>VZTD01002925.1:0-12399 GCA_013397725.1 Rhagologus leucostigma
AGCGGCATTGGTGCCATCGTTAGGGACTCTGGTGGGACATGAGCCCTGCTTCTCCATTTAGGCACTTTAAAAAAACATGCATGAGCTTCTAAACTCTAAATGCAGAACTTTCTCAGAACAAAGGAAGAAGCAGCAGAAGAAAATGCTGGAGAAATGCAGGGACTCATGTGGCTGGGGTTCAGGGCTGGCGGGACTGTTATGATCCATTTATTATTAAGGTTCTTAGGAAATTCCTCTGCCCGACTTATGGTGCAAATGAGGCCATATGCCAGTCAATAATAAGGGTTTTATTTGATGGTAGATATGAGAGAGAGAGAGAGAGAAAGAAAGAAAAGTAGAAAATAGGTGTGGGGGACAGAAAGAGAGTGACAGGGACAGAATAAGGAAAATACCTCTGTGGATGCCAATGATGTTCCNGAATGCCTGTACCACCTCAGCAAGGCATCCACACAAGTCAGGATGCCAAAAAGGGGGATACTGTGGGCACAATTTTACGTGGTTTGGCAAAAGGCTTCAGGGAAAGTAGCCACAACGGCTTTCTCTTGACTCGCCAGCCTCCCAGCAACACTTGGCAGCTTCAGCTGCAGCCTGTGCCCCTGACTGACTTCAACGGCCGTGCTTGGGGGCAGACTCGCCTTCCACAGTCAGGCGTCCCAAGGCAGCGGCATTGGTGCCATCGTGAGAGAGAGAGAGACTCTGATGGGACACGAGCCCTGCGCTGCAGCTGCCGTCCCTCTCCTCCATTCAGGCTCGTTAAAGACACGTGCATGAGCTTCTGAACTCTAAAGGCAGAACTTCCTCAGAACAAAGGAAGAAGCAGCAGAAGAAAATGCTTGAGAAAAGCAGGGGCTCATGTGGCTGGGGTTCAGGGCTGGAGGGAAGTAAGCCCTTTGGTGTCTGCTGAACAGATGGCCCAGGTCACAAGCTCAAGCTCTCCTGCTAGAGGATTCTGCTCTGGTCTTGCTGGAGGCCGTTCCCTACCAATGCATGGCCCTCTGTTGTCCTTGGATCAACTCTCCCGGAGCCACAAGTGTGTTCCGTGTCCATCGAACAGCAGAAAGTGGCAGGGTATGTCTGCTACCAGGCTTCATGGTGCTGGCACCATAATCAGAGACACAGATCAGGTTCTCTCATCACAGAGTTATCCCTATCCTCTGCACCTCCCCAGGTACCTCCCTTGTTCACTAGGGAGAATCACTGCTCCTGCCTGTCCATTCCCTTGCCCAGCAGGCACCCAGTTGTGTTTGGGCATGAGCTGCTGGCCACAGCCAGATAGGCAGCGACTGGAGCACTGGGCATCAGAGACTGGGCTGATGTTTTTTTCCAGAAAGCAAGAAAAACAGTCAGAAGAACTCAAGGAAACTTGACAGTATCTCTGTAATTGTCCTGTGAAAGCCAACAGCGGATGGTGGTTTTGTGCTGCTAGTAATGACTGCCAAGCAAAAATCATTCCAGGAAGGAGGAACGTCTCACAGATACCAAGTATTGCCACCAATTGCTCCAGGTGCTCCTGCCAACAGCCACCTGATGGAACAGAGATGCCAATGCACGCTGGGATCTGGCTTATCTCCCCACATCTGTGGAGAAGAGAGGGCTTTGGGGTGACCTTATTGCAGCCTTCCTTGTAGGAAGGGAGCCTACAAGAAAGATAGAGAGGGGCTCCTTACAAGGGTGTTGAGTTTACAGGGCAAGGGGGAATGGCTTCAAACTGACACAGTAGGTTTAGATTGGATATTAGGAAAAAATTCTTCCCTGTTACGGCAGTGAGGCACTAGCACAGGCTGCTCAGAGAAACTGTGCCTGCCCCATCCCTTGAAGTGTTCACGGCCAGCTTGGATGAGGCTTTGAGCAACTCTGTGCTGGAAACAGGCTTATGCATCATGCTTGAGTTTCTTCACTAATCATCCTTCACCTTAAGTAAGAATTCTTACCGCTTCAATGTAAGATGGCCATGAAAAGACCATATATGACTTGGCTATCTGATAAGGATTTAAATTCTCAAATCCATGCATTAACGTCTCTCACATCCATTATGCAGTGTCCCAGATAAGCTCACAAAGGGGGACATAATATCATGTGAGATACGACTTCATGCAGAACAGAGGGTGTGAGACCCATCACTGACTCATTGAAAAAGAATAATCTGAGACCATGAAGAATGTTAATACCAACTCCTGAATTAGAATAGATATAGTACCAAGAAAACCTCAATATTTACAGAGCAGGAAGTTCTGAAAGGAAATTAAAATGTCTCACACCTATGTATTTTGTAATTCTTGGAAACTCTTGTTGATGTTTTTCCCTTACCCTGTCATCTTGTCTTGCCTGAGAATAAAGTTGTATGGGATTGACAACACGAGGTTGCTAAATTCCCTCAGGAGAGCTTATAAATTAACGGATGGACCATTCCTAATTGCTTAAGTGCAAATGGTAATGTTAAGTTGCTCTATATGTTTGTTTGTGTTTGTGGATTCAGTTAAAGAGCACACTCCCGTATCCTGGGTATTTTGCAGAAATAACCACATTTGTGAGGATATGCTGAAATTTTTGTGGAATTTTTTGTTTGTACAAAATGAGAGACAGTCTGAGAATTTAACCTTTTTGTTTCAGTTGTGAAATACTGAAGGAAATAGAGCAGGACAAGATGCAAAATCACCAAAGCAGAAAAGCAGGAACCTGGGATCTACAGTTAAAAGAATTTATTTTATTCCAGTCTTCTCAGTCACTATCTCAACATCATTCAACAGTTTCTTGATGCTGTTTATTAATCTTCTAAGATAATTATTTTGTAGAGTTCTGAAAGTAGAGCTTGAAAATTAGTGTGCTTGTAGTTCTTGTTTTAGAAGTCTTTTTTTATTAAAACTCCCAACACAAATTTTATTGTAATAGTTACCATTTTTCCTATTCTCTTCCTGCCAGACTCATTGATTTCAGCTGTGTTCAAGTCCCAGGCCTTAGTAAAGTAAATTTAGTCATCTGAAGAGGAGCTGCTTATCATGGTTTAGTCTGTTCTGTAAAAACTATTGTCTTTAAACTGTGATCTACTGTGTCTGAAAAAGCTGAACATGCAGCAGACTTGGGTTTGTGCTTTTCAGAGGTCCCACCCTTTGAGATCTACATACTACACAGGAATAAAATAAAAGAACTACTAGTAGATAAAATACAGTGCACAATAAAAGTACCTATATTACAGCTAGTGAAGAAATAGTATAGATTAGGATTCAATGTATCTTACCATCACATTGCTGATGGGGCGCACTGTAAGATGTTTCTGTGGTGTTTGGACGGTCGGGACGGATGGAGACAAGAGATCTCTGAAGTCCGGTTTTAGAGCATGAGGTTTATTACGAAGGGCGTGGGTACAGGGGGCCTGCTTAGAGCTGCCAGNGAGATCCACCCGCAGCCCGTGCCCATGCCGGAGTGCGTGGATGCCTGGAGGAGGCTGTGTTATGAATGGAGAGGTGAGAGCTTGGACAAATCCCTGCCTTTGACAGGTTTCTGGCAGAAGACAGCAGCTTTATTGAGGAGGCCAGAACCCCAAAACCCACTCTCGCTTGCAAGTTCTTAATAACGACTGGTCAGGCCTAATACAACATGAATTATTTATTTGAACAGACCAAGGAAAACAGACATAAGACTTAAAACAGACTACGTACTACACAAGAATAACACAAAAGAACTACTAGTAGATAAAATACAGTGCACAATAAAAGTACCTATATTACAGCTAGTGAAGAAATAGTATAGATTAGGATTCAATGTATCTTACCATCACATTGCTTATGGGGCGCACATAGAATTCTTCCTCTCAATTCCCTGGGAAAGTATCCGGAGAGTTCGGGTCCGAGCTCGCGGGAGAAGTCCCCTGCACTGTTCGGAGACTTCTGCCTCCATGGAAGTTCGTGTAGCTTTTATAGTTGTAAAAGTAGTGCCTTTTCAGTCAGAAATCTCGCTTATCTCCCCACATCTGTTCTCATGCCCAGTTGTTTATTGGGAGTTCTACTCCTGGTGCCAGATGAAAAATAACTCATTGGCTCCTGACACTTACTAGTCAGAGAGATGGCCTGGGTTATGTCATCGCTTCACGTGGGGGAGAGAAGGTCCGGAGCTGTCGCACCAGCTGCAGATAAGCTCTTCTGCAGTAGGGGAGATGTCCTGCTACAGGCTGTGATCCAGTGGGAGACCTGGTGAAGAGAGGAGGCCCCTGCTTTCAAGCTGGAGCAGCCCATCCTTGGAGGACTGCACCTCATGGAAGAGTGACCCACGCCACAGCAATTTTGGAAGGACTATTTGCCCGAGGGAGGGATTCACATTGCAGCAGGTTTGGCAGGACTGCTGCTCGTGAGAGTGGACAACTGTCTCCCATGGGAAGGGACCCCATGGCATAGAAGAAGGACTCCTCTCCTGAGCAGCAGAAGAAAACCTGGGGTGACAAACTGACCAAACCGCCCACGCCCTGTCTCCCTGCACTGTTGGTGGGAAGGAGGGAGGGGCTGGGGAGAAAAAGGTGTTTCTAAGGGCTTATTTTACTTCTCATTACCCTCCTCTGATTTTGCTAGTAATAAATTCACTTTGTACATCTAAGTTGAGCCTGTTTTGCCCTTGGAGTGTTTTCTCCAGGTCCTTATCTCAGCTCATGAACCCTTCATTAATTTTTTCTCTCCTCTGTCCACCTGTGGCAGGGGAGGATGAGTGAGCGGCTTTCGTAGGTGCCCGGCATTTGGCCAGTGTCAAACCATGACAATGAATAACAGTTAAAAATTACAATATCAATAGCTATGTGTGTCCAATCCATCCTATCCTGCATTGAAATGAATAAACCCACCCAAAAGGAAACCTCAGCTCCAGTCACTTGGTTCCCTTTGGGACCCAGTGCAGCAGTCAACAGTGACTTACCATTGATGAATCCTTCAAAACAATTATCAACAACATTTTGGGAAAAGCTTAACAGGTAGGGAATATAAATTGCTTATGGGAGTTTTGGACCCTTCAAAGCTGTCTGCTGTTACCTGTCTTCCAGCACTTAAGAGATCTAAATCATAATGGTGGAGATGATACATAATGCATTTGTCTTGCATCTTACTTTTCTACGAGTAACCCAGTGATGTTACCATTACTGACTGACCCTCTAAGGAAGGAAAAAAGCCACAGACATAGCCAATTGTTTGGCCCATGTATCTAAGGAACATTGCTGTGATTTGTATGTTTCCTTTTACTGGAAAAGCACCTGCTGAATACACACTACAAAGACATAATGCGTATTTACTGACTCCTCGAACAAATTAATAGTAAGCACTTTACCAGGCCTTTTAGGTCTTGGCTGGCTCTCCTTCAAGATAAATTGCTGTATATTAGCACACACTTGCTGAGTTTTCCAAACAAGAAGGAAAATTTCTCATTTGTCAACAAAGCTCCCTCTTAAGTACTCGCACTGGCTTCTGACTCAAATGGCAAGTGCAGATAATTTCTCACAGTTCCTCACTTGTTCTCAGTGCTTGTCACTACCCAGGTTTTTTTAGGAACTCAAAGCAAAGATGCCCAAAGCAGAGAGAATTAAAGGAGTCATGTTGGGAGCACGTGCCGAACACCAGAAATCAGTCTGAAGGAAAAACATCAGCAGTCAGAAGAAATGCTGACTGCTAAGAGACCTGTGGGCAAATGAAACAAGGAAAGGAAAATCTGACCAAGGCATAACAAACCATGCAAGGCAGAGAAAAAAAAAGGTGCAGCGAAAATTGGTATTTCAGAAGATTTGACTTGAACAGATACAGAAACACTGTTTAGCAATGGAAGATAAAGGTTTGCATACTCTTGTTGTGTTTAATGTGTAATATTTGATTACTTTTAAAAATAATATTAAATACTTTACTCAATTAAAAACTTTAATCCCTATCCTCTCTCAAAATGTGGCTTAGGATGTGGGAGTTGCCAGCAAGCTAAGTGACTACATAACTTGACTCTTTCACTTGAGTTCAGCAAATAGCTGCATTTAAAAATGCCAAACATTTGCCATGTGACAATATAAGAAAGGTAGCTCTAATATAATTGTTTGATGTAAACCTTTTATGTTAACGGTTGCTCTCCAAGTTTCCACAAATGCTATGCACATGAGAACTGCTGAAAACACACAACATTAAATGTGGTAGGAACAGGTCTCTACTGACTGAGGAAATGTCTGTAGTTGAATGATTTTAATTATATGTATAATTAATTATGTGCATTAATACATAGTAATACAGAAAATCACTGCATAGGAATGAAAAGGAGACACACCTCATCTATTTACATTTCATGATACAACTCTAATCCATTACTTTTGCATGCCCCAAATTCAACCCGTTTTTCACACTTCAACAGTGATTCTTAGGACACATTTTTTAAAATAAGTTTGAGCAGTACAGATTTACCACATGTGATATTTTCCTATGAAAAAATCGAGTTCCTTTTCTACATGCTACCAACAAGAAGCAAAGTCTGTAGCTTTGCTAAGAAAGCTTTGTTAGAATCACACCATTCAATTAATGCAGACTAATGGCAAAAGGAAGGGGAGTAGAGCTTGAGAAGCTGTGGAGTAATGATGACAGAGAAGCAATGATGTAAAGATATTGCTTTCTCCCATTACCCACCCTGAAGTCATATTCCCTTCTCTGGGATTGCTCAGAACACAACCACAGATTGAGGGAGGCTTCTGGGTCCCTTTTGCTACTGTTCTGGATGAGAGAAAAGCAAAGCTGTCTGTGAGGGCCATAAACAACATCAGGGGAAATGGAGTGAGGGCGGTGGGGGTGTCCGCAGTAGTAATGCCACCATCCTACTTCCCTACCAAATTGGGATTGGCTGTACTCTATTATATAAAACATATTACTATTCATTTAAAAATACACAAAAGTTTGGCTACAATAAGCAGAACTTCTGATACTCCATTTTACATTTTCTAGTCTGTTCTAATATTATGTAATATCAAGAAAATCATTACATTAGAAAATATGCGTTCACATTTTTGCTCTGAATTGATTCTCTTCAGTAATTTCTAATCTGATGCTTCAAGGATGAAATGAGCCATATTAAATGTCTATACGTGTCTAGTATAGACAAGATGTTTCCAGATGCTCAGATAAACAAACTTAACTCCATGCACTCACAACTGGCACAAGTGCTGCGTCTTCCTCTGAAGCACAGAATTTTTTGTCTGAGGAAAAAAATGAACTTTTCCAAGATCTAAAACTTGCTGACAGAAGTTAGAATACTTTTTGCTGATGAAGGCTAGGTGGTTGTTTTGCTGTTGTCCCACTCTGACCCCACATTTTCTTCTGTTCTCAAACATATCAGTGCCCAAGTATAACATGTACAAAAACAACTGCAACTATTAATTCCCTATAATAATTACACAGTACAGCAGAAAACATTAATCATTTGAAAATCCATCAATTATGTTCTTTTATAGATATATTTATTTGGTAAATGGATGATGAAAGAGTCCACACTCATTCCATTTGCTTCTTGTGCTAATTTTGAAGGTATTTTCCCAACAGGATCAGAAAGAACCCAGTGCAGAGGAATCATTCTGGACTTGGCACTGTGAAAATCCATTAGTAACAACACATTAGTTAAGTGAGAAAGCTTTAAAAAGGTTTCCAAAATACTATAATGCTTCACAAACTCTCAAGTGCACTTTTGATCACCTTCTTAATACGTGTACGGGCCTAACACAAAGACTAAAACCACACATGTATGGAAATCCTTAAAATAAATGCACCACATTGAAAAAAACCACAAAGCCAGCAGAAATTGGTTCCATGTATGAGACACAGCTCACATTTTATTTGCTTTTACACTTGGTCTAATCACGAAGCTCAGTGTCTTCAGGGTGATATATGCGGCTTCTAGTAAAGCACAAGTTTCAACCTTTATCTGCATCCCGACACATCACTAAAGTTCCACATTATCCATCTTGCTGTAAACATACAAGCAGATCTAGCCTGAAAAAAAGTGGCGTGATACAAGTATAAGCTCCTTTTTGAAATAACATATTAAACAGCTTTAAAAGAAAGGTCAGCACAAACATATCACATTGTTTTCCATTGGCTAGCAGAATAGAATTCCAGGCATCCTACCATCCTCAGGGGATGCCTATTCCCTTGTCATTAATTAACAGGGAGATTTCTCTGTTTTCCCAGAATTTTGTTTTTGCTTTGCAAAAGCTGGGGTTTTTTTGGGTTTTTTTTTGTTTTTGCCCTCAATTTTTTCAAAATTTTTAATTATTTCTTTCTGTACAACAGTGTATGTGAGCACCTGTTTCAGACATGATTTCTGAAATTTCTTTATTTCTACCAACCAACAGGAGTGGCAGCTTGGATGCAATCTGTTTCCAAGCTGGGTGTAATAGTTGACTCCTCAAATGAAATCAGCAAATACAGCTAAAATATACAAGCCAATTACTTTTAGACAAGTTATCAAGTAAATGTAGAAGTAAAATCAAATCAGATAACCTACTGCATCTTAATTACTAGCAATATTCTCTCTTGCTTATGAGAATCTAAATATTCATTAATTCTGAGCAATTAACAATAATGAAATGAAAGCCTGTGATGCTGAAGTTTGGAATTAGGTATGTCAGAATTTAGTAGAAGATGCATGAATTAACTTCTTCACATTTTCTATCAAGAGCTCTTCAGGAACACTGTGTGACAAATTATTTACTATAAATGCATACGGATCAGGGTGTAGAAGTCTGAAGAAGCTGCTACAGCAGTTGTTTATTGGAGACACAGGGGGTGACAACACCTGTTACATCTCAGTACTCCAGGAAGCTGTGTGTTCAGTTCAAAGCACAAATATTTAACTCTCCATCCCCAGTGTGCTCAGGGTTGCTAATACAGTACCATGACACAACAGCTGTGTAGATCTATCCCAAAATAACAGGAGGAAAAAGGAAAATTACCCAGGAATCATTTGCTTATATATTCTCTTTAAGCCAACAAGCTTCTAGATCTTACTTGCATAAATTCCCCATTACTTGGGTCTGTTTGAACTGTAAAGTATTATCACTCCTTCAAAATGATCAGTAAATGCAAATATAGCCTCAAAAGAATCTTCTGCAGTTTTAAAATGAGGTGTAACCCAATCTTTCATAAACTTATGCTCTCCAGTCATGAGTGACATAACAGATTCTGATACATCAGGGTCATAGATTTCCACATCTTGCATTGCATAAAGCCACAAAATAAGGAAAAGAAAACCAGAACCAAAACACGGTGTACGGTCTAGCCTTTCCTCAGCCTGCCTTATACAAAGAAATTTGACACGCTTTTGAGCAGCTTTCTTTTCCAATAAGTGAATGCAACTTCATAAAAGATCTTCAATTTGCTATTGTTATATGACCTAAATTAATGCAGCTTACTTATGTGATTATCCAATTTTACCCCTAGAAGCACCTCACCTGAAAGAGAACAGTTTTTTCCGATGTTGACATTAAGCATACAACAATGTTAAGAACTTTAAACTTCTAAATTTCTGCTGAAAATGTATTGGAACTACTTATATAACTTAGTGCTACTAATAAGAGCACTAATGAGAAGTCCCCAAGGAGACGTCAAGGAATAATTTCAAACACTGAACACAGAGAATAACCAATTTCTTTTCCTAATCATCAGAGGTACCTCTACGTCTACACAAAGACTTATTACGTTATATTCAACTTGAAGGTTAATTAGAAAGTAGGTTACTAAGGGCAAAAGGTTCCGGAGGTATAATTTTTCTCCTAGCTTTCAGTGATTTGATATGATCTATGGTAGAGCCTAATCAAGAAAAGCTGCAAATGGGGAAAAATATTCTTTACAGGTTCTATGGATAGGCCACCCCCCTGATTCAGGCCATTTTTATGGATATAGCAAGATGCCACATTTATCAAGTTTATCACTTAGTAAGTGTTCTAAATCCTTGAATCAGATGCGTCTTTGTGATCTTAATTTTCTAGAAGTCCTAATGAAGATTTAGGTAATACCCTTCTGGTTCCAAGTGACTACAGGTCCTCCACAACCATAGGCTCTTGCTTACTGAGCCTGACACTTGGTGGCTTTTTCCAGGCAACACACAAAAGCTTGAGTGGCAAGAGGTTGTCTTATCCATTCTACTTCCACGTTCCCAAGAGAAAATACCTAAGTACAACACTTTGCTTCTCTGGACATTTTACTGCCTTCATGCTCAATCATTTTCTGTGTCAGCTCTTTTTATAATTTGAAAACATGAAATATGTGCATGTCTGAGCTGACTCTTTGCCACCCTCTATAAATATCACAGAGGCAAGTACAATCCTGCATTTTCCTTTCAAATTAGACTTTTGCAAACGGTTTAAAGTTAAAAAATACACAACAGCTACTCCAGGACAGACAATTGAAACATTACAACTTATGCTTTATCAAGGTACTTTAGAAATTAATTGGTTGCATTAATTATTGATTACTTCAAAGCATAAAACCTAAGTTAGTCCTTAAATTATTTACTACACTGTTCTTCTGGAATTCTGCTTGGAAAAAAAAATCTTATCAGAATCCTAGCCAAGATAAGTTAGAATATTTGGTTATTTCAATAATGGAAATTGGAATTGAGTACTAGCTAAAATGCCAGTAACATGATGAGCCAAAATCATGCCTCAGTGCAAGTTAAAATTCACCAATAAAAGCAAAAACTTTAAATTAAGGCACTCCCTCACTCCCACCCCACTCATTACACTGGCATACACAAGCTGCCAAACCAACTTTAAAACACATTAGAAGAAGTTTTTGAAGGCACCAGCCCTTATGTCAATTTTCCATTCTTTGGCGTGTGATGGATTGGTCTGCTGGGTTGCACAGAGCCCCAGATGGCTGGCCTCCAAAAGGGTTAAACAGGTAATAGATGTTATTCATCCAGAAACCTTCTAAGTCACAGAAAAAAATGAACACCAAAGCAAACTAAGTTTTCTCTGCAGGGATGTTTTCTTCTCTTCTGCCTATCCATATATCTGAACCAAAACCCTTTTACCTCAGGGCAATACATTATTGAAGTGAGTGCATCGTGTGGGTTGAAAGATATGAAACTGCTCCAGAGGAGCCTGATTGGCTCAAACCTTTTAGAGCCATGGATTTTGAAGCCCACAACACTGGAGGTTTACTTCAGTTTGAAAGCTCATCTTAGGCAGGTCTGTTTCAGTCCTGGGGGCAACTACTCAAACCTGGGAAGTTTTGGAAGTTGAGGTAGTTTCTGAAACTGGCAGAATAGTTGTATGTTCTCCCTCTGCCCTTCCCCTCCCTTGGGTTTTTTTTTTCCAGGTGATAATACACGTTTCTCAATTCCTGTGCAGTGGAAAATACAAACTTCCCATGGAAAAGTTAGCTTAAAACTGTATCACTGAAAATTCCATATGAATTGGATATCGCCGCTGTACAGAAACACTTCATCTGGCCTAAAACCCTGTCTCTGAAGTCCACTGACGCTCCACCAAGGGCAGTTTCCAGCTGGCTGCACCAAACACCAAGCAGGAATCAGTGGTCACTGTTCAGCACAACAGGACTGCACAAGAACAAGGGTTTCCTAGAATGGAAGAAACCTAACTGCAAAATATATAAATAAAAAGAAATGTATTTGTATCATGTTTCTTTTTGCTTTACCAATTCCTGCTCACCATCAGCTTTTTAATAAGTATCAGTTAGTCTCGTACAGCAAAAGCTTGAACAGTGTAGAATTTTCATCTTCGAGTTCCTTTTTTTGTTTGTTTTGTCCCTGGAACAGTGAAGGCACAAAAGCCAATCTTCAGGTCCCTTAACAAGGACCAAGGACTCATTCCACTGATGGAGTAACTGCAGTTATTACTATTTTCATCTGTATTGATTTCTTTCCAAAACTCTTTTAAAACTGTATCACCTCTTAGAGCACAGACCCAGCAACATTTTTGAGAGACACCAGTGTGAAATTGCAGAATGTGTCTAAGAGAGTATTAAAGGAGCAGTTCAAGTTAAAAGTGCTATCATGATTCTGTCATAATTATGAAACTATGCTTAGATGGAATTTTAGATTACCTTTTACCAACTAATGCTCAGTTGGATTTAAACTCTGGTTTTGGTTTTGGGGTGTTTTGGGGGTTGATGGAGGGATTTTTGTGTGGTTTTTTGACAGGTTGTTTGTTTGTTTGCTTTTCTGGGGGTTTTTTGGTCTGGTTTTTGGGGGTTTTTTCCTTTGTTTTTGTTGGTTTGGGGGTTTTTTCTTTGTTTTGTTTCTTTTGGGTTTTTTTGTTTTGCATTGTTTTTTTATTTTTTAAATTTTGGTCTGGGTTTCGGCTCTGTTTCTTTTGTTTGGGGTATTTTTGGGGAGGTTTTTTGGGGGTTTGGGGGGATTTTGTTGTTTTTGTTTTTTTTTTTTTTT
>VZTD01002925.1:12451-38351 GCA_013397725.1 Rhagologus leucostigma
GGGGGTTTTTTGGTTGGGTTTTTTTTGTTTCGGGAGTTCTGGGGAGTTTTTTGGTTTGTTTTTGTTTCTTTTGGGGTTTTGGGGGTTTTTTGTTGATTTTGTTTTCGGGCTTTGGGAGGGGTGTTTGTTTTTTATTGGGTTTTTTGTTGGTTTGGGGTTTTTTTCTTTGTTTTGTTTCTTTTGTTTTTGTTTCTTTGGGGTTTTTTTTTGTTTGGTTTTGTTTTGATTTTTTATTTTTTAAAATTTTGGCTTGGGGTTTTAGGAGTTTTTTGTTTGTTTTGGGTTTTTTTGGTTTTGTTTCTTTTGTTTTGAGGGGTTTTTTGGGTTTTTTTGTTTCGTTTGCTTTTTAGGGAGATGGTTGGGGGAGTTTTTTGGGTTTTTTTTTACAATTCCTTGATAAGCAATTAACAAAAATAGGGAGTCATGAATATTATTGTAAAATTCTGGTCCTATTTTCACAGGTATAAAGAGTTAAGACCACGGTGAATCTAGTCAAATTACCAGTGATTAAAATCCAAAGCCTACGTTTCTCATACTTGTGTTGGTAGAAGCTAAATTATACATATTTGCATATAAAATAATCAACATGTAAATCATACAACTGTCCAAAAAGATTGCTATCACTTTGAATATTGGCTTTCCTTTTACTCAGTAAAGCAATAGTTAATGGAATAATTACTGAGACTTTCTTAAAGAAGACCTGTTTCAATATTATTTCACAAACAACTTAGGAATACAAAATTTTGCTTTCACCCCCCAGAACAAGTATAATGTTTTCCTCTTGTCTAAGTTTCACAGCCAAAATAATATCCAGAATCAGGGCACGACATTGCAATAGAGTTGCAAGTCACGTCACACAGCGTTGCTCTGTGCATTGGTACCAAACGGACATTTGTGCTTTCATTACAGAACATACAGAACACTTTTTGCCAACAGTCACCACACCTTTAGGTCACCACCAGTTTTCTAGAATTGTTCGCTAACTGTAGAGTTGCAGACATTCATATAGTACTTCCAAATAAAGTAACACGGATTGCCACAATCCAAGCACAAAATTAATTTCTTAATCTGTAAAACTGGCTAACACTTGTCTAGAAATCAGATGTTTTTCTAGTGTTTTTTGCTACAGTCATCAAAGCCAAAACAATTTATATAAAACAAAAAGAAACAGCAAAAAAACCCCATGACAACCGCCCAAAAAACCCCAGACACAGACTCACAGCACAAAAAAAGAAAATCTGCCTATTCAGTAAATTAAAATCCATGATGTACCAAAAGAGCTTGTATTTATATATTCACCACATCTTTCTCATCTTTGTCCTATCTCCTCAAAAGGCCTACGGATAAGAGCTGGTAGAAGGAGCAATACCCACAAGGTTTCCTTTCTAATGTATTTCTCATGCATTTTTGCTTATGTATATATATTGCTTGTGTATATATACAAAAGTTTCCAATTCATCTCCATGATCACTGTAAAATCTAGTCCGTACACTACACTCCAATGAAGTAACAAGTTTGCAAAATAGCCAAAATGAATAGAAATGTGTGAAATGGATGTATTTGTACTTATCTGAATCCAGTCCTTCCCACTGATCTGCAAACACAGTACAGGGGCAGTCTTTATTCCTTGTTCGTCACTGGCTGTCTAAAAATTGCCATGGTGATCCTGAAGCCCTACACAAGCATCAGCCTGGATGTTTATGTTGCAGAAAGCTGTCCATTATGCACAATGTATATTACTTAAAATCTCTGAATACTTAATACCTGTCCCAAAATCAGACTTGCTAAAGTAATGGGAAAATATGCTGCAGCCAAACAACATATTTCAGAACTACAGTGTATATTGTCTCATTTTCCTCACATGGAAAAAATAGATGAGAAGTAACAATCTAATCTTGACGACAAGACTGATTGGTTCCAAAATATTAGCAATAAAAAACAGGCGTAAGAGTAGCAGCTTCCCTCGGCTGAATTCCTTCTCTAGTGACAAGAGCACCACCTATAGACCTACAAAGTCATCCTTTCATCGAGTTTGGCTTTAAAACACATTTTAGCTTCTAGTCTTGAGTAAGTGTAAGATGTTTCCGCTGTCACCAGCTATTACTTAAGAGTAGTGCAGTAATTTTAAAGAATTTGTATCGGCTAAAGGTGTGGCCCTATTTCCTTAAAAACAGTCACACTTTCAGAGTACGAGCTCTAGCAAAAAGCTGTGTCGATAAAGAGTACGACAGCTGGCTTGAAAGGGACTTTGCACATCACTGCCTTTTAGTGGTCCTTGAAAGCCAAACACACACAGAGCGATTAGTATACAGTAAGCCAAATTTACCTGGATGAGCGGGTGTGGAAGCAGTAAAAAGGCTGGCTGCTGTTAAGTGGGCTTTAACATCACTGCACTCTGTCAGCTTCACGTGCCCTCAAGATGCAGTACCGAGCAGAGCAAATCCATTACTGACAAGGCCCCTCATCCCACCAGTTTCACCGGAGTCACTGAGGCTGTGCTGCTCACACAAAAGGTTCAGTCCTGAGGGACCTGTCAAGATCTTCACCAGCCTTGGCCTAATGATAAATATGCTGGTAGTTGATAACACTTTAACACGACAGGATGTTAAAAATGCTTTGCTAATATGAGAGAATCAAATCAGTACAAGTCAGCTCACTTCCCTTAAAATGTCAGTCTTTTCACTTTATAAAAGCAAGAACAGAATTTTCTATTTCTACAACATATATCAAGACACCATGAGGCTTTAAAAGTTAATTTAGATTAAAGAAGAATGCTGAAAAAATCAAGCAAACTGCTTTTCCAATAATCTAATGAGTGGACACACAATGAATGACATTGACTTATTCCTAATCACTGCAGTAACTTCCCACTTTGGAAAAAGGTAAAACCAAACCAGAACAGAGCACTCTTCAGAAAAATTATTCTCCCTGTTTTTTTCTAAAAAAACATATTTTAAAAGAGTTAAATCACAAGTAGCATTAGGCCGAGGCAAGCTCCACTTTCATTTTGTGCCTGTTTGCAGGCATGTGTAACATCTGTTCCAATACACTCTACATTTACATCCAAGCCATCTAACATAGCACAAAGTTTCCCCATCTCAGCTGAATGTCATGATAGGATATAAGAGGAAAAACTCTTGGATCATCTATCTTTTTCCTGTCAAAATAGCATGATACTAACATAGAAAAAAGCCTGATTCTTTGCTTAGCTAGCAGGAAGAAACACATAAAATTCTCTAGTGTTTTTCTTGATTTGAAAGAGCAAATTTTAAAAAAAACACTGGATTTGCTCAATTTTTTCTCATCAGTCATATAAGTCTCCTCATTAAGAACAATCAGACTCCTTATGTGCAAATTTTAGGCAGAGATTTGTAAAGCTACAACAATTAGTGGTACAGTTACCTAGTTCTTATCTGAAGCAAAGCACAAAATATACAGGGTTTAGCAGTCAAAGTCAGACTTACCGCAGCGTAAACCAGCTTCCCTGGTTTGTTTCACTAGGATTAAAAGGTTCTGTATCATGTACTCTGAATAAAGTCCTTTAAATCATCAGTGCTCATTCACTGCTGTTCAAGACCACACATGACCAAAACCAGGATCTAGACTCAGATACAAAGCCTTCCTTAGAAGCCTGAGCTCAAGAATCAATTAGAAAATAGCTGGCCAAGGAAACCTAGGAACACCAGTTGGATCCTAAAGGACATAATAGTAATACTTAATAGTATAGAGAGTTCAGCCTGCTGTTGGAAAATCATAAGGAACACTTAGAAAATAATAAAAATAATTTTCATTTTCACACAACCTGGCGAACAACACTCAGTGCTTCAGCCAGAAATCAATCAAGATCAGGACTATCTTTCACGCATAAGCACCTCAAGATGCTTTAGCAAATGCACAGGTGTTGAATCTTGGTCACTGCTGAAGAGTTCAAAGACAGTGACCCCAATAAGTGGAAACTGAAGAAAAGCAGAATAAACAGAGAATTGTCATACATGCAACTCCCTACCCATGGTCATAGAACTTTTTTTTAGAAGACAGAAGACTTCAGACATTATAACCAGAACAGAGGAATACCAAAAAAAAGATCTCTTGGTCTAGATGACATTGTCAACACACCAGGAAGATGTCTAGGTATTCCTAAGTTAAAAGTAATTTTCAAAAGAAATAAAAGAGTTTTCAGATACTTTGCAAAGCTCCTCCACCTTCTGAGAAAGGGAGTTATCGGTGGCACATTTAAATGGAGCAATAACCTCTCAGGTATGCAAAGACTCTCCATAGCATAGCAGCTAAGGGCTTATACAATAGAAACCAGCAAAGTTTCAAGGTTGAGAAACAGGAAGCTGAATTGCAGCTGATGTAGATAAAATGACTGATTTGGAAAGTAACCGTTGCAGCAGCAGTTCTGCCAGGGATGAGCAGGAAGGCATGAATTTGCCAAAGGCAGAACTCTGGAGTTACGAAATGATGGGATTCTGACTGGGAGTATCAATTGTATGAATTGATGGGTCAGGGTATGTCATACAGATGGTTATGCAGAAAGAATGTCACAGACCTACAGATGGCCCGAAGGTGAAATGCCAGGCAAGTTCCTGTCAAGGAGCCATGATTCCTACATGGAACAGTTGTAGGATTCTTCACAGCTTGAATCACGCTGTTGCTTCACTCATGTGCCCTGTGAAAATTCAGGCAATTCAAGCCTTTCTCTTATAATACTGTATTAGACTTTTGACTGATTTAATATAATTTATTATTTAACAGCAATTTAACTTTGCAGTCTCTTTTATTAACTTAAGGACATAACGACACTACTAAATTTAAGTACTGAAGAGTTCACTATGAGAGGCCACTGGAGAACGCACTGAGATTACAGTCGTAAGAAAACACCAGTCTTCTGATTTGTTTATAATAATTAGCAATAAACGTATAATAAATCTATGCAATCAACACTAAATTTGTGAAAATAACTGGCAGAGAGAATGACTACCTAATGAGAGCTCAGTAGAGAAGACTAAAAAGTAAATGTCAAAAGCTAATAGGTCTAGAGCCTCCTAGAACCAGAAAAGTCAGGGTGGAAGAAAAGATTTTAGTTATTTTACTCTTTTACACGGTAGACATTTCTGATGACTGAAGTTACCATGAGAGGCAAACCCTCACACTCTTACATTTAATTCTACCCCATCTCATTTATACTGGGAATTGGTTCCAGAACTCTTAGAAGTAAATACCATTTTTCTAGCCTAAGCAGGAGAAACACTTTTCTTCCCTAAGCAAGGCTCACACTGAGGACAGCTATTAGATTTCCTTTTGATGGATTTTTCTCATGTATTTAATCCAACAAGGGTTAGTAGGCTAGTTGCAGGAAGTATATTTGGCAACAACCGAGTTGTGATTATCAGAATCATGACTTTCTGCTTTTGCCTGCTCAGGCAGCAAAAAAAAATATTGAATCTGGACCATTGCACAGCAGGCCCCTGGAAAACCCTGCAAGACGTGTGTGCATTCATCAGGATTTTTTAAAAAAGATGATGAAATTTCTTTCGAATACAATGTCATGGACATGATCTGATTTTTGGCACAGATGGAAATAAATTGCCAGCATTATCAGAAGTCAGGAAGAGCACACAATTCAATGTCACTTCCAAATCAATGAAAAGCCTTTCAAGTTTTCTAGCTGTCAAGGTTTTCCTTTAACACTTGTCCCCATACACATACATAAAATATAGAGAGCATTTTTTCTGTATCATTTATTACCATATTTTATAGATAGATATATTTCTTTACATTATATCTGTAGGTAGATATATATGACGGCTTTGTACTTGAGGGACGCCATGACTCTGGATTTTGCAAAATTATACTTCAGTGGTGATAAAACATTCCCTATTCTTGCTCAGTCCTAAATAGCCATGTTCAGAATCTAGCAGTTTCAGCTAAACCCAGAAGCTGCTGTTTGGAAGTTTGTATTAGTTCCACGTACAAAGGAGGCATAATTCTGAATACCAATGAAGCAAAAGAGGGGAAACAAAAATATAATAGAAAAATTAACAATTCCTGTTCCTAAACATGATACAAGTATTTCACAAAGCTTTGTACTTCCCTATATCAGACTGGGCTTGGTGTATTTTGAGTGCTCTCATGTTTCCAACTGTCCTTTCACCAGAATTCCTTGCAAAGTAGAGAATTGCTCAAGTTGTTACTAGATTAATCTGACCTAGTTTAGTATTTGAAATTAATTCTCTTCAAAAGTGTATCCAGAATGACAACTCAAGGAGATCTTGAGCTTAAGAAAAAATCCAACCATCCCACAGGCCTTTTGGCAAAGTTCCGAAGCTTTTCTTACCCAAGTGTTAAAATTTTGGACAGACATATCATTATATGACAGTTATAACAATAAGTGCTATAATACAATTTGAAACAAAACAAAAATCACACCAAAAAAATCAATTTTACACTAGGCTAGCCAGGACATTTCACAAAGAATTCCTACGTATCACAACTCAGAGTGTCATAAAATTGAAGTAGAATTAAATAATGTCTCGGTGCTTCAAATAACAAAAAAGCAGATTCAAAATTATATTTGTCAGGTGAAGTAATCAGCAGTGGAATGTGAAATGCATAAAGACTATAAGAACAGAATTAATTTACAATTTAAAGCAGGTATTTCCATGTTTGATGGCATAAACAAGTAACTAGCTAGCAATTTTTGTTCAAATTAAGTAAAAGATAGGGGATTTTTAGCTTGATTTAAATCAGGAAAAAACCTAAAAAAATAGCTAAAATATTTATTGAAGCTTGAAAACTTAATTATTCTGAAACATATTCAGGCTTTGGAGCAACGTAAAGAACAAAGCCAACAGAACATCAGCAGATTTTAAGGAGAGGCTTTATTGGGTGGGGTTTTTTGTTTGGGGTCAGGGTGTTTATTTGGAGTTTCTCTAAGTGTTTTTTTTTAATGAAGTCAGTTCAGAAGACTGAGGTAACATTCAAGTGCCGGCCACAATGCACAAAGTTGTGTTCAATCTCATTTTGAAATTCCATTCATTTAAGCTTTACCTTTTTAGGTCTGTTTCTCATAATTTTGAATATGTAAACAGTAAAACCACGTAAAAACAACAAAAGGGGGTTTGTTTATTATGACTATTCCAGCTGAAAGCATTTTAAATTAAACCTCTGGCTTAAAGAGTATTTGCAAACCAAGAAGATCAGCTGGCAGAACTGAGCTGTAAAACATAATAGTGGCTGAAGTGATTATTAAAATAAAGAGCTATACCAAAGCATCTTATCTATGGCTGCAGAATAATTGCTTATCCAAACCAGATATTTTCCTTCTAATAGTTGTAGACATTGTACAAAGGATAGGAGTAAACGGAGAAAAGCACTGAATCTAGGCAAACTGACGCTGGCATGGGCGGATGTACTCCAAGAACAATAAATGCACCACTTCCAACCCACGGCCGTTTTCAGGGCTCAGATATAAAGCACAGAGAAAGCCACCGCTCTAACTAAAAAAAAAGCAAGAGGAATGGCTTTTAATTTCAGCTAAATACTGAATATTCTTGTGCAGTTCCCATGTGATTATTCCATGTCCACTAGAGATTACTCACTGGCAACAAATGATAAACTCAGTTTTATTTCTTTTTTGTTTTTAATCTAACATCTTCAGCCAGACAGTCATTTTCAATTTTCCCACCACTGCTGTCAATCCAGATATCTGGGGGTGCTGTGGATACTCGCCAATTAAATTAAAGTGTTTATTGAATATCTCACCACAAAAACAGGTAACATCACACCTGTCTAGCACTACAGTACACCTCTATTGTGTAGCACAAGTACCATGTTAAATAAAGTCTGTACTCAGGCAAGTATCATCAGCAGAGGGATGCTTCTGGCTCAGTAAAAATAGGGCATTTTCTAATATTGTAAAGAGCATGAATATATGTTTATTATTAGACAAGAACTTTATCTGTTTGTGTTTTAAACAATTCTAAACACGTTTACTTATCAAAAACAAGTATGATCCTAAAGGATACATGATGTCCATTTACCTGTCAGCTTTGTATCCATTAGACTTCAACTAAATTGATGCATTTTAAACTGTCCTTTGTATCCATGATAATTGTGGGTTCTGAAACAGTAGAGACTTTAATACACCAAGCTTGGTGTATAAAAATAAGGCATCTGTTTCCATCAGAAAAAAAATGGGAGTAATTTATAACCTCTATAATTAAGGCATAAGGAAATCTCAAGCTGTTAAATTTTTTTTGAGCTACCCTGAAAAATTACATGCAACAATACAGTACCCCAACAACAGTAAGAGAAGGTGCACAGAACGACAAAGTAAGATCATGGTTTGCAAATGCATAAAAATAAACTAAAAAACTTTTAAAATTTTTCAAAAATTTTACCATTCAGTTCAATTGATGTAACTGTCCTTATCATCCTTTCTGCTGCCAGCTAGGAAAATGCCCAGAGCATGTGTTTAAGCAGCAGGCACTAGAACCTGTGTGCATGTTTGACTAGCCCTGGCAATGTGAACAAACCCAGGTTGTGTTCACAGGTGAGAGGTAAAATCTTTCCTCCTGAGATACACCCGAGAAAACATTCCATGCTCTAAAAACAGAAGAAATTTACACAGGAGGCATGTAACAACACAGAATTTACATGGGAGGCAGCATCACTTCATCCTGCTTTGACTCCTCCTTGCTAGGAGTGATTTCTCATCAGGCTGCCAGGATAAGCTGCACGTCAGGGAAAGACAGGTCTTAAAGGGAGAAACCTGACTGGCTTAAAAAGTTCTGTCTTAAACACTCAGAGTTGTTTCAGGGACAGAACTTGACTATAAGTCAAGGTAATTCTCACCTCCATCCTACAGGTACAAGAGGAAAGAATGAAACTTACTAGTTTATTCTATCTTTGTTGAGTTTTTGCTATGATGGTCAGGTTTAGGAAAAGGAAGCTTCTTGAACGGAAAACTAACTGCTGGAAAGAGCAGTATTTGCCTTGTCATTATGGCTTGCAGGGAACAGAATACTCTTGTTCACAAAGGGTAGAAAAACTTGGTTTTGGGAACTGTGAAAGGCAGTGGATAGAATGAAGCTGACACAAGTTGGTGGCCTCAAGTCCTACGTGAGACACTGACTCTGTGTCTTGGGGTGACTCTATCACGTGTATCCCCTATCATGCTCTATGCCTCAAAAGTAATATTGTGCCTTTTCTGTGCCTTTAAACTGAGCTTGAAAAAAAACCAGGCGAACTTTCCAAAGCAGCTTCTCAAGGACACAAAGATTACACTCCTCAGTTATTGTCTGACTGCGGAAGGCACGAAGGGAGCACCCTGCTTGCTTTTTCTTCAGCCAGCTGGTTTTTTTTTCCCTCTTGGCGTGAGATCGAGAGCTGAATTTTGTTTTCTGGGACTTTGGTTTTTTTTTTCCCTTCTTCTCTTCTGAACTGTTTCAACAACATCAGAACACATCAGGAGAATTTTCTCCCCGAGGCCCGGGGGTGGGCCCACGCCCTCACCGACCAGCTCCGAGGAGGAGAGAGACCACACCTACAGAAGGACTCTGAAATCTTCCCAGGTTTCTCTCTATAGCGAGGGTTTTAATTCATTATTCAGCATCATTATCCTTTTCCTGTGTGTTTGTTAAAATAAATAGTTTTTATCTCTTTCACTTTCCTTTGAGGAAAAAATTCCTTTTTCCCGAACCCTGTGGGGGGGAAGGGTGGTTGCAACCTGGTTTTCTCTCAGGGGCTATATTACTAGATTTTGGCGAAACCGGCACACTCTGTATTGTAAAAGCTGTACAGATACACTGCCACCCTGGACATTTGAAATTAAAATTGAGGAAAAAGAACGTTGGTTTAGGAACTCAAGTATTTCTGAACAACAGATGAACATGAAAGGTTTCTCTTCACCTCGGGAGTTGTGCCCTTGATGGAACACATGTGACTCCCCGAGGGGTAGGCTGGAGCCCCCCAGCTCTGCAGCAGACACTGTGCAAGGGTCCCTGGGTGGGAGGAGCACACACATGGCACCAAAGCCACAACTCAGGCCCTGCTGTGAGACCCACAAGACCTTTCACATGCATTGGCCTCCTCAAAGTGCCATGCTCAGTAACAGCCTAAGCAAAACACATCGGAGGACAAAACACAGCTGAACCCCCTCTCTCGGGCACCCCAAACATTAGACCACACATCAGGAAAATGAGTAAAAACTGATCTTGACCTGTTTCCTCAAAACATTAATATTTCAATTAAAAAAAATTACTCATAACTTACCTTCAAATAACCTTTATAAATCAACCTGAAACAGTCCTGGTCTCTGGATCTCAGCGAAAATACAAATCTTTCCTCTCAGGGAAGGGATCGCTTTTTCATTTAGGTCAGCAGGAAATGGAAATTTTCTGGAAATTTGAAAGTTATAACCAACTGAATGTGCAAAATCACAATGTGTAACATCCAGGTATTCTGCAAAGTCACCTGGGTGCAAATCTCAGCCTCCAACAAATGAAGTGCAACTCAACTATGAGGATTTTTCTGTAACATCTTTATAACGTAATAGGTAATTAAAAACAAGTTATGTTGCCTAGTGTTATAAAATGGGTTACAACTACATGCAGTAACTGCTTTAGACTTTGGAGTTGTTTTTAAAAGAAAAAAAGTCCACTGCATAAAATATTGCCCAAAAAACCCCTTGCAAGGTAGTTTTAATGAATCTTTCATGGTTCAATAAGCTATTGTATTAGGTCATTCTCCTGATGAAGCAATGTTCCAATCTCATTATATTTAGTCAGAACAAAATAAGCTGCTAGTGTTATTGGATTTCTTATAATTAGTAAAAAAGCAATTTTTCCGAATTTCCTTTGCTTACAGGGTTTGGGAAAAAAAAAAAACAGTTGAGACGAGTAATACGGTGCTGTATTTAAGTAAAATATAGTGCTCCACACACAATAACCATTCCCTGCCATCCTACAGCTGGGATGTGCTTTAAGCTTCGGAGTAAGTCAGCCTCTTTCTACTGCATCCTTCATTCCCCCTCCTGTCATCTCTACTTTTCCAAACAGCAAACCTGAGAATGAGCTCAAATGGCTGAAAGCTCTAAAGGAAAAGCACCAGGCAGTCCCTATAGCTGGTGGTAATTAATAGAAAGTGAATCAGTTGCTTTGTATAGGGGATAAAGAAAAAGCCCAGTCAGAATAACCTGCCTCATCAGGACATTGTGTTCCCAACAGAAATTAATTTTGTGAGCTGTGGGGGTTTGAAACAAACATGTGAGGGCTAAAAAGACCTAATGCCATCATCTCAGCATGGAGAGGAAGATTGAAAGGTACTTTCAGAATAATGGTTACAGTCTCTGGGTAGGGACAATGTTTTCCTCCTTTGGTCTTTATGAAAAAAGAGCAGAATAAATAGTGCCACATGTCTTCACAGCTGGAACATCTGTGACTGAGAGGTTGGCACAAATTTATAATCTTACATGACCACATGAATCTAGCTGTAATTGACAGACATGACTGTAATGACAAAACTCTATCGATTTTCCCTGGGACCAGAGCTTCTGAGGATTGAAGTACTAAACTGTGTTAAAAGAGCATGAGATTCCTCAAGCATTCACAGAGAAAAAGTAGTCTCACATTTTATAATCTATACCTGATTTTTCATATGAGCCCAAAGGCAGCCTGCACAAGTTGATATAAAGGCATTTGATGAAGGTTGCTAAATACACAGAAACTCATTAAGTGCCTGCTCCAAAAGAGATGGAGTCTGGAAAAGCCTTTAGAAATATCAAACATGCTTATCCTGCTCCTGCGTAGAAGTCTGCTTGTGAACACTGCTAGAAATGAGCTCATTGAACTCCGTGGAGTTAAGTTCTTGTTTCACATGAGATACAATGTATGTAATTGCAATCCTTGTATCGAGGTGATAAAGCAGCACGTCCACAACAAAATAAATGCTATTTTATAAAACTACAGCTTCTCATTCAACATGCTGAAGGCACTTAAAAGTTTTACAGTGAAGCATGAACTGTATTACCCAAAATAAACAGCATGAAAATGCAACTGATGGGAGCAAAAACCCTCGCAGATTTTCAAAACCTCCACTCTCCTCCCCACATTCAAGTTTCCTCTAGACTCAAGATTATTCTAGTATAAACTCCTAAAGAATTTATCCTAACGAATTCCATCTTTATACCAGCTGGTGTTTTTTTATTCCCGCTAAACTATGTTTTGCAGAAAAATATTTCCCAATAGAAAACTCCAAAACATTTCAGACATACTTTATAAAAAAAATAGCAGGTTTGCTAAGGAATTTAGAAGCGTGCTATGCATAACTAGAAACCTCTTTCAGCTGTGATCAAGACATCTGTATTCATAAATTTCAAAAAATTAAAAGAAGTCTTTTATATACTGGGTAGAAGTTTTTTTGTTTTTTTTTTTTTTTTTAAAGGCATGGTGTGATAAGATTGGTAGATTTGTTTTCATGGCTTTGTTTCTTGCTTTGGGGAGCACTGCCTTTTTAACGCATTTGCTGAGGAGGTTCAGGGATACACTGATCCACACTCTGAAATACTGCAGAGATAGACGGGGACCCGCCTTCCCTATGTCCTGGATTCCTGTCCCTCATTCACTCTCCTCGAAATGCTTTTGATAACAAGAAAACATGTCGAATTCTTTTCAGTACTTGGTAACACCACTGCTAAATTGCAATATAAAATAAAAAATGTGCAATTGTTTTGGATTTACATCCAAAAGAAACAAAGGCACGAAACTGGGGAAGGGTGAAAAGCCTCTCATGGAAGGAGTCCTGCTTTTGAAATGCCCATATGAGGGAAGGCACATAAATATTTTCAGGAAGATTGAACGTAGAATGCAAGCACTTGGAGATGGAAGATGTTTCAGTTTGCCCACTTTTCTATTATTTTTGCCCATGCCCAGTGACCTCCTGACACCATACCAGTCTTAAAACAGAACTACCACTTCTCACAGAATAACCATTCTAGGGAGGCTGTTTTGAATTATTTCACATGACCTTAGTTTCTAAGGAGTCTGTAAAGCAGGATCAGTTGTCTAGTATACTACAGTCATTAATCTAAATTGTAATTATTACTAATGCAAACATATTTATGAACCAAAGCAATTCGCTTCCATTTCTCTGTCCCTTTCAAACCTGCTAAGAGCTGTATAACTAAGCATACGAGTGCCCTCCTTCAGTGCACTCTGAGAAGTCAGTGGAGACTGCCTCATCCTCAAACAGGTGATTGCAAATTCAGAGTAGGGCAAGAAGTTTAATTCCAGCTATTGAACAGCTTCCATTAAAGAAAGGCTTAAGTATACAAGGGCACTTCAGTTTGGAGAAGAGGCAGCTGAAGAAAAGCTAAAAACCAGACAGCTGTGAATGCAGGCACTGCACAGAGAAGGTGAACAGAAAGCAATTATTCTTTTACATAAGAACATGGAAACATCAAACTACACCAGCAGACTGAAGACTCGAAATGAACCAAGATTCCTCAAAATGTGCAAGGTGACAATTGTGGATAATCTTATGTCCCAGGTGCACAGTAGGGACTCTTCCAGAGCCAAAAGACTAAACTGGAAATCTCCTTAACTGGATTTAGCACACGCTTGCAGCTTCATTGTGTTCAGAGACACACTCACCAAACAAGTAAAATCCCCAGGAAGCCACACACACCACACTGTGGTGCAAGTAATTTCCTCTTAACCCATTTTAGTTCCTTTGCAGTGACCCAAACAGAAGAATGCCAACAAGGTGGATTTTCCCCCTATATACCTATATCTATTCTAAATATTCCCTATATAGTCTATAAATTAAATTTATTCCCAAATCTTTTTAACAGAAGGGTTTTAATTATTATTTCTACCGCTTAAAAAAATAAATAGTTTCAACAATTTCCCTAAAGATCACCAAATCAAGGTGGTGTTCAAATGAGGGAGAAGCCTGTTAAAGTTGATTTCATCATGACTGTAATGACCACTGGTATATGTATTGATGACTCAGAAATCATGCTGTGCTGGTCACTCTGCTCACTGTTACTCAGTGTTGGTCTGCTGCACAGACTAGGCATGGACTACACCACCTGCAAATCACAGTCCTGGGGGAGAAGGGCCTCTGAAAGACTTCTGGTTTTCTTCACAAGGAGTTCACTTGCCCCCGAAGCTAAACACAGCACTATAACTCTGCTGAATGCCTGGCACAGGAATTGCTTGATTTACAGGATTGTTTGACCTCATCACATACATCCATCATATTTCTAGGCTGATACAATTAAATGCGGCTATTTAAAAAATTTTTCTCCATATTCAAAATTTGTTCTGTGATTTACATGCATTTGCAAGAGCAGTATCAACTGTTCCCTGGAAGTTCAGTTGAGCATATTCCTTCTACTAATTCAGCACACATATCCCAGCCATTACCCAGGGAATGCAGTGATTAGGCAGCTTTCCAGTAAACAGTCCTTAAAACAGTTCATAAAAATTCCATTTAGAAAAAGCTTTGTTTCTTGCTCGAGAATTTGATAAGATATTGCAATAACTGCTTAGGGATATATTTCAAGTCTACCAAGTGAGTTCAATTCCATTTCCACACACACTATCATTGCTTTTGCAGTTTAAAATACTATAAAGTAGTTGTTGTGTACATATAAGATGCAATTAATTTGGGTGCTGCTTTTTTATAAAAGAACACTTAGAAAATTCTAAAAAAATTCAGTGAAAAAAGGTGAAAATATCCATAAAACAGTCCACAAAAGGCAGATTCTCAAGTAGAAACCTAGTGGCATTATTTGAATCAGAACTTGCCCAGACCAAAAACTGTTCTTAGTAATGGAGAGAACACAGCCTCACAATATCACAATTCTTTTGACATTCCACCTGAGGTAACACCCTTAATTCACAGGTCCCAGAAATAACCAGAAACAGTCCATTTTATAGACTACAAGGAAATCAAAGAAATACTAAATTTTTGCCACAGTAATTCTTAGACTTAGAGCATCAGTTTGTTATCCACAAATGGAAAGCATTTAGCTTGTTTTAACAACTTTCTATAAAAGACAAGATTCAATTGCAACATTTATTATCTGAAAGTATTTTGGTCAAAATAAAAATGAAACTCAAAATTATGATCCTTTTTTATGATAATAGCTGATACTTAATAAGCAATAAACTCTTGCTCTCTCTCCTATTTTATTTCCTCAAAAAAAAAAAGAAACATAAACCAAAATGCAATGTAATCTCATGTGTTCAGGCTCCATTTTTTACTTGTTGTTTTGAGAAAAGGCTTTATAACAGCTTCATTGAAGGCTCTTCAAGAAACTAAATCTTTCTAGTTTAATAGAGTAACAGGCTGTATATGAGAGCATCAAATGAAAAGGAAAATGAGCTGTCACAATAAAGTACTACTGAAAGCCCTACTACAAACTGCATGACAAGCTAAAATAAAAATAATTATTTTGTTCCTTTTGCTTTAACTAAAGTCTTAACATTTAGGACATGTAAACCACTGCCATTTTAGAGCCAATCTCTTTTATAACTGGATGTAACTAGCCCTAGCAAATGTGGCAAAAATGGAAATGTTCTCAAATGGTCTTTGCACATGCACTAATCCATTCACACCACATTAGATGAATCTTGTAGTCCATAATACTTTACATGCTTACATAATGACTATAATTCAGAACCTTGCAATCCAGTTTCCTAAGATAAATTAACATGACAAAATTATTCAACCTCCCTTTTCTTCTAAGGGTAAAGGCAAAGCAGTTTGCAGCTCACTGTAGGTTTAAATTTTAATCCAAGAACTGATAGCTTGCAAGATGATTATAGTCTTTCTTATGTCAAAAGTTAACAGAGGAGTGGAGTCTATTTCAAATAAGTGGCTCTAAACATCTAATAAAGTAATTATATTAGATGAATTACACTCTACACATAGTTACAACAAACTATTGCATTATTACGCACCTGTCCGACAGACTTGGCAGTTTCACAGTGAAACGCTATTCCAGTTGATGCACTTGGATGAGGTCACTGCCCTTCCACCATCACAGTCGGGGGTCTGCCATTGGCATAAAATTCCAGATGGAAAATGCCAGCAATCTTAACCACTTCACAAAACAAGAGGTAAGAAGGAAAATACATTAATATGCTGTTCTTATCCCCTTTCAAGTGACAGAAGTTTTGCATGCTTAAAGATACAAACTAGTTTTTCCATGACACCATTCAGCTTGAATACTAATGCTTTTCTTTAATGCAACTACCATGTACATGGATGTACAACTTAACTTCTCCTTTGACAGAAGAAATGCCCAACTTTGCATGTTTTTCTTTACTCTGTTTCCTCGGATTATAATTCTAAAATCCTTTTTGATTTTTGTGCCATTTCCGTGGTTTAATTCTTCAGTGCCCCTCTCTGTTCTGTGAAGCTACACTGAGTAACAGCAGCTGAAAATCTGGGGATTGCCCAGTATTTACAGCTTTTCTCCCCTCCTTGTTCACGATTAGTTTTTTAAAATGCAGTATTTGGATTCATTAACAATTACAGTTAATTTCTCTGATATATAAATAATAGGTAGAAATCTGGGTCAAGCTCCCTCGAGAGGGTTTGATACTTCCTTCTGGAGGACTAGAATCCAACCCAGGGTTTCATTTTCTGTTTGGCTGCTTTTAAAAGATTAATGCATCTTGAAAATGATACTTGTATTTAGCGTTCTTACTACGGACCTTACAGGCACTGTAACTACAGAGTGGCCTTGTATTAAACAGCCTAATCCTGCTGAAGTAGCAAAGCATTCTGACACTCATTCCACAGAATGGACATTTGGCCTCTGGAGTACAATGACGAGAGTGTGAAAACGCAGCATTAACAACTGCTTCAGAGCAAAGAGTAAATACAATCCAAATCTTGCTATTGCCTTGGTAAGATCACAAGCAATGAGACAGTGAAAGCAAATGTTTTAGACTTGCAACCCATTTTCCTTGAGGTGGGACATCTGCTGATTGCAGCGGGTTTCAGTTTAGAACTGAAGGCATGCTTTTTACACCCTTGCGATTAGACAGATTCTATTTGACACCTCTACTTTAAAATTAAAATAGCAGGCAAGTAGGGTAAATATAGGTAAAAGTTAAAATTTTCAATATCTGCTTAGACCTTATTTTTGGATATCCTCCAAAATGATAGGGAACAGCACCAATGAGAAACATGTTTGCATTAACAGGGCCTGAAAGGACTATCCCAGTTGGTTGATACAACCACTAACACACAGGTGACATGAGAGCTTCAGCAACACAGTGTTTAAAATTCAAGCAGAAGCCCTTCCACCAGAGTTCCTCCCAGCTTTGGCAACAGACCTTCCGTGTGCATCATCAATTTCTTTGTTTTCCAATTGAGTTGCCAAGCAGTAGGGTAGTGCAGCATCATTAAAGACACAAGCTGTAGCACAAAGCAGCTTGACTGAAAGAGCTTGCAGCTCAAACCATCAGAAACACCAAATAGAAAGGCTGGGCTAGTTTTCTCAGCAGTCTGGTTGTGGCAGTCAGACCTGAAATTACTCATTGGAAGTGTTCTCTCTAGGGTCTGAGTCAACTTACGTATATTGGAATATATATAGCAAAATGATAATGCAGCTTCACAGAATGAATCACAGAAAACCTGTGCTGGAGCACTCAGAATTCATTAGGGACTTTAACCTCAGTCGCCATCCTCAGTTATTTGGCTTGCCTCCCTTAACCTTTATTCTTGGCCTTTTTTCCCAGCTTTCTACTGCCAACTGTGATATAAAATCATACTAATTAATCCAAATAATCACATGTGTTATGTATTTCTTCAAAGATGGGATAAATCCATACTTATCATTCCTAAAAACAACCCCAGAGTAATTAAAACCACACAATGCAACACTGTTGTTATAAATTATTGCCTACAGCCATGGGTGTTTCTTGATAGCAGTGAACATGGAAGAGGGAATACCAACCTCCTGGTCTTGACTATGAGAACGCTTGTTATAAATCACATTTTTCCAGTGTTCTATTCAACAGCATAGCTCAATATCCAACGGAGAGATCCTTAAGTCAAGACACACCCACAATAACTGATTATTGACCAACATTCCACAAAAATGTCACCAAAAAAATTCAAAGCAACCTTATAGGAGAGAAAATGTGGGCTTAATAGGGGTTTAACATTAAGAATCCCATCTTCAAAATAATGCAAACTGATTTTAAAGCAAGGTTAGGTTTTTAAATGTTAAGAGCATAAAATTGAAGAATTAATTGAATTTGCTGTCAGTTCAACATTGCTAATGTAAATTATAGATAACCGTATCGGGTCATTCTAGACTAAATTAAGTGCTATCTATCATTATGACATTACTAAAGGCTTTCAAAAATCCTGTTGTTAAATGCAACCAACTTTAAATTAAACTATGTGTATTCAGTCAGTGTCTTAAGCAATGACAAGGCAAATATGTCTTAAGGTGGTTGTATGGATTTATACCTCCACAACTTTTGATGTAAAATTTAAATAAGTCGGAATTTGAAAAAGCAAATGAAGCTTTACTGCATTTTGCCCACAAAGCTCTTCCTTCCTTTTTGATTTACCACTGGTCTCCACTCATTAGATCTGAGCTCACGAAGTATTAACCCCTTTTGAGACCAACCAGCATTTTCAGCCCAATTTAAAATTCACTAACAGCATTGAAAATTATTTCTGTCAACTTCTGTGAGGCCTTCTACAATCTCAGTGCTCAGCAGCTACAAGGAATAGGACTGAGAGGGTTTGATCAACTTTGCTGATGCGGAGCATATCACCTGGCAATCAAATAGCTTTTGGAAAAGATCAGAGATGACTACTTATATTGCTTCAGCACAGCCATCTCTGCTCTAAGACTACTTGCTGTACAATGGAAGAAGCAAAACTGTGTGAAAATACATATGCCTACACCTGACTTACACACACTGATATTCATATATTTAAAAAGCCTTTGATGACTTCTCAAAGCTCTCACTGGGGAATGACAAGCAACAGTCATTTCAGCCAAACTGGTACTTACACATCCTCTTGGCTGTGGGCATTCCGGGTCACGCCCATTTCTTTTACCATTTTTCCTGTCATGTAAGTGAAAGTGACACTGATCTAACTTTTCTTTGGAAAAGTTACTGTTATCCTCCTTGTTGACAGAATTACTCTACCACATGATATTTTGTGTTTATTTTCTAAGCAGGTGCCAAAAATAGTGCCTATGCTGGTCAAATGTCTACATGTCGGCTGATATCTACCCATCACACTGGAAGATCATGATCCTTAAAAGAAACTTCCTTTTTAAATCCTTGAAAAGATATTCCCAACACAGTCAGTAGAATCTGAAGGTGTCACCTATTAGGAGTAAGAATTGATGACCACAATTTAGTCGAAGTACACCATCACACCTCCTACTCAGAAGAATTTAAGAATTGAAAAGTCTGCTCTATTCCAACTGTACTAGTCCTTGACCATGTAATTTCCATCCCCTGCGCTGGCCACTGACAGCTTTTCAACGCAAAGTACATTAAGCAATCATCAACTCGTTAAAGTATGACTGTTGAACATTGTCATTAAGTATTAGCAAAAATTAGACACAATTAGTTTTGCCCGAGGGCAGGTAATGTTCCTAATCATAATTCCCTCACTCCCACATTTTAGGTGTGAAAGTATACCTTTTGACAGACCTGAGTTTGCTTCCATCATAAATCAAACAAAGGGTAAATTCCTTCAGCTGCATCCTACAGTAAAGGGTTCAGAGGTCTCTCTCTCTTTGGGGGAAGGAGGAGGCTGGGCAAGTACAGATGGGGTTGCTAAGGATGCAGGGACACTCTACACAAACACTATATGGATATGTTAGACCTCTGAACAGCTCAACTTTCATGAAATTCTGGAGCTTGAGGCATGATTCACTAATAAATTGCATGGATTATGCAGTACTTGCTTGAGGACAGACGCATCACTGGCTTCTGCAGGAGAAACTGCCAGACCCTTTCTGTGCTTGTCCGTTTGCAATTTTCACACCTTCCAGTGGCTGATCTGGAAAACACATCAGCCATTACTATAATGGATATAAACCACTAATATTCAAAGATTGCTCAAAATACTTGTGAGGCAGTCCCTGATGTACAACTTGGTAGCATAGGACATAAGTACCCTGGGATAGACAACACGGAGAGCAGAGAATTTCACCTCTGAACTGACATCTAAGGGTACATTTAAACGGCTTGTGCAGTGCAGACTTTCTTATGTTCTTTCTCTATTATTTTGTTAGATTACGTGTCCAAACTTTCAAAATACAATATCCAAAATACAGAACATGCTTTTGCAATGCTGCATTTCTCCCCAGAGTTAATGTTAGGATCAGACCAGCTGCAAAGCTACTTGTATTCAGATGTAAAACTTTTCAATTGAAGGTGACTCTTGTCTTGGACAAAACTAATTAAGTGCAACAAATTTCATATATAGATCCCAAGGCTGGCAAGTGTCCCCTAATGTCATACTGAAGAAACCTGAGCCAAATAAATACCACCTTTCTTGGTCCTTTTCCTGTATTCTCTTTGCTCATCAGTTGCAAGAGAAAAGGAAATGCCCATTTTTCCTGCCTGCTGAAGAATATACCTACACATACCTTCAGTCAGACACGGTTTTGGTAACAAAAGTAATCTATAAAATGTTCCTCTTTGGGTATAACAAAGAAAATGACATCTTCCAACAGTGTCCACCATGGCCTTAACCACTTCAGGAGATAATTTAGAGACAAGAGCATTTAAATTACTGCATACACTCAAATACAACATTTTTGTTCCTCAGCACATCCTCAAGGTGCAGATTGCTGCACCTTGCGATAACATCATGGAGATGGGCCACTAAAAACCTACCCTTTATTTTTCACCTTCTGTTAGCGAGTATGTACAAGTTTTTATACGTTCCCAAATACATGCAAGACAACAGAAACCCATTTCATAAAATATTTCAATACAAATTCAACAAATTTACATTCCAGAAGCTTGGATTCTTGATGTCTATTCCTGCCATCTCATGTAAAGACCTTTTAAGGAAAGCACACAGTAAGCAGTATTTCAGATTCTGCTTTTAAGAACTCCATCATTAAAAGGAATTATTTATCTGCTATTTTCCACAACTTTCTAAGAAAGTATAATTTGTATTACACACTGATATTATTTAGACTGAAAAGGACTATTTTCAGCATCAAAACTGTGTAGTGATCTCAGTTTACTCCTTCTATTTAGTCCCTTTAAACTCACATTAAAAGAATATTTAAATGCACAGATGGAATATTTTAAATGCAAAAACTATGGCAAACACATGGATACAAATGTACAACAAAAATTTAGCCTGCCAGGCATATATGCAATATTTGCCTCTCTCTCTTAGGTTAACTGTGCAATTTAATAAACACAAAACTGGCATGAAAATTATGGACACATGTGGTATGTGAATGCTCTTGTAAATTAGGTGACACAGCAAACAAATCAATGTGAAAATACAGCAAGAAAAAGAATAATTGGAAGTATTAACATAAAGCAGACTTCACAAATGTATTCAGGAAATCCTAACAGTTGCTATGGGGAAATGGGAAATTAACAGCTGCGTTTTTAAGGAACTGTGTAATGTTTTAATAATGTATATGTGAGTGCATATATATACATGTATCAAAGATACAGAGACAAGAATGGGGGGAACAAATTTTGAAAATGCCTTAATCTATCTTCGTAATGTTGAAAGGCAGAAGTCATTAAAACAACAGAAAACTCACAAAACCAATAGCCAACATGCAAGAAACTATACTAACATTTAGTATATCGATAAGAGATGTTAGCTTTCATTAAGAACATAAGTGTACCATCAAGCAATAGTTCCATTTAACCCCATCAGAAAATGAAAACACTAATTTTTAATAAATTTCTGCGTAACAGTTGAACTAGTAAATACTGAACATCTCTGAGCAGAGGTAAGCAGGGTATGAGCAATACAGCATTACTCATCTCATGAAGGCCATTATGACCATGAAGAGCTGTGACAAACCTGCAGCAAGCAGAGGATATGGCTCTAAGACATGGACACCACCAGCATTAACGGCCAACTGAGTCTAAACCACAAGGTTCAGAGAGCTTTGCTCACTAGACTATCATTTAAGCCCTACAGAATCTCTGAATTTATGAATTTATGCATAGTTTCACAGAAAATACAACTCCCTTCTCTAAAAAGTTGTATATAAATATGTGGAAAACCTATATACAGACCCACCAACACAATCCGGTCATATCAATGTTGGCCTGCATATATCATCAACATGCAATTTTAGAATACATTCGAAGTTACACTGGAAATGAGAATGAGAAGCCACAAAAAATCCTGCCAAATTTCTGGCATCTCTTGAATGTTAGAAAACTAAATTATTTTCCAACCTATTATCAGCTATATGAAAATAGAGAGTGACATTCCTTCTAGCTAGAAGAAAATATGTTTATATTTAGTTTCCTCTAAACTGCAATGTTGAAAGCACATTTATTCCCCCAAATGTGAAATAGCCTCCTACCTTGAACGATCTGTTCAGCGTGTTGCTTCTCAAATCAGTATATGATAATTTTTTTTGACAGATCACTAAATAACCTGGAGAAGCCAGTGCATCAGCAGCACAGGACAGTTATTGCCTCCGACACCTGACTCCAGCAGAGGAACTCCTTGCAATTGAATCGAGAGCAACTAACCCATGCTTCTATTGCCTACAGCTGACAGTCAGCACTGCCAGTTGGATACATCATACGCTTCAGAGATGTAACCAGAGCACCACACTGCAGAGGACATCAGCAATATTTCGGCACTGGATTTGTAGAGCTAGAGGAACGTGAGTGGCAAGATACAAACCACATCAATCAGAGAACTTAAATTGCTGTTGAAAAAGTACTAACTGAGGCTACAAAATCCAGGATTTTTGCAGAGCAGGACTGGTTTCACACAGCTAACTTGAAAAGCCATCCTGCTGCCTGATTGCAGACCTGGTGAGCCGCTTCACTTGTGTTCCATTACATGGTCTTACAACTGAGGGCCTTTTTCAACCTTCTGTTTACAAGTGCCTTCAGCACTGAATTCATTTGGATTGTACAAACAAGTCAATGCTTTTTTATTTCCAACACTTCACTATGAAAATGGTTTTCCAGCATTTCATTAATTAAAACAAAGAACTAAATGTATTCTAAAAGTATTTAGGAGGTATTTTAAAAATGTATTTAAGTCTACATGACACAGAAAGCAAGCATTCCCCAACAGCTAACGTGTTATGGTAACGTTGTGACTCTTTGGTCATTTTATCAGTTGGTTATTTCCCAAAACAGAACAAACCCTTCCAAATTAGGCCAGCAGACCCCTGGGCTAACACACAGAAAGGTGGATTTACAAGATGAACAAATGCAGCATCACACCAACATTACTATACTACTCCTTGGACTACTTGATTCCTGTCAGGACGGCAGTCACAAGTCATTCCTAAATCTCTGCACCCATTCTCCTAGCACCTTGATTGCCCATGCTTTTCCTCTATTCCATGGGGTATCCTCTAGTCCATTATCCCAAACAACTGAGAGCCAACACATTTGACAGAAAGACAGTATGCTTCTGCCATGTTTTTAATGGACTTGAGGAGAAAAATGATTGGCAACTTTATTAACATGTTACATTCCACTGCTCCCAGGCTCCCAAGCTGCTTTATTATTTTGGCATCATTCACCCTGAATAAAATTGGGAGCCAATGTAATTTATAATACAGTTAAAGACAGTAGACATCCACATCAGGAGAGTCCCAACACTCCAGTTAGCTACCTAAAATCAGACTGTTATAAATACTTGCCAGAGATATCTCCTATTACAGAGAGGAAAAAGACTTCTCAGAAAAGCTGATGGAATTGCAATATGCAGCACCAAGGGACACAGCTGCATTCAGAGAAGCTCCTCCCCAAGTGCTTTGCACAATATCAGAGCTGGATTCAGAGCCCAGGTGCCACTACTGCAATTTTCAATATTTGACCTGAGTTATATTATGCAGATGACGTTTCTGGCAGATTCTAGCTGAAGATATAGATTAACCAAACTAGAGCAAAGGTATCATACTACTGTATTTGCATCTAATGCCTGACTGGCATGGCTTGTGGCACGAGGGTTATCAGGGAAAGGACCTTGACTTCTTTTTCCATTGCACATAACTGATCAGCAGTTCATTAAAAACTAGAAAAGTCTCAGTTACTCCAACACATGCAGAATACTGTCTCTTTTCTTGTAGAAGCATCTGGCTGTCACTCCCACTGGCCCCTACAGAAAGCCACCTTTGTATAACCATCACAAGCCACATCACAGGCTCCAAGCAACAGGCACTGTGGAGCTGCAGCAAAATGCTTGGACAATAAAACCATCAAAGTTCATCAGATCAAGCTAAAAGGGTGCCAGCACCAGTTGCAGGATAGCTACCATTAAAGAAGAAATTGTTCCGTAGGTATTAAGAATCCTATAATGGCTCACAGGGGGAATTAATAGAACAAGAGAAAAAAGATATCAAGTCACAGGTCTGATTTACTGGACTTTTCAGTAAGGTTCATAAGAAAATTGTTTTGTGCACAAGATCACAGAGCAGCTTAACTCAATATAAAGGGAAAACCTGACAGAACATTTCCCTTTCAAAGGCAGACAGCTATATGTGGCAAGTGGAGCACAAGCCTGGGTATAACACTGTAATCACATTAACTGTTGGATGCAGAGATCCTTTTGAAGCTACAGCTTTCATATTTTCCCCTCTACATTTGGATCCTTACTGCTTTTCACCAGCAATAGTATGTAATTAATCAGATATTGCAATAGGAATAGAGTTTTGAAAAGTCATTGCAAAACCTAAACATTTAGAAAAGGTCCATGGGAAAGCCCACACGTATCGCATATTCAGCACTGGCTTTTACAAAATACATGTAAATACAATAGGTATATTTAGATATATATATTTACACATATATTTACAATACCTATTATCAGGTCAGACTCTGTGAGGAGCCAATTCAGTTTTGATTTACCTCAACTATGGTTGTCAGAGGCATGTGGGAGAGGGGTTGCACACGTGCCATGTGCAGGAGGCAACTAGAACAAGCCTTGTCTCTGGGAGGACTTTGCCTGGCAACCAGTTCATGTCTCACACGGGACAGGCAGTCAGCAGGGGAACACCAAAGACACTGTACCCTCCGGAGACACTCTCCAATCAGACGGGGAAAGGTCTCTACCAGTGAACTGCAGTGGGACACTGGACTGGGCCAATGGTCTCCTGCCAGCGGGCAGTCTTTGGGAGGGGCCAGGAGGCATGAAAAGTAACTGCACCCCAAATTCCTTGGGGCTTTTGGGTCTTATGTACTTGGGGGGCTTTTTGAACTTGCTTTTTGAGTGTGGGCTTTTGTATTTGAGGCTTGGTGGTTCGAGGGGCTTTTTGCAACTTGCTTTTTGAGTCGGGGCTTTTTGAGTCTTATGCTTTTTGCCCTCGCCCCAGCCTGCCTTTTGGCTCTCCTGCCCTCATTGGCTCTTGCTTGCCNTTATGCTTTTTGCCCTGGCTCCAGCCTGCCTTTTGGCTCTCCTGCCCTCGTTGGCTCTTGCTTGCTCTCATGCCTGTCCTGCCTCCCTGTGTCCCTGACCAACGCCCTGCACCTGCTTCATCTCTGCATCCCTGCCTGCCTCCACATCGCTGCTGTGATCCTCACCACAACTCTGTCCAGGCTTCTGGACCTCCTGCCCAAGCGCCCCCTCACCTCCTTTCCAGTCACCCATCGCCACGGGAGCTGTCCCCAGGCAGGCAGCGCGCACAGCCCCTGCCTCGTGGACG
>VZTD01002926.1:12541-24786 GCA_013397725.1 Rhagologus leucostigma
CTTGGTTCTTCTGTCCCGCAGCGCTCTGGAGTCTTTGTTCTCTCCCTCCGCTCCGGTTGCAGGAGTTTCTCTCGGTGTGGGGTGGAGAAGGGGGGGATTTTGGGGGCCGTGGGGTCACAGGGAAGTCCTGCACTGCCGGGCTCTTTTTGGGGTGACCCTTTGTGTGTCCCCCACTCCCCCTGTGCTCCCCCCGCACCCCAAACCCCAGCACGTTTGGCTCTGCAGCCAAACTGGGAGGGTCGGGGGGGCTGCAAAGCCCAAACTGGGGGTGTCGGGGGCCAGAGCTGGGGGAGCCCTGGGGGCTGCACAGCCCGAGCCGTGCCCAGGGCAATCCCCAGCCCTTGGGAAGCAGGAGGGAAAACAAGCGAGGGAAGGGAGAGGCTGAGAGGGGAAGGGACCCCTCCGGAGCCAGGAATGTCACCGGGAATGTCACCTCCGGGGACATCGGGGCACCTTGTCCTGCCTGGGGCAGGGGCTGAGGAGCCGGACGGGGTTTGGCGAGGGCTCTGGGGGGCTGCTCCCGTCTCCCCGTGCCGGATTGGGAACAGGGAATTTCGGAGGGGACCGGAGCGAGGTGGGAGCGAGCAGCCCGACAGCTCCAGGGCCACTTCCAGAGGGCTGCTTTTCTGCCCAAAATGTAGCTGGTGAAGCCCTTCTTTCCTGCCTGGATCGCACCGAGCATTCCCAGGGAATGCAATCCCACTTTTCCTGCCCGGAGCCAGCTCAGCTCCAGGTGGGCGGGGAGGTGCAGCCCCTTCCCCGCGCCCCCCAAAGCGGGGGTCCCGTTTGGAGCCCGCTCTTTGTCCCCGCTCCGCCAGGAGACGACGGGAGGAACAAGCTGGAAACGACCGCCGAAATCCTGGGAAAAGGGGTTTTGTTGCCTGGAAGAGGCTCACCCCAAACCTGCCCTTCCCCGCCGGCTCGAGAGGTTTAGGGAAAAGCCAAACATGGGAATTCATCCCCCTGGCGCTGCGGGCGAAGCGAGCGGCACGTGAGGGACTGGGAACTTCCCTGGGATCCTGGGATCCTGCGATCCCGGCCCTGCCTCGCGTGGCCCCCGCGGCATCCCAGAGCTGCCTCCCGGGACAGCGGGAATGCGGGAATGGTGTCGCTGCTCCCGGGGGAATGAGGGATCAGCGCTTCCAGCCGGGGAGAGATAAAAGCGCAGCCGTGGGAGGTTTCCTCTGCCCTTGGAAGAGGCTGGAGAGGAGGGAATGAGGCGTCGGAGCCGCTTCCCACCCTGAGGGAAAAGCGGAGCGGGGCGAGGCGGCTGCTGTGGGGGGAGCGGGGCGCGTGTGGGGTCCGGGCCGGCGGCGCTTTGGCAGCGGCTCCTGCCGGGATTCGCTTTCGTCCCTGTCCAGCCATTCCCGCTGCGTGTGGCAGCGGGATCCGAGCCGGGAGCGGCGCTGGGAAGGGTCGGGACACGCAGCGAGGGAGGAATTGCTGACAGGGAGAAGGCAGCGGGAAGGTGCTCCCTGCCAGGGCCGCCTTCCCACGGGAGCTGCTGCGGGAGGAGGGAGCAGAGGACCGGGATGAGCCTTTGGGATTGGGTCCCGGGGACTGCGGGATCGCTCCTGGCACGCAGGAGCCCCGCGCAGTTGTCGCCGTGTCCTGGCCGAGCCCGGCTGGTGTCACCCATCCCCGCAGGGACACGGCGCCTTCCCAGCGGGAATGCGGCAGGAGCGAGCCCGCTGCTCGCTGGGAAAGGGCTGGGAAAGGGCGAGAACCGCGGGGTTGTCGCAGCAGGGCTGCGCCTCCCAGGGGACCCCGGCGACGCCTGGGTGACAGCCTGGCTGCCCGCCCCCTTTTCCACGATTCCCAGCCCTCCAGAGCCGCTGGATAACGCGCTGCCTGTTGGGTCGGGCTCTCGCAGAGCCACGAGCGGTGTTGGACGCGAGGGAAGCCAAGGAAGGAGCTTTGCCGGATCCTTGTGGTTATTTTTATCTCGCTCTCCTCGTTCTCCTCCAACATTCCCGTTCCCAGGCTGGGAGGGGGCTTTTCCCCCAGCAGGAATGATGGGAATTGGGGGAAGGTGTGAGAGGAGCAAACGCCGAGCTGGAAAAGGGGCCCTGCTCCAGCTATCCAGGCTTTTCCTGCCTCTCCCAGAGTTAAAATTCCCTTTATCCCTCCGCGGGAGCAGATCTTGGACAAATATCGGGATCCAGCTGCTCCCTGCTCCCCTCACTGCTGCAGGAGGCACCCGAGGGACAGCGCGGGGACCTCTGCCGGTGACAAATCCCCCCCGGCGACCTTTGCACGGCTCCTTCTCGCCCTGGGGTGGCGGCTTCTCCCTGCCCTTGGCGCCCATCCCGGCGCTGGCAGCCGGCGCCGCTGGGAGCTGGGGGTTACTGGGATGCAGGGAAGAGAAACTATGTGGAAAGCAAAACCCCAGTGGCATGCGGGGCTGGAATTTCCAGCTGTTGCGCCGGGGTTTTTTTTGTCCATTGTAAGGGGGGATGGCTGAGGAAGCAGCTGCCTCCTTCTGGGAAAAACCCCGGGATCTGCTGGGTGCCTCGGCCTTGCAGCCAGGCCAAGCTCGGCGGCTCGGGAGGTGTCAGGACTGGTTTTAGCCATGAATTGAGCCTTTTTTCCACGCCAGGCCGTCGGTTTCCTGAATTCCTCCGTTGCTCCATGACTTAACTTTGTTCCAGTGGCTCGGATTCCTTGTGGGCAGCTGGAATCGGAGCTGTCCCGTCCGCCGGGAGCGACGGCAAAGCTCGGGAGGGGAGGTTGGTGGGGCAGGGGCTGCGCTGGGGCTCCGGACGGATCAGGGGGTGGGATTTGGGAATTCGGCTGCTGGCACTCGCGCCAGTAAATCCAACTGGATGGAGAACAGACTTCCAGCTTTTCCAGCTCCAGGGAGAGCTGGCTTGGAATCTTCCAGCGGGTTGGAGGCGGTTGTGACGCCTGTGGCGGCCTCGGGCTCGGTGCATCCCTGTTTTATTTGGGAATGTCGCTGGTTTCCCGCAGTTTGCTTGGAGGTGGGTCCTGCTTTCCCCGGGCAGGCTGGGGACCGGGATCAGAGAAGGGTGGTGGCAGCGCCACGGGGCTGGGACAGTCCCCGCGGGGATGCGGGGTGGATAAAAGGGGCCGCGTCTGCCTCTCGCCACTTCCCGTCTGTGCTGACAAAATCCCACAGGATGCTGTCACTCTCCAGCCGGGATTCCTGGCTCTGGCGGCCGTTCCCGCTCTGTGCCGAGTCCCCGAACATCTGGGACGTCAAATCCTCGCATGGAGGGGACGGGGCAGGCTCAGGCAGCTCCTGACACCAGCGGGGTGACAGCGCTGCCCTGTCCCCCCCACCCTGCCGGGACGCTGCTGGGTGGCCTGAGCGGATCCAACACCTGGATCACAGCGTGTCCCGGCCGGAATATTGTGTCCTGGATGGAATATCAGCTCCCAGCTGGAATATCAGCTCCCAGCTGCTTCCTCCCCTCCGCACGGGCCAAACTCAGCCCTCAGCCCTCAGCCCCCGCCGGACCCTCGGGCGTTTGTGGGGGTTAAAATCCAGGTTCTGGAGCAGAGGAAAAACCCCATGGAAAGCTCTGGGACCCCACGGAAAGCTCCGGGACAACGTGGAGCGAGATCCATGTGCTGTGGCTGGGGAAGGAGCGGGATGCTGACGGAATGGGATGCTGGAGGAAGGGGAAGGGCGCCGGCACAAACAGATCCCTGTCACGGATTTTCCCATTCTCCGGACACCGAATCCGGAATGCGGGGACCGGAGGGTGTCTGTCCCCAGCCGGGACCTGCCGCAGCTCTGCTGGGCTCAGGATCCGGCGGCTTTGGGCTCTGCTGGCTCCTTCCCTGCTCCTCCCTTCCCCCAGCGAGATGCCAGAGCCCTGATGGAAAGCAGCCGGCTCGGGAGGCGTGCGGGGTTAACCAGAGCCAGATGGGAGCCGGGAGGAACAGGCTGGGCCTGCAGAGGGGGGAGAACGGGATCTTTTCCTGGAGAAAGTCAATTCCTCGGAGCCCCAGGAAAGCGCGGGATCGCTTCCAAGGGAGCTGGGCTGGCACAGGCGGCCCTGGAAGCGGGTGGCCCGTCCAGGGTGGGATGCAGATCCCATTGGGAAGAAACAGGGGGTTGGTGTGGCCCTGTCTCTGCGGCTCCCAGGTTGGGTGGGGGCTTTTCCTCCTCCGGGGATGATGAAAATTGGGGGTTCCAGGTGTGAGGAGAGCTGGAGAGGGAAGACGGGCAGCAAATCCCACTTTTCTGTGCTGGATGGGAGAGCTGGAAGTTCTGATTTCCCTCCAAAATCGACACCAGCAGCTCCAGCACCACCAAAGGCTTCTCCCACCCCGGCAGCACTTTCCCTGCCATTTCCCCTTCTTCCTCTAGTTTTCCTCATTTTCCTCCCTCTCCTCTGTCTCCGTGCTCCTTGCTACCCTCCCTCTGCCTTGCCCTGCATCCAGCTCGGCTCTGATCCCGCTGGGAAGAGCCTGGCGAGCATCCCAAGGTCTGTGCCCAGGAATCCCAGCCCGATCCCGGCCTGCTCCAGCTGGAGAATGTGGGAGCATCCAAACACCTCCTGCACGGGGAGCTCCTCTGCTGGCTCCCTCCATCCTCTGAGGCAGCAGCTGGAGAATTCCCAGAAAATCTGGCCAGGATGATCAAGGAGCTGCTGTTCCAGGCAGGAGCAGGGATGGGACAGGAGGATGAAGACCCAGAGAAGAGGGAGAGGTGACCAGGGATGATGTCCAGGAGAAACTCCCTGGCTTGGGGCACACAGACCTCGCCTGATCCCTCCCACTCTCCCACTGTGCCTCTTCCCAAATATTCACTGGGACTGGAGGGGTTGGATGGGTTCTGTGGGCAGCACAGGGGGCTGTGGATCCCAACCTCTCCGGTGTTCCGACTTTGGAATGCCCTTTTCGTCCCAGGGGCTGTTCCTCCTCCCGGGGCCATCCATCTCTCCTGCCCCGTTAACCGCTCCCGGATTCCCGACGTTTTTCCACAGCCAATTTCCTGCGGAATCATTCATTTGCTGGCCCAAGTGCCAAATGAAGCCCAATCCGTCAAGGTGTCTGAAAGGGCTGAGCCATCCTTCGGGAAGAGAGGACGGAAGTGTCCTCCGGGAAGGGCCCAGGCGCTGCGGGGTGGAAAAATGAAATAAAACCCTAAATTAAAACAAAACCAACATTCCCCATGGATAATGGTGAGGCAGGGAGAGGAATTCCATGGATAACGGTGAGCCTGAGAGAGGGATCCTATGGATAATGTAAGGCAGAGGGATCCCATGGATAATGGTTGAGGTAGGGAGGGGATCCCATGGATAATGGTGAGGCAGGGAGAAGAATTCCAAGGATAATGGTGAATGAGAGAGAGGATCTCATGGATAGTGGTGAGCCAGAGGGATCCCATGGATAATGGTGAAAGGGAGAGAGGATCTCATGGATAGTGGTGAGCCAGGGAGAAGAATCCCACAGATTACAACGAGCGAGGGAGAGGAATTCCATGGATAATGGTGAGCCAGGGACAGGCACCTCAGTGACTCCAGATCTGGAGAGGGGTTGGATCTGGAGACGACTTCCAAAGGGAAGGAGAGCGGAAGGCAGGTGACAGGGATGAGGGACAAATCCCCGCGGGCCGGCGGCGGGGAGGCGACAATCCCTCAACCGGCCCCTTCCCAACGCTCCTCTCCTTGCCTCCCTTCAGGAAAACTCCTGGACCATGAAGGCGGCCCTGGCGTTGCTTCTCCCACTCGTGCTCGCGCTGGTGCCGGCGGCGAGCGGGCAGCGGCGCAAACCCCCCCGCAGACCCACCCGGCCGCCCGCGCCCTTCGAGGAGCCCGTGGAGCCCACGGAGCTGCCGCCTCCCCTCCCTCCGGGCCCTCCGTCCGTCTTCCCCGACTGCCCGCGGGAATGCTACTGCCCGCCGGACTTCCCGTCGGCGCTGTACTGCGACAGCCGCAACCTGCGCACGGTGCCGGTGATCCCGCCCCGCATCCACTACCTGTACCTGCAGAACAACTTCATCGCCGACCTGCCCGAGGAGTCCTTCCGCAACGCCACCGGCCTCAAGTGGGTCAACCTGGACAACAACCGCATCCGCAAGGTGGACAGGAGGGTGCTGGAGAAGCTGGAAAACCTCATCTTCCTCTACATGGAGAGGAACCAGCTGAAGGAGGTGCCCGCCTTCCTGCCGCCCAACCTGGAGCAGCTGCGGCTCAGCAGGAACCAGATTTCCAAGATCCCCGCCGGCGTCTTCAACAAGCTGGAGAACCTGGTGCTGCTGGACCTGCACCACAACAAGCTGAGCGACGGCGTCTTCAACAAGAACACCTTCAAGGGGCTCAAGAACCTCATGCAGCTCAACCTGGCCCACAACATCCTGAGGAAGATGCCCCCCGGCGTGCCCAGCGCCATCCACCAGCTCTTCCTGGACAGGAATAACATTGAGGACATCCCCAGCGATTATTTCAAGGAGTTTCCCAACCTGGCTTTCATCCGGCTCAACTACAACCAGATCTCGGATAAGGGGCTGCCCAAAAATTCCTTCAACCTCACCAACCTGCTGGTGCTGCACCTGGCCCACAACAAGCTCACCAACGTGCCCTTCATCAGTGCCAAGCTGGAGCACCTCTACCTGAACAACAACTCCATTGAGAGTGAGTCCCACTGCTTGGTTGGGGTCTCTGGGGTGGTTTTTGGGCAGAAAAACCTCGGGACAGTCGTTTCTCACCCGGTGGGATGCGATTCCTTCAAAGGAGGATGCGGTGGTGGGATGAGGTGGGAGGTACAAAGGTGGAGGGAGGATCTGGGTGGAAGGGGAGGAGCAGAGTGAAATCCCCGCCGGTCCTGCAGGACTTCTCCTGGTTGTCTTCTTCGGGGCCACCTGCTCTGGGAAGGGCTCCTTCCCTGGCAAAGATCAGGATAGTTCAGAAGAGTCTGGGCATGTATTTTAGGAACAGATGCCAAACACACGGCTCGGGATGGCGAGGAGATATCCCAGCTCTGCTCCTGAGTGGAGCCGTGTGGGGAAGGAACGGGGAGAATGAGGCTGCCGTGGAGGCAGAGCAGCCAGGGCCATTCCAGGGAAATCCAGCTGCAATTCCATGGGAGAGGAGCCTGGGATGAGTGGAAACAGAGCGAGCACAGAGGAGGAGACAGAATCCCACTGCATTTCCAGCGCCTAAAGGGGCTCCAGGAGAGCTGGAGAGGGACTTGGGATGAGGGATGGAGGGACAGAACACAGGGAATGGCGTCCCGCTGCCAGAGGGCAGGGATGGATGGGATATTGGGAAGGAATTCTTCTCTGGGAGAGAGTTGAGGGGCCGGGATTGAATTCCCAGAGCAGCTGTGGCTGCCCCTGAATCCCTGGCAGTGTCCAAGGCCAGGCTGGAGCACCCTGGGATGGTGGAAGGTGTCCCTGCCCGTGGCAGGGGTGGCGCTGAGTGATCTTTACGGTCCCTTCCAACCCAAACCACTCCAGGATTCCAGGATTCCTGGTCTCCCCAGATGTTTCTGCTGTTGGAGCTCCAGGACCCTGCTGCGATCACATCTGGCTCCAGCCCTTGTTAATCTGAATTTTAATCAGACGCCATCAAATCTGAGCCGGGGGGGGGACCTTGGGGTGCAGGTGGTGACTCCTGCTGGCTTCCCACACCCCCAGCATCCAGGTCCTGCCGGCATTTCCCATGGAGAGAAATCCCACTCACGCCCCGACCCAGCTTTTCCTCGCCTGTTTTCCCCAGCTTTCAGAAGGTTTCCATCCCTGGAGCCGGGTGCTGACATCAGAATCCCGGAGTTTATTTTCCATAACGCAGGCCCTGGCTGGACAGGGCCACGTGGAATTCCAGAGGCGAGCAACGAGCCGGGCGCTGACGTTATCTCCGGCGTGACAGGGCTCGAGCGGGATTCCTTGATGTTTTTTTTGGGAAGTTGGGGGCCGGCTCGGCAGGTTCCGGGAGCGGGATGATCCCTTTTCTCTCCGGAATCCGGAGGAACGTGACCTACTTCGCTCCTGATCAAAAGCCTGATTTTTCCTCTAGCTGGGGCTTCGGGAACAGGCTGGGATTGTCCCTTTCGGTAGCAAAACAACCCCAATTCGGGGTTCAGCAACAGCGGGGGCTCAAGAATCCCTGCCCACATTCCCTCTTCCCTAACCGGCATCCCGCCGTTCCTCTCCTCTCCGCAGAAATCAACGGAACGCAGATCTGCCCCACCTCGCTGGTGTCCATCCAGGATTTCTCGCCCTCCGACCTGGACAGTGTCCCCCGGCTCCGTTACCTGCGGCTGGACGGGAACCTCCTGAAGCCCCCAATCCCGCTGGACCTGATGCTGTGTTTCCGCCTCCTGCAGTCCGTGGTGTTTTAAGCCCAGCCCTGCGTCTCCCAGGCCCGGCTTTGCTCGGACATTTCCCCCGCTCCCCGGCGCCGTCGGACACGCGGGACCCTCTCTCCTCCCTCTCCCCCTGCTCACTCCCCGCCTCCCTCCCTCTCCCCATTCCCTCTTTCCCCCCCCCTGCAGGGACACTCATGGCTCCTCGGGGACCGCTCTCTGCAGGACAGCGCCGTGTCCCAGCTGCCACCGCAGGTCACAGCTGCCTGTCCTTGTCCCCCAGGCTGAGCCCGGGGCCGGCTCCGTCTCTCCCGTCCCCACGCAGCAGAGTTCCGGGGGGGGATTGGATTCGGTTCGGATGGAGCCGCTGGGCTCGGGGCGTGTCCCTGCTCCCGGGGGTGTCCCTGGGGGCGATTCCCGGTGGGTTGGGGAGCGGGGACGGGCGGTGCCCCGCGGGTGGGATCCGTGGAAGCGGAGGGAGGATGGATGTGGGAACGAGGAGGATGGATGTGGGAACGAGGAGGATGGATGTGGGAGTGGCCAGAGCGTCACCCCAAGGGATGGGGTCACGCTCCTGTCACCTGAGCCCTTCTGGAGGGCTTTGGCTCCACGTTTTGCTGGAGGAGGAGGATCTAAATCCCTCCTGGAGCTGTGGGTTTGCGGGGATGGAGCAGGGAGGGTGTCCTGCCCCTGGATCCTGCGCCCGGTGCGGGCCACACCTTCCCACACCCCCCTCGGCAAGACCGGCCCCTTCCCGGCTTCAAATCCCCCATCCCAGCACCGATCCATGGGGCCACAGCCCCATCCCAGCATTCCTCATCCATGGGGCCACAGCCCCATCTCAGCATCCTGAATCCTTCCCTGTAAAATCTTTGGATGCAGGGCCACATCCACAGGGTCACAGCCCCATCCTGAATCCTTCCCTCTGAGCTTGGGGGGATGCAGGGCCTCATCCATGGGGTCACAGCCCCATCCCAAAATCCTGCACCCTTCCCTGTAAAATCTGGGATCAGGGACCACATCCATGGGGCCACAGCCTCATCTCAGCATCCTGCACCCTTCCCTGTAAAATCTGGGATCAAGGGCACACCCACGGGCTCACAGCCCCATCCCAAAATCCTGCACCCTTTCCCTTTGAGCTCTGAGGATTCAGGGCCGCGTCCACGGCTCAGGTTCTCTCCGGAGCCAATCCCACACGACTGGGTTTTGCCTTTTTTTTATTAGAAATAAAAGGAAGGGAGAAGAAAAGGGAAGAATTGCCCTTTGGAAGAGCTATTTTTATCCCTTCTCTTCCCCGTCCTCACATGTATCGCTTCCCCCTTCGATAGCTGTACCTGCATTTATAGGGTGTCCGGGTTTAGGGGGGATTATTCGCTTCTTTTCTTCCCAAGTCTCAGGATTTGGATTTAAAGGCCGAGCATTAGAGGGAGAAAAAAGGAAAAAAAAAAAATCAAAATCCAACTGCGAGGAGCATTAAATAAACCAAAGAAAGCTCCTTTCAGCAGAACTGACCCTCCCCGGGATGGCCACGGACGGGCACCGTGTCCTTCTCCCTGGGGATGGCACAGGGACGCTGCCCCTTTTTCCCATTAATTAAAACCTCATGCTGATTAAGGAGGTTTTCCCTGATGATAAAATCTCCTTTCCGGCTCTCCCTGCGGTTGGGTGGGACAGGATCCAGCCCTAAACCCGGATGGAACCCCCTGGATGTATTTATATGATGTGTACATAGACTGGTAGAATGTACAGATATTCCTAGAGCCACGTGCGCCTCCCGACCCAGCAACTTTATGGGATTTTCACTCCCACTCCCCGCAGCTGTGGAAATAAAATCATTCACAAGGGACCCCGAGCCTCTCCCTCATCCATCCTCCTCTTCCTCAGGTGCTGCTTCATCCAGGAGCAAAATTTCCTCACCCGGGGACAACTTTCCCAACATTTTGGGGTGTTGGCGGGGTTTGGGGTTTGCACTTGGCTGGAGTGATGCTGGATTTGGGAAGGAATTCTTGGCTGGGAGGGTGGGGAGGGGCTGGGACGGAATTCCCAGAGAATCCGTGGCTGCCCCATCCCTGGAAGCATCCCAGGCCAGGCTGGAGCAAGCTGGGATGGCGGGAAGTGTCCCTGCCCACGCAATGGGATGGGATTTAAGGTCCCTTGACCCCAAACCGGGGTTTTGATGGGTCGGGCTCACAGCTCTGGTGTCAAAGCCGGTGCCACACCTGGCGCTGGCCAGGTTCATGCCCTAACGAGCATCCCCGCTAATTAGGAGAGCCTCATCTCGGCTGCAGCTCCCGGGGGCCCTGGGCGTCGCTGTCACGCTGGCAGAAGGCGACACCGAGTGCCAGGACGGGTGTGACAACCACGAGCTGCCCCCACGGCACCGGGGGAAGCCCGACGAACCTCCCGGGGGGTGATTTTCCCGGTGGGAGCGGCAGTGGAAGGGGAGGAGGATCCTCAGGGAACGCACAGCGAGGTGGGATCCGCGGCGGGGCTCGGGCTGCGCGTGTTCCCACACGAGCGGGGTGGGCGGCGGCAGCGGCTGCTCCTTCTGCCCGTCCCCAAAGCCGCTCCTGCTGCCGCTCTGGCCACGTGAATCCCGAGCGGAGAGGGAGGACGGGTGTGGGAGAAGGTGTGAGGATGTGGGATGAGGCGGGGGGCCGCTCCCGGCAGGGTTCGCGTGCGTTTGCGGCGTGCGGAGCAGGCGCAGGCAGCCAGCCGCCCCCAAAACCCCGCTGTTTCGTAACCAGCGTGTGAATCCCCCGCTCCCAGGGGTGGGTTCCCTCCCTGGGGAAGTCGGACCCATCTCCCATGGGAGCTGAGCACCCCAGACCAGTTCCCGCTCCTTGCAAAGCCTCGGGGTCCCCGCGGGATTGGGGTTGGGGCTGTGGGAGCTGCTCCTGTGGGGTCACGGGGAAGGCTGGGACCCCCTTGTTAGCGGGGTCGAGAGGGGTGGGGGCTCCTCAGCTGCTGTTCCCAGTGCCGGGAAGGGGCTGGATCCCCCAGGGATTGGGAACGGGGGGAATTCTGGCTCCCATCAGTCCCTCTTGCAGCTGGCGGCCCCACAACCCCATTTGTGGGTGCTGAGCAGGGGTCCCCAGCGCTGAGAGGGTTGGCACCGACCCCTTTGGGGTTTGCTGGGCACTCAGGGAGCTTTGGGACGGTGCCAGGGGGGCAGGGACGCTTCAGGTGACACCGTTCGTGCAGGGAATGCTGAGGGGGGACAAGGGGAGGCTGCTGCCTGTGGGGACGAGGACGGGACATCATCGACCGGGCCAGGACAGGAAAGCAAAGACCCCACAGACCCCACTGCCCTGGGGACCCTCGGGGGACGTTTCACCCCCGGGGACCCCACTGCCCTTGGGGNTCGGGGGACGTTTCATCCCCGGGGACCCCACTGCCCTTGGGGACCCCACTGCCGTGGGGGACCCCACTGCCCTTGGGGACCCCACTGCCCTTGGGGACCCCACTGCCGTGGGGGACCCCACTGCCCTTGGGGACCCTTCACCCCCGGGGACCCTTCATCCTCGGGGACCCCACTGCCCTGGGGACCCTTCCCCCTTGAGGGAGCCTTCACCCTCCAGGACCTCACTGCCCTTGGGGACCCTACTGCCCTTGGGGACCCTTCACCCTCAAGGGACCCTTCACCCTTGGGGACCCCACTGCCCTCGGGGACCCTTCATCCCCAAGATCTTCTTCATCCCTGGGGACCTCACTGCCCTTGGAGACCCTTCACCCTCGGGGACCCCTTCATCTCCGGGGACCCTTCACCCCCCCACTGCCCCGGGGGCGCCACTGCTCTTGGGGACCCTTCCCCCCCGGGGGACCCCACTGCCCTGGGGACCCTGGGCCGGGCCAGCCTTTGTCATCGCAGCAGCCCCACCCCGGCCGCGTTGACGCCCCCCCCAGCTGCCACATCGCCTCCGTCACGGTGGCCACCGAGCCGCCTAATGAGGGGCTTAACGAAG
>VZTD01002927.1:0-117988 GCA_013397725.1 Rhagologus leucostigma
AGAAGCCTTAGTGCTGCTCGATGATGACAGAGGCCTTTGAAGCAGGATTGGTCCAGGCCGATGCACATGGATTTCATTAGGGGAAAAGTTTAGAAACAATTTTTTATTTATTACTATATTTAAATCACTCTATTGTAGAATAATACTATTGTACAAGATATTAATTGTTTCTATTAGTAATAATAATTAATTATTATAAGTACAAGTGATAAAAATGTAGTAATAGAATTTTGCTTGAGTGGAATATAAAAGTATTAGTCAGGAATTATGCATTTTTATTATTACTATTACCAAAATATATTATGTATCAGTGTATGATATGTAATATATGATATATTCTAATGTATGATATATATTTATGTATGCTATATTAACAATAATACCTAAGGGTATATTTTAATCTGTATCTTATAAATTGTAACTGGCATATTTTATGTAATAGATGTCCTATAATATATAATAGCTATAAATCTAGGAATTGATAGAAACTATTGATATTATTTTAGTATATGGAGACTATATAACCGGAATCATACTTTGATTTTTATCATGTATTTCAATAAAGTTGTCATTTACATAGTATTTCATCTGTGCCGTTCATGCGTCTGTGCCAGCCTTGGAACCCTGCGGCCGCGGTGGCCCCGCGGTGGCCCCGCGCCGGCCGTGCGAGGCTGAGGGCAGCGGCTTCAGTCGGTGCCGCCATGGCTCCGCCCCGTCCCTGCCAGGCTGAGGGCAGCGGCTTCAGTCGGTGCCGCCATGGCTCCGCCCCGTCCCTGCCAGGCTGAGGGCAGCGGCTTCAGTCGGTGCCGCCATGGCTCCGCCCCGTCCCTGCCGGGCTGGGGGCAGCGGCTTCAGTCGGTGCCGCCATGGCTCNCTCAGGCTGAGGGCGGAGCGGCCGGCCCGATGGCAGCCGTGTTTCTGGTTACGCTTTACGAGTATTCGCCGCTGTTTTACATCGCTTTGGTGTCCGTCTGCTTCCTCGTCACCAGCGCGCTCGTCCTCAGCTGGTCAGTGCTCTGGGGCCGGTGGGGCTCGGCCGAGGGGCCTGGGCTGTGCTGAGGGAGGGGCCAGGCCAGGCCAGGCCCATGGCAGGGGCTTGGAACGGTCCCTTCCTTCCCAAACCATCCTCGGCTTTTAAACGAGCAATAAAAATATTTTTTAAAGGAAATTATACGTATTTCTGTTAAGCTCGTTCCTCTTTTAGTAATACCGAAGTGTTTTCTTAATTTTTTCGTAGTATCATTCATAATATTGGCAAACAATGCGTTTTTATGTACTGAGCTATGTGTTTGTGTCGGTGGAAGGGAACGGAGCTGGGAAATGGTCTGGAGCACCAGGAGCGACTGAGGGAGCTGGGAAAGGGGCTCAGCCTGGAAAAAAGGAGGCTCGGGGGGGACCTTCTGGCTCTGCACAACCTCCTGGGTGCAGCCAGGGTCTTTTCCAACCTAAATGATTCTGGGAATCTGTGAACTGGTCTCCTGAAGTGTCCCGAGGGGTGGTGAGCGAAAGAGCTTCTGCTTGTGTTTGAGAGGAAGCAGCAAAGATGCCACTGTTGCCTTTTTCAGAAACAGCTCCTGGAATGTTCATACGTCTCAGGAGTGCCTGTCAGTGTAAATACTGGTACTTGCCAAGTGCACAGCACTGATTGGCATTCAAAATCTTTCATGTAGGAGTTGGGGCTACACCACACTGGTGTGGCTTCTGATGGAAATAAAACTCGAGATGTTGAACTTCCTCTTATTGGTTTCACCTTAATATCTGCAAAGTGCTGCGCTTTGTGTTTTCCAGCCTGTGAACTGCAAGTGTTTGAGCCGTAGCTGTTTCTTCTCAGCAGCATCTAAATCCCCTGCTTGGCTTCTCCTTTCATGCAAAGGCTTTTGCTTGTTTCTGGTGCTTTGGTGGCTGCCACTGGCTCACACACGGTTCCTGTGTTGCTGTTGATCTTTCAGAGGTGCTCTGTGAGGAGTTTGTGTTCTTGTCTTGCAGTTCCTCCCCTAATGCTGGGAGTCAGTGGAGGCAGCTGGGGGGTTTTTGTGTCTGGATGGAGCTGCACCTCATTATTTACTTGGAGACAGAAGTAGTGAAATTCCCTTTTGTAAGTTTGTGTCCCACTGCACTGATTTTATTAAATTACTATCCACACCTCTGCACTTCATCAGTTCTTAGAAAAAAAAAATCTTTCAAAATTGATGGTACTGGTGATAAAGGTATTTTTTAAAAAATGCTGCTACTGAACCATGCTTTAGATAAATATTCATCATGTCTATCCCTAACCACCGATCCTTTTTTCCAATTTACTTATTATTTATATACTGTAATAAATGCTGGCAATCCCCCGCTCGAAAAGGTCTGAAACAGATGTGTGCTACAAGATCCTTACATCTGTGCACCTGTGCATTGTTGCCTTTTGGGTGCAAGGTGTGCAGAGGACTGTCCAGAGGCATTTCTTTTTCAGGATCAGAGATTCCAGTTGCACCTGCACTAGGTGTTATTGCAGTTTATGGAAATATATGCATTTTTTTCTTCAAACTGGAATGTTAAGGGCCTGGTAATCAAGGAGGAGCCATAGCCAGGAGCTCAGTACATACAAGCAGGTGAATGGGTGGGCAGCTGCTCAGAGGTATTTGCTGCTCCCTTGGAGTTCTCCTGTACCATGGCCGTGACCAGGAGCCTCCAAGTGATTTCCGTGTGCCTGCAGCTGCAGTTACAGCTCAAGTGCTCCTGAACTTGCTCAGGAAAAGAACTCGAATCCTTCATTTGCCACACAGAGCACTGGAAATGCAAATAGTGTCACAGGAGCACGGAACACCTGATCTATTGCTGCAGTGGCATTTGGGCTCCTCCATAATTTTTGGCATTAATTTGTTTAACGATGTGTTTGTGGTGGTGTCAGTCAGCTTGAAAAACACCAACTGCTCAGGAATGCTCGTATTCTCATTTGTCAAGCCTTGCAGTTATGAGAGGAGTGTCTGTTCCTATGCCCAGCCCTGGATACCTGTGGCTCTGCTCACAGTCCAAGTAGGTTAATGCACAGGCAGCTTCCAGAGCCAGCCCCACAGGTGCCCTGGGCACAGGGGTGAAGTGGAATTTAGATCACCTGATTACCTGGGCATTGTATTTTTAGCTGGAGGGGAATGCTCCTGTTAGGAGGAGCTGAAGGCTCAGCACCTCTTGGAAATCCGGCTCTGCGGAAACATTAATTCATTAACTAAACCCTTGGAAATTCCTGCCTTTTCTAAGCTAGCACTGCTCTGAAGAAATTAATGTTCTCCTCTACCAGCTAATGATCAGGACTGTTAGATCACAAAATAAAAACTGTATCTTTATTCATCCTGCCTACACTGAATACTACTGTGAAATTTACAGAAAAACACACCTTACTGTGGAACAGAAAAGCCTCCGTGCCTTCAGCTGCTGCTAAAACTGTACCAGAGGCTCTTTTATCTTGCTGCTTTTCAGGAGGATTATCCTGTTGCTTTCAACCAGCAAAGAAAGTTTCCAAGGAAAGAGTTTTACCTTCACAATCAGTCAGATTTTGGTATAAAAGAGGAGGCACCTTCATGCGCGGCAGCAGAGATCAGCTCTGTGTTGAGGTTTGGATATTGAAGAAGGGAAACAGCTGCTGCATCTGTTTTCTTTGTGAGATGTTTAACTGGGATATTCCCCTACAGCCCCAGGGAAGTCACTGTGTGTAGCAGAGAGATTTGACCCTCTGTGTGCACGAATCAAGGATGGCCAAGAGCCTTAGGTGATGCCACTGAACAAAAGCAAATGTTTCCGTGAAAGGAATGGGTTTAAACAGACAGAGAGCAGGTTGAGGTTGGGTATTAGGAAGAAATTCTTGGCTGTGAGAGAGATGAGGCCGTGGCACAGGTTGCCCAGAGAAGCTGTGGCTGCCTCATTCCTCGAAGCGTTCCGGGCCACGTTGGATGTGGCTTGGAGCAACCTGGTGTAGTGCAAAGTGCCGCTGCTCACGGGAGGAGGCTGGAATGGTACTCAGTTCTGCAGGACTCAGATGGGAGGAAATTCTGGCCTAACCCTCTACCACTAGAGGGCACTGACTGCTCGCATTAATTTTATTCTCGTACTGGAAACCCAGCATTCCTCCTTTAAAGATTCCCTGTATCACTGAGAAGACTCCTGCCTTCCGACAAAAAGCTGCAGTAGGATTGGCGGGATATGTTATCCATGCATCCTAGCAGATATTGTGGAAAGCCAAGCTATCTCTGTTTGTTGTGCTGCTTGCTGTTTAGAGCTGACAAAAGAAATCAAATGTGTCAACACTAACAGTGAACCCATTTGTTCTTCTTGTTTCATGTCTCCTAGGTTTGGTTTGGGTGTTCCTGTTATTCTGAGGAACTCGGAAGAGACAGAATCCAGCACAAGGGTATTGAAAAAACGTATGAGACAAGTGAAGAATCCTTTTGGGTTGGAGATCCCTAATCCTGCTGCAGCTTCAGTAACAAGTCAGTGGATTTCTGATGTGATTTTTGTCAATTTGGGTTCCTGAACTTGGTGCTTTCCATTTTCTGCCTAGAATCATAGGATGGTTTGGGTTGGAAGGGACTGTAAAGATCATCATTCTTGCTCTCATCCTTTTTGTTTATCGTGCCTCAGAAATACACTTGTATTCCAACAGAAATAAGCTTTTGCACAGTTTGTAAATGTGGTGTTTTCACAAGTGAAATGTTTGGATATGTAGGTACAATTTAATTCTCATTAATGGAACACCTCCTGCTATTACAGATCTTTAAGTAACTAAAACGTTTGCAAATTACCAACCATGCTGGGCGTTTCTATAAATCTCATGGAATTGTAGAATTGTATGGAATTCATTATGGAGTATGTGCCACCCACTTAAATCTAAGCCCAGATCTTCAGCAGTGTTTGGAAGTGCACTATTTTTAATAAATAGATAAATAAATCATCGCCCTCTTTTTCTATCTGTGCTTCAGTGGAAACTGAATTTAAATATCTGTTTGGATCAGAGTTCAAGCCATCCCTTACATCCCTGTAATCACCCACGCAGGAAGTGGAATTCGTGGCTTTCTGCATCACTGGGGAGCAGTGAGCAAGGCTGAGCATCTTCCACCCACACGGAGGTGGGGCCTTCCAATGCATGAGGAAAGGCTGCAGCAGATTTCCCCCCTCCCTCAACGTAAAACCCCCCCCAACACAACAAATCCAACAATTCAGTCTTCAGGTAACTGGGATTTTTCAGGAGCTTTAAGCACTCCTGCTCCTGTTTGTGCAGGAAGTGTTTAGAAGTTGACAGGTTTTTGGAAAAAGAATGGAAAGCATAGATCCTCTTTTGCTCCTCCCTCTGCATGATCAAGAGCCTTATTCTTTGAGACCACAGAGGGTTTTGTAGCTGAGTGACCCAATTAATACCATTATCTCAGGAGGGAATGGACTTTGGGCTAAGGCTTGTACTCTTGGATCTGCCAGAGAGTGTGTGAAGTGTTACTAGAAGTTAAAATTTACCCTTCATAAAATGCACGTGGTATTTTTGTGAGCTTAATCAGCCATTTTATCTCCTCACATCCACTTCCTCACCCCACTGACTTCCGTGAACGCTAAACTGAATCTAAATTGATAGAAGATTTGTTTATAACGATAAATAATTTTTGTTATTTTATAGTGTTTATCATTTTAGGGGTGGCCTTATTGCAGCCTTTCAGTACCTGAAGGGAGCCTAAAAGAAAGATGAAGAGAGACTTTTACAAGGGCTTGGAGTGACAGGACAAGGGGCAATGGCTTCCCACTGCCAGAGGGCAGGGTTAGATGGGATATTGATATTGGGAAGGAATTCTTCCCTCTGAGGGTGGGGAGGCCCTGGCACAGGGTGCCCAGAGAAGCTGTGGCTGCCCCTGGATCCCTGGCAGTGTCCAAGGCCAGGTTGGACAGGGCGTGGAGCAGCCTGGGACAGTGGAAGGTGTCCCTGCCCATGGCAGGGGGTGGAACTGGATGTTCTTTAAGGTCCCTTCCAACCCAAACCATTCTACAATTTTATGGTTCTAAGATAAAAATCTGTGACACTGAAGGTGTTTTCTGCTTGTTGCTCTTTAAGCAGCCACACTTAGCAATTCTGGGATTCCTGCACGTGGTGAGTTAATGAAATCCCTCTCCTCTTTCTCCAAGGGGGTGTAACGCTGACACCTGACTGTCTGGAGGACTGTGTCCTTACCTGCTACTGGGGCTGCAACGTCCAGAAACTCCACGAAGCGCTGCAGAAACACGTCTACTGCTTCAGAATAAAGACTCCTCAGGCATTAGAGGATGCTCTCTACAACGAATACCTCTACAAACAGCAGCACGTGTATCCTTTTTTGAATTGTTTTGACAAAATATGTTGATTTTTTTGGCACAGGGAGCGTTGCAACTGGTGAACACGCCACGGGTTTTGGCACAACTCATTTATGAACAAACACGATGACAAATATTCTTCATGCAAACGTCACATTTGTCTGCAATTGCAGCCACTGATTGTTTTCCTTGACACAGACAAAGCATTAAAAAAAAAGACAAGGCAGAGAAATATTGTCAGTTACCAGAAGATGCTCAAGTCGTGGATTTTGGCCCTGTGCCTAGAGCTCGCTATCCCTTGGTAGCATTGCTGACGTTAGCAGATGAAGAAGACAGAGAAATATATGATATTGTAAGTAATATCAGAGTATATTTCAGGGTCACCGTGTTTAAGGTCTGAATGTTTCAGGAGAGAGGCTTGAATAAAGCAGCTTCACTTCCCTGTTCACTAGAATTTGGTCCTTCACTTTCTTATTTTCTAAACCAAAGCAGTTCAAAGCTTTAACTTCCAAACCTCAATCTTTGAAGAGGCAGTGGAGAAACGTTGCTTACTCTTTACTCATTCACTAAAGCATTTAAAAGATGCTTGTGATTTTCCCAAAGCTCCTGTCTGCCGGAGTCTCTGTGGTCAGAGGAAGGAGGGTTGGGGCAGTTTAGCAACCTGTTACTCTGATTTCTGGGATCACACCTGGGACCTGTGGTGGAGCTCTTGCACTGGTGCAGACTCTTCGATTCTGTTGGCCAGGCAGGATTTTTTTGTGAGTGTCTGGCACAGATATGGAGCTGATTGCTGACTTGGCTGTTAGAAACATAGAAATTACCTTTCTGCCCCACGTCTGTGTTGTGGTTGTGTCTCACAGGAGCCAACTCCAGCACACTTACAGGAGGCGGTGAAGGTCTGGCTTGAGGCTGATAGGAGATACTCGGCTCCCCAAAAAAGGTCTCCTCCTAATCTCTTACTGTTAAAGCAGCTTCAACCTTGCCACACTGCTGTTCAGTATCCTTTATAAACTCTAAACTGATGATCTCTGAATGATTTGAGACACACTTTTATCTCCCATCTGTTCATTGGATTGATAATCTGCTTGCACTGACTCCTTGAACAGTAGCACAACTGAACTCGGAAGCAAATTGCCTAAATCCACTAACACTTTTCCATGCATTCGTCTGGAAATTGTAATCACACCAGTGCCTAAGAAATCTGTCCCCTTTCCGGATGATGCCTGTCCTTGGCTTCTTGTCACCTGACCATAGGACTGCCCTCCTCCCTCCTGTTCCCACTTGAGATGTTTTAATACATTTTTATATGTTCAGATATCAGATTAGTTTAACAGAAAGAGATTGTAAATTTAACATTTGAATGTATTTCACATTCATGTGAAATAGACATGAATTTGTGGCACCTCTCTTTTGAGCCTTAACATAGAAGAAAGGGGTGGAAGGAGAGTGGGGGAGGTATTGTTCCTCTGGTTTTGGAGGAAAGGAACACATCTAGAATCTGTAAATCCAGTCAAGGAGTAACTCCACCTGAACTCCTTGCCAGACAAATGTCAGAATTGCATCTGGTTTATTGAAACAAACTTGTAAAATAGAAATGGAGTGTGGAAATGGATCTTTGCCAGTGGGATATTGCCATTTTGAATTATTTGGGAGGTCTGTGTGGGTGTGTGTCCATCACTGTGGATGGTGTGCCAGTGTCTCTTTCCTGGGGGGGGGGTCTGATTTTCATCCTAACTGGTTTCGTGGCAAGATCATCTCTATTTGGTTTCGTGCCATAATTTTCCTCTAGATCCAGGAAATTAGCAGGACCATATATAAAAGTTACAGAAATTATTGGAAGACTGGCAGGGCTAAGGTGAAAGCTTAGATCTCAGGCACTGTGATTTAGGGAAAAAAAAGACCCTTTTGCCAAGGAATAGTGAATTCAGTTCTTAGAAATCCATATGTGTAGGTACATATACATTTGAACTCTGTATTCAATTAGCCATATGTGGATTTTGAAGTGCAAGTCTAATTTGCCTTTAAATTTCTTTTTAAAGCAAAACAGCTTCTATATTTCATTTCTCTTTTGACAGCTTCTGGGAACTACAATAATATTGAATTTCACTTTCTTTTTTCCCAGCTTTTTAGAGGCTATTACGTAATTTGGGCAGGGTGGGGGTTGTTAGGCACAGCATGCAAGCTTAGAGTGCGTGTATTTCCAGAGGAATTATCTAAAGTCAGCCCGTGAGGGTTCAGAATCCTTTCCAGTGAAATTTTTCTTTTGCCTGCTCAGATTACAAGCCAATCAGTGACACTTCTTAGTGATTTTTGGAGTCCAAAAACTGCAGTCTGTGTGTTTGTGAGGGAAGGGGGAGAAAGTTGAGAAGACTGCTCAAGTATCTTTCCCGTTTGGGGTGTTAATTCCATGAGGTGGGACCAGCCAGAGCAGGTCTCTGCTATAAACTGGCCACAGAAGGGCTCCATGGGGAAGCAGGGTGGGAAGCTGAAGGAGCACCAAGTGCTCTCTTGTGTCACATCCTGTTTATACCTTGTCCAGTGTATTTTTTTTTTGGTCAGTGCTTGAAGTCAACATTGTTGAATTCCTGATTTTCTAAGGAATTAAGCAGGTCAGAAGCTGTACCAAAGTAAATCAGAGAATTGTGGAATAATTTGGGTTGGAAGGTACCTTAAAGGTCAGCTTATTTCAACCCCTGCCATGGGCAGGGACACCTTCCACTCCCCCAGGTTGCTCCAAGCCCCATCCAGCCTGGCCTTGGACACTTCCAGAGATCCAGGGGCAGCCACAGCTTCTCTGGGCACCCTGTGCCAGGGCCTCACCACTCTCCCAGCCAGGAATTCCCTCCTAATATCCCATCCATCCCTGCCCTCTGGCAGTGGGAAGCCATTCCCTGTGTCCTGTCCCTCCATTCCTTGTCCCCAGTCCCTCTCCAGCTCTCCTGGAGCCCCTTTAGGCTCTGGAAGGGGCTCTGAGCTCTCCCTGGAGCCTTCTCCAGGTGAAAGCCCCCAGTTCTCTCAGCCTGAGTGATAAGTTATTAAACATAGGATTTTTTTTCTGGTTGCAGATTGCAATGGTGGCTGTAATTCACATTCCTGATGAAAGCTACAGACTTTCCTGCCGAATATTGTATCAGTATCTCCTCCTAGCTCAAGGTCAATACCATGATCTGAAGGTAAGCCACGCATGGAGTCTGGTTTCATGTGTATCACAATGTTAACTTTAGCTTGTGTAGGCTTTCAGGAGCCTAAATTAGTACAAGACTTCTATTGTCATGCAAAGAACTGGATGGTAGTTAAAATTATTTTATCAGTTAAGTAGTTCCACAGGAACTTACAGTACAGAAATATTTCCCATGAAAATATTCAAGATTTCCTGGAAAAATTACTTGCTTCTAATCTAGGAGTCCTAGTGTCCACTTAGTAAAGCAGTAGGAAGAAATTCACTGTTGAATGCTTCTTCTTTCCAGAATATTTATTTCCTTTCTAGTCACTCAAACCAGCTCTTTCTTCAAAATTCCCTTTCAATCAGGAAAGCCTCAGAAGAAACTTACATTTTTAACATTCCTTTTTCCTGCACTATTGTTAGGAATCATGCCCAGAAGAATTTGCACTTCACGTAGAATAAGACAAAAAAAAAGGAGTAGAGGATTGGAATATGAGCAAGAGCAGAATGGGTTGAGCGAAGCAGATTTGACAGCGTGGTGGGTATAATTTTGGTAGGAATGGATAGAAGATCCCTCCAGGCACAGAGACTGATGGACCAGAAACAAACCCGAGCTGCTCAAAACCTGAGCACTTCTGTTAAAGTTCATGCATGACGTTGATTTGATGCAGCCAAGATCTGATGACTTACCTTCAATCATTTCCCCCTGTTTTAAGTAATTTCATGTTTCTGAAATGCCTTTACCTGGAGGCCAGGCAGCTGCCAGGACCCACGCAGAGTCTGGCACTGTTTGACCCAGTGGACACCAGTGAATGGACCCAGCGGAACTTCCACTGCACCTGTGTGTGTGCAGGGACTGGGGGGAGTTTGTCCACTTCTAAATATTTGTGTTTATGTGTATTTTAGCAACTCTTCATGTCTGCAAATAGTCCTGCACCCTCCTCCAGCGATACCTTCCCTGGTGAGAGCAGCACTGACACAGGGTTGCTGGAAAAGGCCGGGCTGGCTGGAGATGAACCAGAACTGCAAGAAGAAAACAGCAAAGACTGTGTTGTTTGCCAGAACGGCCCCGTGAACTGGGTCCTCCTGCCCTGCAGACACACGTGCCTGTGCGATGGCTGCATCAAGTATTTCCAGCAGTGCCCAATGTGCAGGCAGTTCGTGCAGGAGTCTTTTCCACTTTGCAGCAAAAAGGAGCAAGATGAGGATGAATCGACCCATGTCTTGCAAGATGTTCTTCCTGGAAGAGTGTTTTAACAGGAGTTAAAAATAAAAGACCTGGGTTGTGTGCACTAAGATTAAATGTGGAAGCCAGACTATTTATGGAAGGATATGTAGCATTAACTTGTAGGATTTTGCTTTTTATTGTTGGGTAATTTTCAGCTTCCTTATTTTTCCTCGCTCCATATGCTCGCAGGAGCGCTGCTTACCCGTGCAATGTGGACAGGAGAAGTGCGTAGGATATCTCTGAAGGATGTGATTTTATTTATAACTCCTTCCTAGTTTTTCTTGGAGCACTCTTGGAGGCTATTTTGACTACTAAATTTAGGCTGCCTACTAAAAAAAGAGTAAAACTTGCAAGTGCAGTTGCACGAGGTTCATTCTATATTTATTGTGTTTAAAATACTAGAGCCGTATATCGTTTTAACTCGGTATAATTTAGGAACTTAGCACTTTACAGAATGTACCATATGAAGGAAGGTAAATATTCTTCATCGTTAACCCCCTGTGTGTTTATTCTGTAGCTGAAGGTTGGACTGTGGCAGGAGCTGGGGGTTGAAGGTGTGGCTCAGGACACTGTTTCTGAGTGGTTTGAAGGATTTGTGTGTGAGGGGCTTCAGCCAAAACCCTCTGGAAAGATTTCTTTTGATTATTCTTGAACTACACGTTGCTGACACTTTCAAGCCTGAGCTCCTGCGATGACATCTTGAGACAGATTTTCAGGCTTGCTGGCAGTGCCTGTAAGAACTTGTTCTCCATGCAAATGTTGGTTAATCACTCCCCAGAGTGGTGGCAGTTTTGTTGTGCTTTGAAGGATTTCCAACTCTTTTCACCTGCATGGTCAACTCGGATGACCAGTAACAGGTTAACCAGTTACTTTTATCAATAGTCCCAGGAAATGTACTTGCTCTAACAAAGGAAGAAGCTAAAGAATAGCAGAAAATTATTTCCTTTCACTCCAGCGGTGTGTTGTCAAAAGCAATAAAAATGGCTGTTGAGAAAAGAAAGTGGTTTGTTTCTTTAAAGAGAGACAAATTCTCCTGAAGACAAGCGGGCTGAGTCTCACATCTGCTCTTATAAGGGAAAGTGATCCTTAGAACCTGTAGAAATGGGGAGTAGCTGCTTTCTGTCCTCCCTCTTGTTCCCTTGCAGCTTTTCCTCACATTCAATTCCAGGACAGCTGCTCAGGCTCAGGCAGGGAAAGCCGTGCTCCACGATCCTCAGCTCCACTCTCCTGCAGCTCCAGGGTACACACAAGATGCTGCACACCTCCAAACCAGGGAAGGCAGCTTCCTCTACTCAAAGGTATTCCATCTTCACCTTTCCATCCTTCTTTTTTTCATTGTTTGCTGTGACCCTGCTTCCAAACTCCTGGCAATTACCTCTGAGGAAAAGATTTAGGTGATGCTGTTGGGAAGAGTAATGGTTAGTTGTAAGGACAGGTGGAAGTGGGGAATTGATGCCTGTAGCCACAGATTTCCAGCCAGTGATCAGCAGGCTGGTTGTAAGATAATTTATCTGCTCTGCCTAAAGTGACCATCCTGGCCAGGGACAACTTGGGAATAAACTGCTGGACAAACGAGGCTGTTCTTTGCACTGTGTATCAACCAGGAATGACTCCCCGAGGCGTCTGTGGGGATGGAGCAGTGCCTGATCCATGGCAGCAGCTGCTTCCACACCAACAGCTCACACAGCATGTGGGACAGTGGCTGGGCAGCTCGTTATTCCAGAGGAGCAGGTTAATGCTGTGCTGGTTCCAGCCTGGGGCTGGGCACTGATAATTAGCAGAGACTTGTTTCCCCCACGGAGGTGGTGGAGGAGGTGGTGTTTACTGCTTGACCACAGTAGTCACCGATATTTAATCAATCAATTAAAATCTCCCATCAAACAGTGTGATCCAAACCTGTGGGCTTATTTAATCTCACAGTGAAATGGTATTCGAGTAACCCCACAGAGAGTTGCCTGGTCTGTCTCATCCTTCAATCGATGCCAGTATTAAATAATAATGGCAAGCAGGATGTAGCTGTGCTCAACTGCCAGGCCATGTATTTACCATTAAGTCTTTCCCAGCTTTTCATTTGTTACTTGTTCTTTTAATAGCATTTTCCAGAGATGCTTAGTTGCTTTCTCTGCTCTAACAAGCTTCCTTGCTGGCCCAAATGAAAGACCTGATGGAGAGTTATAAGAAGTACACTAGCTGGCTCATTACGTTTGCCCTTCTTCTAAGAAGCCATCCCAAAATACAGATCGGGTAAGAAGGAAAAGGAGCAGCTCTAAAGCTGCCCAGTGTGTCCCTTGGTTGTCTTAAAGCAGAGATTCAAGGCTCTGAGAGAGAAATAAAACCTTCCTGTGTCCCACAAAAACACAGTGTATTGACAGAGGCTGTTCTGCTCTGTCACCCTGTTGTAATAGAGGTGATAAAACGTTCCTTTTCTGCTCATTATAGATGATGTTTATGGATTTGGTGACATCAAGGAACATGGGAAGACTTCTGGCAACAAGACTTAGTTCTTTTAAGCAGCATTGAAGTGTTTCAGATTTGTAATGTTTTTTGCTGCAGGAGAGGTTGGTTTGATTTGATTCATCAACTCTAATCAGAGCTCAGGTTTCCAAATGGGTTGATCAGACTAAGTGGTGCTATTTAGGGGTGTCCCAAGGTGTCTTTCTGAGTGCCAATGGACTGTGACATGGACATCTTCCTTCTGTAGGGAAAGTTGCTGTGTTAGGATGTTCCTTCCTCCTCATCTTCTTCCTCCCAACTAGAGGGGAAAATGGTCGTAGGGAAAATCCAGGTCAGCTCGGGTGGCTGCTGTACAGCTCCCTGACAGGAGGGTGCAGCCAGGTGAGCGTTGGTCTCTTTTCCCAAGAAACAAGGAATAGGACAAGAGGAAACAGCTTCAAGTTGCACCAGGGGAGGTTTAGATAGAGGATATCAGGGAAAATTTCTTCACTGAAAGTGTGGTGAGGCTGTCCACAGGCTGCCCGAGTACATGTTTTGTTCAGCTTTAAGAGGAACTTCTGTGTGAATCTGATTTAAATGCCTCATTTACATGCAAACATCATACTTCAGGTATGGTAAAAGCAGACAGGAATCGGGGGCTGAGTTTCTCCTGCTGATTTGCACGTTTGCTGGGGCTCCCCGTGCCCTGAGGAAGCTCTGCCAGGTCTGCAGGTGACGTCTGCCAGGTGAGGGAGGTCTGGGGCTGACGTCTGTAACTGGAAGTCTCAGCAGCAACTGGCCACCAGTCACCACTTGCTCAGCTGTCCTCACATCCGGAGAAAACGAGGACTGGCCTCTGTCACTGCAGCGGACGTGCAGCCCCTGCAAAGGCTGTCCCTGGTGTCCTGCGTGTGTGTAGCTGATGTAATTAATGCCAGGGATAGCTGAATTTCATCTGCAACAGCAGAAGTCCTCTGAACTGAGCTGTTAGAAAGGCTTGATGTTGCCTTGCTGCAATATGCTGGGCAGGAAAAAAAGAGAAAACCGGGATTAGGGGTTTATTTCTGGATAACTTTGGTATTACTGCCATTTATGATGGCACACAATGATGCAGGTGCAAACCTGAGCGCAAGTATGAGGCCACAAGTGAGCACTGGAGACTCCCATGCTTTGCAGGATCTGCCAAAACAGCCCCCAAAACCACAGAAGGGGGCCAGAAAGTGTCTGCTGAACGCTTCAGAGTCACTCGGGCAGCTCTGCAAATTGTTTCTGTGTTGCTTTTACTCCCTCGTGTCCATGAGCAATATGGGTAGAGAGACAAGAGCAGTGTGGATATACCTGTAAAAAGGGGCTGCTGCTGGTTGGCTTCCAGAAATTTGTGGGAATGTGCAACACCTACATAAAGGCACCTTTGTATGGATGCTGCCGCAGCCGAGCTAGGAGAGATCCTGCCTTAATTACCCCATCTCATAATGGGAATGATTTAAAATAGTAGAAATACTGTATGTAGACACAGTCTTAAGACTAAATGAATCCATCAGCAGAGTCTGATGTCCAAAGTGAGGAGTCTGTGTTTCTCCCGCAGAATTTTGGAAATCAGTGACATTATAAATTCACGCTGAGGTTACTCAGCCTTCATCAGGCTTGGGAAACCCAAAAAACTCCTTTTGTTCCTTCTCCCTGCACATGCAGTCCTCAGGCATAGAAAGGGCAACACTGGGATGTTTGTCACAGTTGTGACATGAGGATTTGCATTTCTGTCACACTTCTGGAGGTGTGCAAGGCCAGGCTGGGTGGAACTCAGAGCAGCCTGGTCTGGTGGAAGGTGTCCCTGCCCATGGCAGGAGGTTGGAGTGAGTTGACCTTTAAGGTGCCTCCCAACCCAAACCATTCTGGGATTCTCAGATTTCCATTCTTTAGAAAACACCTGCATTACCTGTGCAATTCCTGGATCCTCCTGAGATTTGAATGAATCCCAGAACCGCTTCTGTGGGACCCGCAGTAATTATCAGGACAATTAGTTGCTACCTGTGTTTTCTATCCTCAGTCTGCAGCGACCTTTTATCAGCAGAAGATTTGTATTTAAAAAGCTTTTCTAGGTTTTAAATGCCTCCTCCAGCTTTTTGTCTTCATCAGCTGAGGGGTTCTGGCAGTTCCTAATAATTTTTCCTCTCCCGTTGCATAGCCACTTCACATCTAATATTTCCTGGCAGATTTCTCAGTAGTAGCTGCAGTCAGGGGAGTGGTGAGAGGTCTAATGCATCACTTCTCTCTCTCCTCGTGCTATTTATTCCAGTGTCTATCAGCTCCTCATGAGCAATACTTTAACAAACAGGCTGGAGGGGAGGATTGCTAACTTGTGAATTATTTTGATAGTTATCCCCTTCTTTTTTCTCTGTAATTCTGCAGATGCTGCTGAGTTTGGAGGCAGAACAGAGCTCTACCAGGGGTTATAATGCAACAGTCTCCTGCCAGCAGAACTGTGAGATACAGATGTTGTGTCTTCCCTGGTCACGTGCAGCACAGACACTGCGTTTGGTTTTTCACTCCAGTTCCTGAGGGTCCTCAATTTCTAGGGTTTTCCCTGTAGGGAAAGAGCATGGACTGCAAGCTCAAAAAGCACCAGCTTGGAGGGAGCCTGGGGTGGGATATTGCTGGCAGCAAGGCTGAGGATGATCACAGCAAGCAAGGAGCCCCGAGGGAGTCGGACATGGCATTGCCTCTGCTTGCCAGGGTGAGCAGAGCCCTGTGGGGCAGCACATTCCATTGATCAAAGTAAGACCAGGGCAGTGATTTATGGCACAGCACAGCTGGAAAAGCAATGATTTTCGTTCACCAGATGCTGCCATACATGAGACAAGGTTGGTGACCCACCTGCTGCCTTTCCTTTGAAAGCCAGTCTCCTCCCAGGTGGTCAGTACCAAACCCTGGCTGCAGTGGCTGCAACATCATCCAAACTGTCCTCTGCTGGTTCAGCTGGAGTGACACAAGAACTTAGCTTTATGTTTTGCCATAGGACCAAAAAAAGTGTGTTTGCCAAAAGCTGGTGGATTCCCATTAAAGAATGACTACAACTTTCCCAGTCTTTCAATCTCTAAGTGTCTTCCCAGAGACACAAAAATGTGTGAATGAGTCTGCCAGCTCCAGTTTTCCCTTTTGGCACCAACTTCTTAATGAAAAAGTCTCCATCAAATTTCAGAGCATCGAATGCTCTGTCACTGGGAGGGCTTGGGCAAGATGCAGAACAGCCCTTAGAGGTCTCAGTGGACCATCTCCATTTACATCTATTCCAGCTGTGCCTACATGTGCTTGTTAGTCCATGCAGCCCTAGATGTCATTTCCCTGGGTTTTGCTGAAGTTGCCCGTTTGGAGCCAGGAGCAGGAAGATCAATGAGGGCTGTTTTCCTCCATGTTTATCTTCCACATTTGGATCCCCTTCCATTTCACCAAGTGAGAGCATTGAGGTTTTCTTCCACCTCAGCATCCCAGCTACATCTAAACCCTCACCCAGCCTAGAAACTCCTCCTCTCTCCTTTAAGGATATTCTTAAATTACCCTAATTTTGTCAGCTGCTCCATTGTTAATAACTAACTAGGAAAACTGCCACAGTGTCAGTGCTGCTGACACGTGCCTTGAGCTGGAACCAGGCTTCCAAGGAGAATTACTTGAGAGGGCTGGTTAGGGAAGCAATTTCCTCGATGGTGCGTGCTAATGCACATACCCGAGCCTGCCTTGGAGCTGGTGGAGCCGGGGAGTTGAGCAGCTCTGTTGCACGGTGCCTCTGTGGGGATCAGTGTCTTGTTTCATCAGGGCCATCTGCTTGCAACACAGCCTCAGTCAGCTCCAGGTCCTACAACAAGCTGCTCTGAGTGCAGGCTGGAAATGGTTGGAAAAATTGGAGTGTTGTAGGTAAACATGAGGCTGGCTATAGGATCCGGCCATCCAGGGAGTTATCTGGCTGGCAGGCATTTACAGGGTGTTGGTGTGCATGAACAGGGGCCCAGAGCTACTCAGGGGTGCAGATCCATGCCAGGTGTGAGCAGAGTTGTTCTCCGTGCCTGTGCCAATGGCTGGAAAGGGTGGGATGGGACATGTTTTGTGTGCCCCACAATCCGGCACCAATAACCAGGCCGCCCTGAAGGCCAACACACACAGAGATCTCAGTCCTGCAAAGGCACATTCTGCAAATACTCACTTGCTGTTGGTGGGACGATCAGGTTTTGCAATATTTATATTCAAGGGGTTGTTTGAAACTGGCAGAGCCCAGTGAAACTCACTGGGAACCCTGCACATCCACTTTTGCATCCCCTTCTTCCTGGGCTCCTCTTCATCACCAATTCCATTGGCATCTCCAGGCGTGAGAGTAGCCTGTGATACATTTGCCAGGGTGGTTTTTTGAGGACCATTAGTTAAGCTGATTTATTTTGTTGGCTCTCTGTCCCCGAGGTCCCTGCGAGCCAACTCATCAAGCGTGCAGGGCAGAGCTGACACTGCTGGAGAGGCCCTGTCCGTGCTCTCCCAGCATTTCAGAGAGGACACAGGATCTTCTCACAGCAACCCCTTGACAATGGCTAAACAAATACAGTGTGAGCAGCCCTTCCATGCTGACCAGTATTTCCCAGTGCTCCTTTCCCCAGGTGTTAGCACCCAGATGCCGCCACTTCTTCTCTTTCCCTTTCAGATCTGCAGTCGCAGCTCAAGCCAGAGGGTTAAATGTGCTTCTCCTACCAGCCCTCATCCCCCATCACCCAGTGATCACTGCCTCCAGCATCAGAGGAGTCAGCCCGTGCTGCTTTCACCAGGATTTGGGCTGTGCAACACTTAATTTTCTATTAACAGGGCTTAAGAAGCAGTGGTTGTACATCCACACTGAGAGCTGATCCATGTGGAGGGTCATGTTAATGCTGGAAGATGGTCTTCAAGGTCCCTTCCAACCCAAACCTTTCAAGGAGTGATTTTTTAATGTCTGCCTCATCCAGTTTGGAGATATAGACCCACATAGGTTTTATTGTTTATGTTTTATTTTTAATTTTATTATATTTCTTTTTGGTGTGCGTTTGCTTTTGGAAGGGCGTTCTTTTGTCTGAATTTTACAGCTCCACTTCACCACCCAAGGTAAGGGAAATGCTGCCATCCCAGTGGCCAATTCCCACACTGTGTTTAGGAACAAATGGCAGAGATGTTGTGTTTAATTATCTCAGCCTGCTTACCACGGTATTTTCACTAATATTTGGGTTTAATGAGCTAGGAAATCTGGGCCATTGTGTGCTGGTGGATACACTCATCTTTTCTTCAGCTAAATATGTTATCAGATAGCTTCCACGGAGATGAGCAACTGCTTCCTTTGAACTCTGGAATCGTCAGGATTCACTAATTTGCTTAGACCACCTGCTTGGCTAATATTACCACAGGCCTCTTATTTTCCTTCTGAAATGGTAAACAGAAATCTAAATGTTGCTGTACTGACGCTGGAGAAGAGGAAGCTGAGGGGAAACCTCACGGAGGGTGCAGCTCCCTCATGAGAGGCATTGGATGGGCAGCTCCAATCTCTGCTCTTTGTGACAGTGACAGGACCCTAGGGAACGGCTGGAGCTGTGTCAGGGCAGGTTTAGGGTGGATTTCAGGAAAAGGTTCTTCCCCCAGAGGGTGCTGGACACTGCCCAGGCTCCCCAGGGAATGGTCCCAGCTCCAAGGCTGCCAGAGCTCCAGGAGCGTTTAGACAACGCTCTCAGGGATGCCCAGGGTGGGGTTGTTGGGGTGTCTGTGCAGGGCCAGGAATTGGACTCAGTGATCCCTGTGGGTCCCTTCCAGCTCAGGAAGGGACCTTTCTATGACCCACCCCAACCCAACATCTGCTCTGCCCCAGCCCGCAACACAGACAATGCACAGCCCCACTCACAGCCTCTGCTTCCCACCCAGGGACTTGGAGCCCTGCAGAAATGCTCCAGCTGGATCTGCAAAGATCCCAGGGTCCCACAGGAATTGCCACAAAAAATAGAATTATCCTGCTTCTCCACTCACTCTGCCTTGTGTTTTGCATGGGGTGTCTTTGCTCCCAGGACACGTGGTCCGCGCTTTGGATTCCCCACCCGCGGGGAAGAGAGTTTGCCACGGGGGTGTTGGTGAGTCCCCCCACTGCAGTCAGGGAAGGAGATTTGCTCCCAGCCAGCTTGGGGATCCTTCCATCACACTGCACGGGCACCCGCCCTGCAGAGCATGGAATGCAGCAAGGAATTTCTTCCACGGGTCACAGATCTATTTTTTAATTACCATAGAAACCTCCAAACATCAGGCGTGTGCTGTTACGTCAGGGTCTCACTCCTCCACAGCTGCCTCCTTGGGACACTCTGGGGAACAGGAACTGTGGTGGGGTCCTAAATGGCGGGTGATTATTTTTGGATTAATTAGTAAGCATAGTCTTGGTGTCTCCTGGAGCACAGGATAGAAACTGTGGTTTTGCCCCTTTTACTCTTTTCATCCACAACTTGCTGGTGTGGGGGACACCATTTCCCACCGCCCTACCCAGCCTCACAGAGGGATGGATTTGCTGCTTCAGCCCTAAATAAATACCCTTCCCATTGCTGCCGTTGCCACTTTAGACACGCAAAATGCAAAACCTGGGAGGCGTTCTTGGCACAGCCAGCTTGGCAACCCTTAAATTAGCGGGGTGTGAGCGCGCGGCGTTCCCACCCGGAGCTCCTCGTGCTGCCGGAGCTTCGCTCCGCGTTCCCGCGCGAGACGCGCACCCGGCGCGGCAGATGGTGCATCCTCACAGCTCCACGGGCCATCCCAAAGCACACCCCGACAGCGGGAGGGCTCTCAGCACTTAGGTGAGGGGAATGGGGCTCCTTGGTGGAGCATTTATTGGGATGGAGCCGGAGGACGAGGCAGATGGCCGGGGTTTGTTGGCAGGGAACTCCTGTTTGTTTAATTAGTCACCAGACAGACTGAGAGCTAAAGGCAAACTCCAAGTGTGGCGAGATGGACCATTCGCCCTTGACGTCTACCTGGTGATCCTCATCTCGTCATCCTGCTGTGGGATTGATGCTCCAGCACACAGGACCAGGTGTTCCCGGTGATTTTGGGTGGCCTTTGTTACCCCCGATTTTTCCCCCAGAAGGAGCAGATTCAGACACGTGTGTTGCTTTAAAAAGCAACCAAAGGATGCACAAACGCAGAGTTTTCCTTTCTCCAGCCCCCACCAGAGCACACAGCCACTTTTGAGGAATGGATTTCTAAAGCAGCTCCAGGAGAGCCGGAGAGGGACTTTAGACAAGGGATGGAGTGACAGGACAAGGAGGAATGGTTTCCACTGCCAGAGGGCAGGGTTAGATGGGATATTGGGAACTGGGAATTCTTCCCTGTGAGGGTGCTGAGGCCCTGGCACAGGTTGCCCAGAGAAGCTGTGGCTGCCCCTGGATCCCTGGAAGTGTCCAAGGCCAGGTTGGACGGGGCTTGGAGCAGCCTGGGACAGTGGAAGGTGTCCCTGCCCATGGCAGGCATTTGGAATGAGATGAGCTTTAAGGTCTGTGATTCTGTGACTCACAGAATCAGAATCACAGGTGGAGGAGTTCAGTCTCGCCTTTGCCATGATCCCATCGTGTCTCCCTCCCAGACCATCTCCTGACACCTGGGCACGTCTCCTAACTCCGAGCTTCCCTGTCCTCAAAGTAATGAGGACTGGGAGATGCTGCAATGGTGGAATTATGGAATCATAGAATTGTCAGGGTTGGAAAAGCCCTCTAAGATCATTGATTCCAACCGTTCCCCCAGCACTGCCAAGCCCAGCACTAACCCATGTCCCCAAATGTCACATCCACACAGCTTTTAAATCCCTCCAGGAACAGAGACTTCACCACTGCCCTGAGCAGAGGTACCAGTGTCACTTGTTCCGGAGCATGGATCAGATATTTTGGGGAAGGGATTCCTAAAGGGGCTCTGAGAGAGCTGGAGAGACACTTTGGACAATGGCCTGGAGTGGCAAGACAAGAAGAAATGGCTTAAAACTGACAGATATTCCCACAAATAAAAAGCCCACAGATAAACGCACTTTACACCTTTATTTTTGCTTTATAAAATGTTTGATTATATTCAGTATTTGATGCCTTCTTGCAAATACTTGTGCTTAGGGTTTTTTCTCCCCCATTTCCCTTGTTGTATATGCCTGTATCACTCAACCCTTGCAATGGGATGGGAATAGGATGGGAATAAAGGAAAAAGTTAAAAAAAAAAAAGGAAAAAAGAAGGGGAATAAATGAGAAATGGGAAAGGGAAATAAAATCTGCGCAGGAAACGATAACCCAAACACAAATCCTGCCCCTTTCTGGGGAAACGGATAACCCCAAACTCAAATCCTGTCCTTCTCTGCACACTTGGTGCTTGACGGGGTTAAATCCACGCATATTTAACACGTATACCTAACACGCAAAACTCCGCCAAAAAAAAAAAAACCAAGTTTTAAAAATTACCATTTGGGGACGAGGCTCCGTTTACCATAGCCCAAAGCGGCGTTTTTTTCCCCTCAAAATATCGCCCCCTGCCATTACCCCGCAGCCCACTAGAGGGTGGTTTCCTCCAGCGGGAGATCCGCAGGCCGGCTGCGGCGCGGGTAGGGGATCCGGAGTGTGTTTTCCAGCATTCCCTGTGCAGGGGGATCGCCCAAAATTCCCGGGGGGAGTGGCGGGCAGGGCTGGGGGGGGGAGANTGGGCGTTGTCAGTAGTAAGCTGTGTTTTAAATTATCTTTCACAAATCCACCATGCCAACCCAATCCAGAGCAAATTTTTGCTTTTTTTTTTTTGCCTTTTTTTTTTTTTCTTCGGCCCCACCACCTCCCTCCTTCCCTCCCTCGCTCCCTCCCTCCAGGAATCCAGCGCTGCACCGAAGCCAGAAGAGAGGGAGCAAAACCCAGCCCAGGCCGAGAGCTGCGTCCAGAAACCAAACCCGCCCTTCGCGTCGCAAAGGAGATTTTTTTTTTTTTTTAACCATTATTATTTTTATTATTATTATTATTATTTTTTTTATTTTTAATACCCCTGACCCGAGCACGGTGGCGGCAGCGGCGCCGGGGCAGGGAGGCTGTCCCGGTTATTTATTCTCTCCCCGCAGAGCTGTCCCTCCGGCTCACCATGATGTTCCGAGACCAGGTTGGCGTGTTGGCCGGGTGGTTCAAGGGCTGGAACGAGTGCGAGCAGACTGTTGCGCTGCTCTCCCTGCTCAAACGCGTCAGCCGGACCCAGGCTCGCTTCCTCCAGCTCTGCCTCGAGCATTCCCTGGCAGACTGCACCGAGCTCCACATCCTCGAAGGGGAGGCCAACAACCCCGGTGAGTGGTGGCGTTTGCTGCGACCCTTCTCGGGCGATGCTCTAATGCCGTCGAAATTTTAAAAAAATACACCCAAGAAACGGGTGCGGTTTGGGAGCCGGGGGCTCCCCCAGCTCGGTTGCGGGAACGGCTTCTCTGTTCACGTTTTATTTTCCAAACGGGGTTTGGCTTATTTCAGTTTGGTTTTTCACAGCAAACTACTCCGCTCCATGGTGTGGTGTAACTACGGTAGTATGAATGATTGGTGGGTTTTTTTTTTTTCCTCTCCCCCCGTGCCCCCCCTTCCTCCTTCCATGCAGTTTCCTGTGAAATAAGTAAGTCAGGTCACGTAGAGTCTGGATTTTCTAGGCTTCTTTTGGGCAACGTGGCTTGCTTTGCTCTCTGCAACATGCAGAAGCAGCCCATCGCTACCTCAGACGAACTGTTATTGTATAAAGGTCTGGGCAACTGGGTTATCCTATTTTTTTTTTTTCTGTTAAATGTGGCAATTCCTATTTCATCATTCAGATCCTGTTTGGACGCATTTTTTTCCTGCGGCTCTGAATACCCCCTTGTGTTTCAGCAGAGCTCTAAGAAAATATGAGTGGACTGTTTCATGTTACTGAGCGTGCAGGGTGCAGGACAGAAAATGTGCGTGGTTACCAAAAGTGTATTTTTCTTTTATTTATTCACCACTACAAGTTGCTCAACTCCTCCGAAGTAAATGGGAGTTGGAGCAGGATGGGAATGGCACAAGTGCCGTGCGAATTGCACCGAGTGTTCCCGTATTTATTTATGGGGGGTGTGTTACAGATGTGTGTGTTCCTAAATGTGGATGCACACAGGGATGCAAGTTGCTTAAAGTAGAGTTTTGGTAATGCAGAGGGTCAGTAAGGAAGTCAAAATGTCATTTAGTTGCGTAGTTCTGTTTCTCCAACACCTCCCAAAAAAAAAATCCCGAACCAAAAAAAACCCGCTACCCGTAAAAAGCAAAGCAACCCCCCCATTCCTAAGCACCCCTTTGATTTAAAATCCCAGGGGACTGGAAGCTCTTGGGTTTTGGGCTGTGCATGGCAGAGCAGCCCCGGGGAGCGGCCGGCTGCGTTCCGTGATGGGTGGAAATCTTGTGGCCGGATCCCGAACAGAGCCCCCGGTGTGGACGGGGCGGGAGGAATGCAGGGTCCTTCTCCAGCTGTTCCCTATTAGAGCACCGAGCCGGCAGGATTTGGCAGCTGCCTGTGCTGCCATTTGATGACAAGGTCCAGCGCAGCGCCGTGTTCCACCGAGGACGGATTTAAGTCCTTCTGCAGGAAACCAAGCCTGGAGCTGCTCCGGCGCAAAGGGATCGGGGCTGGCTACGGGGGAGCGAGGCTGGAATTGGCCGTTCCCTTATATAGCTCGCAGGAATGAGAGGGAGGAATGCTGCCGAGTGCGTCTGGGCGCAATACTGCTGCTTTTATAAACAGCTGAAGGGATGAACCTCATCCATCCCTTTGGGTGGGGAGGCCCCGGGGGGGCCGGGAGGGAACGCGTTCTCCAAACTCGGCTACTCCAGGATAAATCTGCAGCTTCCTGTGCCAGCCCCAGCACAGGTTTGCTGCGATTCCCTCTGCGAGTTGGTGTGAGCAATGTATTTTTAATTTTATTTTTTTATCGGCATCGCAGCTTTTTGTTCCAGCTGTGGGCTTGGCGGTAGCCACGTCCTCTCAGTTGGCCAGGGAATTGGAGGGGGGTGTTTGGTCTCTTGCCATCAGGAAAGGCGAATTGTGAAGGAAAACAGGGCTCTGAAGTGGTCCTGGACACAGAGTCACGTAGGGCCGCCTGCGTGGTGGCGTTTGCTCGGTGTAAGCCAGGGTGCAGACCAGGGCTTGGGCACTTCCCATCTCCGCTCGTGCGAGCAATCCCTGCTTGCCCCTGTAATCCCGATGACCTTGCTTGGCGCGAGGATTTCTCCTGCGTGCGGAGCTTGGCATCCAGCCTCCTGCCTGGCCCTTGCTGCGTTGGTGGAGCTGCCTGAGCTCTCCCTGGCTTGCCTTCCAAAAATGATCTCTTCCTTCAGGGCATTTGTCACTCATGCCAAAACCTGGATCCATTGAGTTCCTCTTTCTCACCAAACACCCCTCTGTATGGCTTTCCCTTGGGATGTACATATCCATGCATCCTGCAGAGCAGGACACGCACTTTTCCAGGCAATCCTGTTGCAGTGGAGGGAAGGTTAGCTGAGATTTGTAACCGGGCTCAGTTAGGAAATAGCTTTTAGTCTCCTGTCTTAGTGCTGCCTTCCTAAAACCGCTTGTATTCCTTAAATCCCTCCTGTTCCGTGCCTGTTTGGCAGTCTGGCACTTGTCACTTGCCTGGCAATGGAATCACACCAAGTCCTGAACAGCAGCGTTGTCATCGAACCTTGCGTTACTCATTACTCTTTGAATCCTGGTGTTTGCATAACTAATTTGGGCTCGATTCCCTCCTGGGCTGGGGCCTGAGGTGCCTCCTGGTATGTTTTCCAGGTGTTTGCTCACTTGGAAATGCTGGCTCCCTGCTTGTAGGTGCCCCACTGGTGTCCCTGGTGGGGGCTGTCTGTAAGGCAGCGGGTGTTCCCTCTCTGTGAAATCCACTGTCTGGGAAGGGGTGTCACCAGCTGAACGTAACGTGCTGGGCTAACGTGCTGAAGCAGGTGGTGGGATTATGCTGGGTCCTCGTGAGAATTGAGTTGTTTCATACGTGTGGGACCTGCTGCATGTCCCAACCCTGTGGGGAGGTGGGAAAACCGGAATGTTACCCCTAGGTGATGGTCCTTAGGAGGAGGTGGCAGCCCTGCTGTGACCCGTGGTGGGTGAGCACCATCCTTGGAAATATCACCAACAACAGGCATCAGGAGGGGTCCCAAAGTGAGACCAGAGCTTTGAGATCCTCTCTGACTGGGGGTGCTGGGCTCAGAGCCTTCAGGTGTGTGGACCAGGCATGGAGGAAAACCCATTTCAGTAAAGGTGTCCAGGTTGTTTCTTGCCTGGTAGACTCCAGATGAGAGGACTGATGAATGGCAGATGTGGTGGGAAAACTCAAGGAGGAAAAATAACTCTTTTTAGCTAGTTAATTGCCACAGAGAAACAAGTGTGTTTCATTTGAAGGAGTTCTGTCTTGTTTTTTTTCCAAGTGTGAGGGTATTTTCAAATTTTCATGATTTCAAAGCCAAGCCCTCCTCGTCAGTATTGCAAACCCAGCGTGGTTCTGCTGTGCACAGCTGTGTATGACCCTCAGAAAGCCCTGAGGAGCCTGGTGATTCCACGGTTCTCTGGATCCCTGCCTGAGGCTGGAGGGATGGATGTAACCTTGTTGCCAGCCTCAGTTCAGGGATGTCCTGCGGGAAGCTGCACTGGTGTCTGGGAGAACATGGAGCTGTGAGGGCTGCTCAGGTGGCTACGAGACCACCCCCAATCCATTGCTTGGTTATAAAGGGAAAATAGGAGTGGGAAGCAAACATGGAAGGACATCTATACGTTCTTCATTAGGTGAAGTGTGCAGCTTGGGGTTGTCCTACGCAGTGGCTTCGCTGAGCTTTAATGGTTCAAACTGGTGAAGAGTGCGGGTTGTTGTTAATTCAATTTGAGCGTGAACGGCTTGGTCTGCTGAGAAGGAGGAGAATATGGAAACCATATTATCTGTGCACAGAAATAGAAGTTTCAGGTATTGCATGGCGCTATTTAAAAGCCTGCTATAACTTCCTTCCTTCCTTCCAGCCTGGCCTTGCTGGGCAGCTTCAGTCCCAGCTGCTCGGAGCCGTCAGGACGCAGTGACCTTCTTTAAGCTACCAGTAAAGGTCAGGCAGGAGTAGGGTGTGCCTTGTGGTGGGAACGGGACCTGTGCTCCTCCTGAGGCACCCAGGGGTGCTGGGTATGGCTGCTCTGTGGGCTGCAGACCCAGAGAGGAGATGTGGGGGCTGTATCCATGAAACACATTCTGTAGGCTTTGGGCATTGAGTGCAGAACGTGCTTCTGCTTTCATCTGCTCGAGTATCCCTCCGGGGTTTTTTTTTCCAAAGCAGTCAGTCCCACATCCCACCCCACCAGCCGTGGCTTCCTCGCTCCTGCAAGGTTGACAGAAGTGCCCAAAGACTCCTGTAGGTCCTCCAGGTGCCCAAACACCCACGTGCACTGATGGAAGCAGCGACAGCTTTAAGCTCTTGGCCTTAAAGGACAGCAAGCTTTCTCTGGCCTGTGCACAGGACATTAACTGCTCCACGTGTTAGGGCCAAAATCTTTATTTCATTTCAGCAGGCTGTCAGGTATCACAAGGGGAGCATCAGGATGACCTAGATTCCTCATCCCGGGAAGGACTGGCCAAAGGAAGAGACAAGGGTTGCAGGGAGCCGTAATGTCTTTTAATAGACCAAGTGATGCAGCTGGAAAAAATGGCCAGGCACGAAGGTGCACCAGCTCAAAGGAGGGCTTGTGTGGTTGTGGGGGTTTTTTTCCCAACTGTACCAGCTGGTCTATTAAAAGGTATTACATATTCCTGCAGACCTTGCTGCTTGTATCCTTAGCTCCCTGTGGCTCCAGCCCTGCATCTATTGCTGCCACCCCAGCCACAGACAGTCTCCCAGCCCATCAGGAAGCTGCTACCCCTGCACTGTGCAAATTTTGTAGTTCATCCCCAGTGATCCCCACTGATGGAAAATCATCCCAGTGCCCAGTTTGAAAGTGTTTCCCATTTTTTAAAAATTTTTCTTGGCTTACAGTTGCGTTGCAATGCTGAGCTCTGGTTTAAATGTCCTTGGGCTGTGTGAGGGCATTGCTGGGCTGTCACGCAATGGGGCTGGAGGAGCCCAGGAGGCATCCCAGGAGGGGGATGGGGTGAGGAGCTTAGCCTGTGCTTAGTGGAAGTGATAGGGAATTCTAAGTGCAGGGCTGGACACTGGCATTGTGTGGTCATTCCACACGCTTCTCTCTGCCTGGAGAGGGATGTGAGCAGCCCTGCCAGCTCTGCTCATTAAAAATTAGGAGCTGGGACTCCTAATCATAGAATCACAGAAGGGATTCACAGAAGGGTTGGTAGGGACCTGAAAGATTATCTCGTTCAAACCCCTCAGACAGGGACACTTTCCACCAGACCAGGCTGCTCAGAGTTCCATCCAACGTGGCCTTGAACACTTCCAGGGATTGGACAGCCCCAGCTTCTCTGGGTGACCTGGGCAAACCTCAGATCTGCTGAGGTGTTGGACACTTGCTTTTAACCTGCCTGCTGGTGCTTGACCTGCTGCCACACATCTTTCCCAGGTTTTGTTTGCAAACTTGAGGGCTAAAAGCTATCAGTGCTGGGATTTTTGGAAAATACCAAGGGGAGGGGTACAGAAGTACAGAGTGGTGTTAGCCAGGGGCTTTAAGCCAGGCTACACACCCAGTGTTCTCTCATGATTCAAAGCTATTTTTATTTTTAGGAATGCTTTCCAGAGTGGCTGTGGGAAGCACTGCAGGCTGGAGGAAGGTCTGTGGTGTGGCATTACAAAGGCTCCCCTTTGCTGTCCCCCTCACCCTGGTGCTGGGACCTAGAGGAGACTCTTCTGGGCTTGCACTTTGCTCTTCTGTATTTTATCCTGTTTGCTTAAAAATGTCTTCCCTTGTCGTTCCTGGCGTGTGTCCCTTGCAGTTAGAGGAGTAGGGAGATACTCCCTGTGCTTGCTCCTAAAATTTGGGCAGCATGAATGACAAAGTCTCCTCCATGGGCAGAGCTAATGAGGGCCAGGTCGTTTGGATGGGGGGTGGCAGAGCTTGCTGGGGTAGTAATTTTTAGGTAATAATGCTTAAAATGGGGAGGGAAAAGTTGACTAATGGTGACAGCATGGTTTGCTGCCTGGAGCACGGTGTGGTGCAGGAGGGTTGGGTGGGCTGCTTTCTCCCAGAGACCTTTCCGTACTTTGCAGTGTCCTTTTAACCATTTTTTCAGGTGGTTCATGGCTCAGTGAGGGGCCTGGTGCCAGGGTTAATTTCCCCACTGACTTCACTTGGGAAAAGTCCCACTGTTGAAGTGCATGTGAAAGATGCAGAGAACCATTTCATGTATCACCACAGACCTGAGCTGGAATCCTCTGCCTGGACCAGCTTGTTCTTCATTCCTTCTGTGTAGGCATCTCACATTTGTGCTTGGAGAAACAGCAGAGCTGAAGTTCTGTCCACCAGAGTGGGTGCAGGGAGGATGTGGGTAAAGGAGAGGAAGCACACAGAGCATCACTGTCAAGATATGGATTGATGGGAGAGGTCAAGGACAGCTTTAGATCGAGAGCTGAATAGGAACCAGCTGTAGAGCCATCAATTAAAATAATCTAGTTTGTGAATACACTTATCTGCAAACGAGATTAAATGGATGAGTGGGGAAAGCGCTCTGCTCGTAGCTTGGGCCGTGGCCGGTGGATGATCCTCTGCACAATTGCATCCTTTGGCGTGTTAGACCTCAAAATCTGAGCAAAGCTCAGATCATTTCACCATTTATGTTTTATATTTGCAGTTGGACCAGTTGCTTTTAAAGTAGTTGATGTTCTGGTCAGCCAAATTTTCCTGCAGAGTTTCCCTGAAGCAGTTGATGAAGGTTGTGGATCACGGTGCAAATCCCCATCTCCCTACAATTTCTCAAGCTTTGCCCTTTCTTTTTCTCGTGTTCCATCAAAAAACACCACCTCTGTTTCATTTGTGGCCCATGGAAGCCACTTTTTACCGAGCTGGGAGTTACGTTTGCAATCAGCGTAACTGAAATAGTAATTAACGTGAACGCCGGCTTTATTTTAGAATGCATCCGTCAGTGCTTTAGCACTTCAGTGTGGAGCTCGTGTCTAGTGTTACCACAGATAACTGCTGGGAGAAAGGGCACCCCTTGCACTGCCACTGCGCCCCACCCCCGGGGTTGGATTCATCAGGGAGAGGAGAAGCTGCTGTACTTCAGTGCCGTGTTTTGGGGTTCCCACCTGGTCGCCCCAGTCTCCTCCCCACTTCTTGCGCGGTGCCAGCTAAGTGCAGGAGCCCACGCAAAGCACAGGTCGTTGTGTTTGAAGCCCTTTTTGTCTGCAGAAACACCCCAGGGGTGGTGGGATGAGCCCTCACATGAATTGTGTGTTCATGCAAATCTACCTGTGGGTGTGCATGTGCCCTTTGTATTTTCTATTTTCACTGAATAAACAAGACCATAACTAGTTTACTAACTCTTGGTTACGCAAGAGCTGCTGAGGGATCTAAAAGAGGCTGCAGGTCTGATGCAAGGGATCCCCAGGCTTGCATGTTCATCCCTTTTCCCTTAAGAACTGGTGTGTTTATCTTTGCAGTGCTCTGGTCCTAAGAAGAGACCCAGAGATTCGCAGAGGTCATCGCTGAGTGCGAGTCTGGCAATGGCACACAGCCGAGCCAGTGGCTTTCCATCTTGGCCCAGTAATTACAAATAAAGTTGAGGTTGGAGTGAGCAGATCCGTTCCCGACTTCCTCTTCCACAGCAGATGCTTTAAGTGGAAGGGCGGGATCTCGTCAAAACAAGGTTGGGATTCTCTGTTGGAGAAGGTGTTACTGGCTGTTCTTTGGAAGGGGTTTTGTGGGCAGAGGGATTCTGTGTTTCTGGCACAGGGGGATTGCAAGGTGGATTTTCTCTGATGGAGCAGACCATGGGATGGTCTCATCCGTAGTGTGACAGCCCTGCAACTTGGTTTGCTCTGGTTCTGGGTACTGAGCAGAAAATGAGCCTGGTCAGGGTGAGTGGGCCAGCTCCAGAGGCAGAGACCCAGTTTGTTTTGTACCTGGCAGGAGCTGGCTGTTTCAGGCAGGTGTGTGGGCTTCTCCTGGCCTCTCCGTGCGGGAGACAAACGCATCTGGCTAAAAAAGAGGAGCTGTAAGGGAAGGATTTACCAGCATAGGGTCACCTGTGGGGTGCCCCGTTCACAGTGTGGGGTTTTATTGGTGCATTTACATGTGGTGACTCCATGGCATGGCTGTATCAGCTTTTGGTAAAGGTGTCTGAATTTCAGCCTGGTTTCTCTGATGGGCTCTGTGCAGGTGTGTGGTGCAGCACCTCAGCTGAGGCTTCCTGGGCTCAGCACTCCTGTCTGGAGCTTGCTGATGATGCCTGTAGATTTCTGCTCTCTGAGTTGAACCCAGGGTGTAAACCATGTATTTCTCTACCCTTAATCCTGGCTGCTGCCCTTGGCAGACTTCTCAGGGCATTTGCAGTGCTTGAGCTGCAGTGCAAAAACTTTCTTGTATTCTGTCAGAATAATCCACAGGGCAGAGAAAGGGGCTGCCACAAACTCTGGATCACAAGGGACTGTCTGTGATGGAAAACGTGGATGGATGATACTGACGGCTCTGTTGCACCAAGGGCTGAGCCACAACCCCTGCAAGCCTTCCCTGTTATTTGCAGGAGCTGGACGTGGCCCAGCTTGTTGAGCTATCATGCCTGGAGATGTTATTTTACTTAAAATAATGTTAATATTGTGACTGTCGTCTGCAGGATCCAGCAGCTCTGCTCCACTCTTTGCTCTCAAGCAAGGCTGCTCTCCTTTAGAAGCTCAGGGTGCTTCGGAAAGCTTCTCCTCTGTTACTGATCCTCACAAATAATGGATTCCAGATTGCTTTTTTTTTTTTTTTTTTAAAAATAAAACTTGTTTCAGACAAGCCACAAACCTGCCTGTCTTTTAACCAGTTAGTTCTGCTCCTTGGCTATGCTGTTGCCTGGTGGGGAATGGGTATGTGTTGTGTTTGGAGTTTTAATCGTTGTTATAAGAAGAAATTGAGTGGGTGGATAAAACAGGGTTTAACCAGGTTTAGCTGGAAGTATCTTAAAACCCACTTTCCATGCCTCTGCATTTTTTTCTTTTTTTTTCTGTGTTTTTAACCCTGAGCCTCACACATCAGTTCTTCTTGTCATTGGGTTTTTCCTGTTGTCCCCTTTTCTCTGTCCCTCATCAGTAATGGGAATTGAAGAAGGAAGAAACTGGGGAGAGAAATGCGGAGAGAAAACCCCACAACTTTTGTTGTGGTGAAACTTGTCTGGTCTGACATTTACAAGCAGAACATGGTGTTTCTGCAGCAGCTGCAGTCTATGTCCGTGCATTTTCCTGCTTTTCAGTTTTCCTGTTGGGATATTCCTCTTGTTTCTCATGCAGCAAACATCAATGTGATTTTTCTACCTTTTTTCTGTCTGTTCCCCAGTGTGCTCAAATTGCCACAGGGTCAGCTTGGCTCTGGGTAGTTTTTTTTTTTTTAATCTTACAGTTCCAAAGAAGTGGATTATTAAAAAAAAAAATACAAAGTCCCCAGGCTGTTTCCCTCCAGATAATGCAAACATAGATGAAATGTTGAGTTATAAGTACCTGAATGACCTTTTAAGATAAGAATTGTTATTGACTGGTGGTATTATGTTAAACTGATAAGAATTCTTTTTAGAAGAGGAGGAAAAAAAGCCCAACAAACCCTTCAGTAACCATAACAACTTACTCTGCAGCACAGGGACAGCACACAGCTCCTTCCTGACGCTGCTGCTGGGGGCTCAAGGTTGGCACTGTGGGGATCCCATCCAGCAGCTCCTCAGGGGGACCAGGGAAACTTCCCTGGAGCTCCAGGTTGTGCTGTGAGGCTTGCCCCGAGGTCACTTGGCTCTCCTGCTGCTGTCAGCCCTCTAATTTTCATCATCTGAAGGGAATTTTAGCTGGAGAGTTGTGCTGAGGCTCAGTCTGGTGCTGGGGGTTTGGCTGCAGCGGGAGGGAGGGATGGATGCCGGGGTGCTGGGAGCAGGAAGGATCACAGACTTCCAGGATGCTTTGGGCTGGAAGAGACCTTAAAGCTCACCTTGTTCCAACCCCTGCCGTGGGCAGGGACACCTTCCACTAGGCCAGGGTGCTCCAAGCCCTGTCCAGCCTGGCCTTGGACACTTCCAGGGATCCAGGGGCAGCCACAGCTTCTCTGGGCACCCTGTGCCAGGGCCTCAGCACCCTCACAGCCCAGAATTCCTTCCCAATATCCCATCCATCCCTGCCCTCTGGCAGTGGAAGCCATTGCCCCTTGTCCTGTCACTCCATCCCTTGTCCAAAGCCTCTCTCCAGCTCTCTCCTAACTCCTGTGGGCACTGGAAGGGGCTCTAAAGTCTCCCTGGAGCCTTCTCCAGTCTGAACAGGGAGGCTTTTGGAGGTCAAAGGCGGATGCTTTCCATGGTCCGTGCTTAAGAAATGAGGAACAAGGCAAGGAAATCCCTTCTTTACAGTGACTGTGCTGGCAGGCTCAGGGCAGCCCTTGTAGCCCTGTGGGGAACTGGATCCAGTCTCTGTGTCCTGGCAGAGGTGCCAGCTCCTGTTTGAGGTTATTACAGTAGATCAGGAGCGTGATGGAAACATTCGGGTACTTAGAGCCTTCCTTGGCCCAGCTGAGCCCCGTGGGCTGTGTTTGCGTGTGCTGCTCCAGGGAATTCTGTCAATTTAAAGCAAAATTCACACTTGGGTCACCTTCTGTTATCAGGGGTTGTCACTGAAACCATTAGAGCTAAAGAAAATCTGCCATGAGCAACTGGGTTTTTTTATCACCTTCTCCCTCCCCGTCCCCTTGCACTCGCATTACCTCTGTGCCGTGTGTTCCCAATTTTCATGGAAGATGAGCTCACAGGTAGGGATGAGTCTAAAGGTGAACAAGCAACAAGCAGCAGCTTGGAAAGTGCGGAGACCCTAAAAAGAGAGAGGCTAGGCCTGATAAAATACTCTAAATATTTTAGAATTAGGGATGAGGGGAAAACAATGCATTTGAATCCATAGCAGAAGAGACAAAGGTGTGCAACTTTGTGTCTGCTCAGGAAATCAATTACTTAAACCTGCTGGGTTAGGAGTCAGGGCAGCAGCAGGGAGGCTGTGTAAAGGTGTCTGCTCAGCCCGTGCTTGCCAACCTCTCCTCACATTCTTCTGGAGCAGCCAGTTGGATGCTGAGTGCTTTTTGTAGCCGATGTCAAATCTCGGTCAGCCGGAGAGCCTTTATAAATAAAGGTGTCTGCTGGTATTCAGGCATACGTGGATAATAGCTGCTGTAATTCAGCTGTCCAGCCTGGCTTCCTGGCTTTTATAAATGACTGATCAGAGATTCCACTGAGAATGAGGATTTAAAGGGATGGAGCTGCTGGAAGTGGTCTCTGTGCTGATAAGTATAGCGAGTCCCTATCCCCAGGACAGGTGGCCGGCGTTGCCCTCCCTGCACTGGTGTCCCGGGTTTGTATTTCACACAAGGCAAATGTTGCATTAATAAAACTTGTGTTGTGGTTTAGATGGCAGGGCTCTGCAGTGATTTTTTGCAAGCTGCACTCGAATCTTTGAGTTTGTCATCTTTTTTTTTTTTCGTTTTATTTATGGGAGCGGGTAAACACTCGGAGATCTCTCTGGACAAGCCACAGCAGCTGGAGGATACTGGTTTCTCTATGGAGTGGAGGAATTTCATCAGAGGAGCTATTGTTCCACTGTGTTCTCAGCATTTTGGCAACTGTTCTTTAGATTAACCCTACAGAAAGGGGAGGGTGCTCTCTGCCGGGTCTGAGATAATTGCAAAAATGTGGGCAGATGCTTTTGCATTGTTAGAAATCGATCCTGGTTGGTAGTGGGGAAGCGTGGTGTGGGATTAGGGAATGAAGAAGCTCAAGTTCTTTAAATCCCTCCTGAAGCCAAACTGGATGTCAGCACTGATGTTCAGTTGGTTTCTGTTTTTAAATACACCCCTACGGACCTACTACAGAATCCTCACTGGCTGGATAATCCATTTTCCTGGGCTGTATTTGGTTTGCTTGGCAAGGTTTTGGTAGCAGGGTGGTTTCTGTGAGAAGATGCCTGATGGGACAGCCACAGCTTCTCTGGGCAACCTGTGCCAGGGCCTCACCACCCTCACAGCCAAGAATTTATTCCCAATATCCCATCTAACCTGCTGATAGCAAAGAACCCACATAATGCATGAAGGGAGTGGCTTGAGACAGTCAGACCAGTGTAAATTTGAAGGGGTGAGCAACCTGGACAGGGCTTGGAGCAACCTGGGATAGTGGAAGGTGTCCCTGCCCATGGCATGGGGTGGATCTGGATGGTCTTTAAGGTCCCTTCCAACCCAAACCATGCTGTGATTGCTCATCCAAGAGCTGGTGTGGTCCCTTGCAGAGCACCTGGAGGAGAAACGAGCCTGTGACCAAGGGGTGATGAAGCTCCTCACTCACCCTGCACCAGCTTCTCCATCTGCCAGTGCCTGCAGAGCTGAATTCAGCTCCCAGCTCTGTTAGTTGCCAGATCTGCAAAACATAACCAAATTCAGGGGTTTTTTAATCTTATGTGCCTATTTTGATTCCATTTACCCATACAATTACACTAATTTGCTTTATTACACGCAGAAAGATTAAAAATACATCTGGCAGAGAGGATTAGAAGCTGGTAATCTGGCTGCTAAGAAGCACACGATGCTTTAGGATTTCCTTTCGAGGTGTGTGGAGCTCTGGAACATGAGCAAATGTGATCCTTTGTAGTTGGAGTTTTCATAGGGAAAGCTCATTAAAGCTGGTGTGATTGTTTGAGTGAACGAGAAATGAATGAATTTAAAATATAAGACTAAATCCTACCACATTAAAGCAGCAGTTGTGATTTAAGAGCTCATTTTTGGTTTGGGTTAGTGTTTTTTGTGCGTGTAAACCTGGAGCAATAGGGTTGTTTTACCTTTCAAGGGATTTAACAAGTCTCCCTAATTTTCTTTTAATGTTGCAGAGCTTAAAAATAATGCAAGGTCAGGCTGAGCGTAACTAATTCCAATGTGAAAGCAGAGGAAAGCCTATTTCTCCATAGACTTACAATTAGTGCAGCAATCCTCCTCAGTACAGCCTTTGAGAGGGATGTAGCAGGAAAAGAGACTGCTGGAATCTTGATAAATAAAAATATGTGCCTGGGGATTTTTTTTTTTCCTTTTTTTGTCCAAGGAGAAAGGGGAGCCCTATAAAAGCCAAGGTTTAATTTAGTTTTGCTTGCTTTCACATGTGCCCCAGGAGGGCTCGTGGCAGGTCAAGGTGTGGTGAAGGTGTCCTTGGATCCTTCAGGGGCTGGCAAACCCCTCTGGGGATGCTGGATTTTGAGTCCTTATCACTTGGTTTATCTGGGTTTACCCATGGTAGGGTCCCAAGGATGCTGAGAGCTTTTCTCCCAGGATCCGAGTTGGTCTGTGTGAGCTCTGCTGCTCTGTCCCAGTTTGGTGCTGGCATTTTGGGGGGGGATTCCCTTACTGTTTCACAAACCTTTTTGTTTCGCTATTAAGACTTATTGTGATGGGTGTTATCTTTATCATGGTGTCAGAAAACCACAAACTTAGCTATTTTCGCACAGCTCGGGGTGTGCTGCCCGTTCTGGCCTCCTGTGTAACAAGAAGCCCAAAGCATTATCCTGCTTTTCCTGCAGCAAGCCCACAGCATTCGTGTGACAGAAACACACCTTGCTTTGGTCAGGCCACCCTTGGGGATCCCACAGCGTGTCCTGGCAGCTGTGACAACAGCAAAGAGGTGTCACCGTGTCACCTCAGTACTGCAGGGGATGCCCAGGGCCCTCCACTGCCATCATGAGAGAGCTGTTTCCCTACTTGTCCCTCACCACATGTGTTAATTTTGCTTTCCAAGCCTGGACTGCTGCCACAACCCGTGTGTGTCCCTTCTTTCCGTACATTGTGGTCTCCTGCTGCTGGAGGTGGCCGGGAGCCTGGTGACACTGTGAGGAGGACGAGTGGGGGAAGGGGAGTTCCCACGTCCTCGCTCCTGTTTCCCTTCCCTTCCCTTGGCCACGGAGGCTGTTTTCGTGGTGCCGAGGTTGCTGGTGGTGACAGTGAGTGTTTTATGCCGTGTGCCCCAGGGGAGGCACTGAGGACACGTCCCATTTCCCGCCAGCCTTTCGGCTCTCAGGGAGTCCCAGGGTTGCCCCATCACTGCCAGGATGCAGGTGCTGGTGTCTTGAGCGCTCCGACTCTTCCCTGCGTGGGATGCAGCCAGCAGCCTCCCGTCCCCTCGGTGCCAGCTGGAGCCCTGCCCGCGGCACCAGCCCTCCCTGGGCATCACCTTCCCGCTGGCAGAGCCGCAGCCAAATGAAAAAACATTTTCCTCTCTCCATCTCCTATCTGCTGCGTGACTGCCTGGCCCTGGGGAGGGAGATGGGGCTGTGGATATCTCTCCAGAGCCAGGATTTGGGCTGTTTTCCTCTCCCTCAAAATGTCTACACCCCCTGGTTTGCAAACACAGTCACCTCTGCCTCGTTCCACTGAGGTTTGTGGGTTCTTGTTAACTCCTTACGTGCCCATGGCTGATAAAATTTGGCCTGTTATAGTAGAAATCCCAGCATGTGCTACTTTGTTTTTTTCCCAGCAGAATCCATATGTTGCAGCTTTCCGGAGAGAGGAAAGCAGCATTAACTTTTCATGTCTAGCGTTGCTAATTTAAGGGGCGAGAAATTGGCCTGGGTCTCTTTTTTAAAGAACTGAGCATATACTGGTAGTAGCAGTGTTGGTACTGAGTAACTCGATAAGCTGAAGAATGCAGCAATATCTAAAATTAAATCTGTTCTTAATTGCTGGGTTATAAATGGCAGCGTTTTCTCCAAATGGAATTAATTTATTATTTTTCATTTGCCGACACAAGTCTCGGCAGCACAAACCCCACATTTTGCATTAATACAATAATAAGGCACTTCCAAAAGGTGTGTTTGGCATTTGTAACACACAGCACAATCTAACAAACTATAAACTATGTCAAAATACTCCTAAAGTGGTAATTAAAACTTTTTAAAAAATGTAGAATAGATGAATACATTCCAAATTGTGACTTTTCAATGAAGCTCTTTCATAAAAAACATTGTTTCTTGCCAAAACAAATTCAAAGGCATTTTTGTAATTTCTGCTGGGGAAAGGAGGAGTGTTTATCCAGCCTTTCATGTTGGCTGGGCTTTTTGACTTTTCTTTAAAATTAAAAAAAAAAAAAAAGGCAGTGCAAAAAAAAAGAGGTATTTTTGTCTGAATGTGCATTAAAAAGTCTCTCTGCTGTCCTCTCCGGAGCAACGTGCAATGAAGGCTGGGGGAGGATGCGCCTTGGGGTGCAAGGCTGTCTTTAGCATCCTATCTGAAGTTCAGTGGTGATGGGATCCCATGGCACGTTGTATTTGGGGCAGACACGGATCCCAGAGCGGTTCCTGGGGTCGGGGATCCAGCCGATGTCGGTGGCTCCTGCCTTTGGAGGAGGGAACCCCCCGCGAGTGCTCGGGATGGGAATGGGATTCCCCTGCTCGCTTCGCAGAGCATCATCTGCAGCCTCAGGCATCCAACCAGTGCGCAAAGCAAGACTGCTCGAGATGTTTATAGCTTCTTCTCCTGATTTTTTTTTTTATCATTTCCATTTTGGACGTGTTTTTGACAGCTTTTACCTGCTGAGTCACCATTCGTCCTCGTGCACGGGAGCCGCTCCTGACGTACCGAATCCCCGAGCAGGCTTGAGCAACCATCATTTAAAAATAAATCCTGTCAGGGAAGTGGGCGTTTTTCCCCTCTTTATTTTCCTCATACCACCAACTGCTTTTCCCACTGAGTGTTTGCTCTGTTACACGAGGCGGGTGTTTTATAGATGCGATGCCTTCGTGTTGCTAAGGATGGCTTTACCGTTTATCACATCCCGCCACCGCGTATCCCATGGAGGAGCTGTGTGTTGCAACCAGATAACGGTGCAGCTTCTGGAGATAACTGTATCTGATCCTGCACCAAGCGCTCTGCTTCTCCTGAGGTGGATCTTTTTGGTGGTGAACCACAACTTGAGCACGAACTGATTCTCGTAGCTCGGCTTAATAGGTACAAATCCTTGCTTGCTGTTACTTCTGGTGGATGGGAAGGGACAGTTGGTCTTTCCAAGGGTAATCCCAATATCCAGGTTAGTTTTCTTTCCCATTTACCAGGTTCAGATGGCAGGTGTGTTTATGGCTGGTTTTGCAGTGCTGCTGAGTGCTTGATCTGCATCACTTGCTTGCAGACAGCCAGACTGCAGCAGCCACCTCTCCAGAAACTCTTTGGAAAGACTTTGGATATGTGCAGTGACTCCCATTTAGGGTATTGAAACGCCTGCCCTCTGGTCCACTTCTGCCCCGAAAGTGCATCTCAGATTTGCTTTGATTTATTATCTGTAATTTTGTGCGTTGGGTGGTAAATGACGAGAATACTGTTAGCTCCTTCCTGTTTCTGCATCCTCACACTCCTCCAGCACTGATGCTGCAGATGGAGACTTACAGGATGGTTGAGTTGGAAGGGACCTGAAAAACCATCTTGTTCCCACCCCCTGCCGTGGGCTGGGACACCTTTGGCTAGGCCCGGGTGCTCCAAGCCCCATCCAGCCTGGCCTGGAACACTTCCAGGGATGGGGCAGCCACAGCTTCTCTGGACACCCTGTGCCGGGGCCTCACCACCCTCACAGGGAACAATTTCTTCCTGATTCTTCATGATGTGCACAGCTGTTCTGCCTGGGTGGTGTATTCCTTATTTTATGGGTGCTCCCACCTTCCTCCTTTCTGGGGAATTCACAGCAGAAATTAAGTGTTCAGCCTATTTATAAATTTCAGTCTCTGTATTAATCCATCCATTTATTTATTAACCCTCCAGGTGGTTGCATTTCACTGTAATACAGCTGCTAGTGGCACGTTAATCTTAGTGAAAGTCTATTTTAGCTTTCTTCTGGTGGTGCAGCCTGCTGTCATCCTGTGGGGCAAATCCTCCCCTAGGAAGGAGGAAAGGAGACTCTTTAAGGAGGAGCAATTTTTGAGGGAACAACTGGAGCTGAAACCGAAGCCACGTTTGAGAAGAGGAGGAGGAGGAGGCTGGGGAGGAACTAATTCAGGGGATGGTTTGTCTGGCCACGTTGGTCTTGGGCATAGAGGTGTCCACCCACTCCTTTGTGTGTGATCAGCACTAGTTTTGGCACCAGCTGTTTAATGTGTGGCTTGTTTTTTTCCATAATTAAACTTCTCATGCCCTGGGGATACACTGTATTGATCAGCCAGTAAATCCTTGACCTCAGATTCAGCAAAGCAGCCCAGGTTCCTGTGGAACCCATCCCTGGAGGTTTGTAACATCCCTGGAGGTGTTCACCATCCATGGAAGTGTTCAAGTGTTCACTCACATCGTGGCTGGGTGTGGCACTCAGTGCTCTGGTCTGGTTGAGAAGGTGGTGACAATCGAAGGTTGGGTTCAGTGATCTCAGAGGTCTTTTCCAACCGTTCTGTGATTCTGGGAGTGGGGTTTACACGTGACTCCCATGGGATATATTTGCCTCTCGTCCTTCCCCCTGCAGTTTGTCAAGAGGACACAGAAGATGAGAAGATTTGTACTTGTGCGGCTGTTAAATCTGAATGAGTAATTCAATAATGAGTAGCTATCAGTTCATTGCTTTCATATTAAGGAGGAATCCTGTGCTTTTAAAGCCTTTTTATAAGGATTGGATTGTGAGCTAATTTCTAATCTTGCACGACTAACGGGTACTTGAACATAAGGCTTCCTTTTATCATTGCAGTCTCTTTTGTTAGAGCAATCACCAGCATATGGTTTTAGAGGATTTAACATCTCAGACACATGGTGACACTCTTTTAGTCCTCTCTGTGCGTGCAAGTCTAAAAATGGCCTTTTTTTTTTTAAAGTCTCCAGGATGCTTGTGAGTACTTGGAGCTAGAAAAGAAAACAAAAGGCCCACCAACACCAACAGGTTTTGCAGAAGAAGGTTTCTAAAAGTGCAACTTACTGAGGAGAACATGTGTGTCTGGGCTGTAACATAGAACTTGTTGACATGTTTTGCTAAATTTGCTCCGGGTTTTTTTATTTTAGCAGTTGGAAAAAGCTTGTAAAACTGGGGAATGTGTGCAGTGGTTTTCCCTCCTTTCTTAGCCCTGCTGGTTCTTGTTGTGTTCTCCCGAGGCTGACTTGTGGGTGTGTCCCAAATCATCCTCTTGGCATCCTGGGGGGTTCTTGTGCATCCAGCCTGGGCACAGCTTCCTTCTTCCATCCTACGTCTCTCGGCTTGTTTAGGATTTTGTAACTATGGGTTTTCCTTTCCTCCCTATCAGCCTACACAAGGACTAGAGGGCAAGTGCTTGCTGTGTCCTGCATGCCAGGGAGGGAGCAGGGATGCTGCAGCCCCTCTTCTCTCAGGCATTAGGCGCTTTTGGCAGGGTGGAAACACTAAATCACATTAGGGATGTGTTTAGGGAAATGAGGGCTATGGTGGCATGGGCCGTGCATCCTCACTCCTGAGCAAAAAGGGTTTGTGGTTGTAGGAAAAACCCTTCAGGGTTGTGGGATGGAACTGGACAGTTGGGGCTGGAGCTGCTGCAATTCTCCTCCTTCTGTACGAAGGACTTTGGTTTCCCCTTATCTATCAAATAGAGGATGAATTGGGCCATGCAATATTCCAGTCGTTTTTGAAAAATCAGCTTTTTTTATCCTTCCTCTCCGATGTCTCTTTGGCTGTTGATGTGTGGTAATGAGGAGGAAAAAAGAAGGGAAATCCTCCTTAGGGATAAAGGACAGTGCTGTGTCCTTAGTGCCGGAGCCAGGCAGTGGAGCGTGGGAAGGGCTCGTTCAGGATTCGTTGTGGCCGCACGTTTCTCAGCTCCGGCCATTTTCCTGTCAAAGTAGAAGCCACAGAAATATCTCATTTTATTGTGTTGCCATGAGAGAGGAAGCAGTTTCCATCTGAAATAACAGCTGGAGCTGGGACTTGGAGCAACCCGGTGTGGAGGAAGGTGTCCCTGCCCAAGGAAGGGAAATTGGAATGAGATGGTCTCTGAGGTCCCTTCCAACTCAAACCATTCTCGGATTCTTGGGTTCATTTTTCCTTTTTTTCCAGTGCACCACCTGTTCTGTGCATTTATTTTCTTTCTTCTAGCATACATTGGTCCATGTGCAAGCCGAGATTCCTGTGGAAGGTTCCCCATTGACATCCCGAGAGGACTGGGATGCATCAGCCTGAGTCAAGGGATTCCCATGTGGACCCCACTTCTCCCTCCTTTTGCTCAGCAGAGGGGTCCCCTGCTCTGCTATGGAGTCTTCTGGAGACCCTTCAGGAGAGCATCAGCTCGGGAGAGCTTGTGCAGCCAGGGGGGATGGTTGAATTCCAGCTTCTATCTCTGGAAATATTCTAGAAATGTGTAGATGTGGCACTTGAGGACAAGTGGTGGCTGTGCCAGTGTTAGGTCTTAAGTCTTTTCCGACCTGAACTGTTGTATAATTCCAGTCTGGAAGCAGTATGGATGGGAATTCCGGGGGTGTTGGGGGGAGAAGGTGCCTGCCCACCCAGCCTGGCTGCGAGATGGCTCCAAGGGGACCCGTTGCTGACCGTGGGATCCCTCGTGTCCCATGACTGGGAAGTGATGCCCCTAATCCAGACCTCTTAGAGCTGCTGCCGTGCTGTTTTCAGCAGGCAAATGGGAATGAAGGCACTGCCTGGTGGGTGCCAGAGCTGCTCCCCACATCCCAGACTGCGAGAGAAGCCAAAGGAAAGAGTGGGGATGTATTCCCTTCCTCCTCTGGCACACGCATATCCCGGAGGCTTGGCTGTTGTTTCAAAGCTGCTCTCTGGCTGTTTTAAATTTAGAAGCTGGCTCCTGCAGGCACAAGATAAGTGGCTGTGCCGTGGGGCAGGAATGGGACAGGGCATCTGCAGTGGCTGGAGCTGCTCCTCTTGCTCCTCCTCCCGTTGGATCTGCTGCCCTGTGTATTTCCACCTCACCTGTGACATCCCTGCTCCTGCTTCCGAGGCAGGTCATCAGGAATTTCAAGGTTTTCGGGGGAGATATTCTGGTACTGGGGGAAGAGAAGCAGCAGTGAGAGTGGCTCTTGCAGGGTCTCAAGATCTGCGACCCGCATCCCTGCATCCCAGATATCCCACCATGTCCTGTACTTGCTTTCAGGTGGTAAAACCTGCTCTTCTGGGCTCAAAATGTCACACTGGCATGGACTTGCAGAGCACACAAGCACACAGCTCCTGCCTGGGCAGGCAAAGGTTGAAGTCAGAGCATCAGCATCTGACTTGATACTTGACCTTTTGTGTGCTCCCTATTGCAAACACACTTCTCTGCAGGTCTGAGGGAAAGAAATTAAAAAATGAATAGGGTCTGTGCTGAAGGCAATCCCGGTGGGATGGTTTCATCTCTAACTCAAGTTTGTTTCTTGGTCCTCTCCTCCCTCTGTAAGAGGAACTGGGAAGATGAATGAGTTCACACTGAGGTCTTTGGACAGAAGATGCTGCAGGAAGCACAAAGCGTGCTGTGGGCACGGTGCTGTGCAGCACTCGGAGGGTGCCTGTTAACCTGCACGTAAAAATGGGCTGATACCTTTCAATGTGGCTTTAAAAGGCACTTGTACAGCTGGAAGTGTAAATGTAGGAAGAACATTCAGTCTCCAGCTTTCAAAGCAAAGCCTTGTCTTTCCCATCCTTCTGTATCAGAGTCCTCATCGTGGACTAAGCCATCCAGTTGTTTTAAACTGACAGGGCAGGTTCAGGTGAGATGTTAGGAAGAAATTTGCTCAGAGGGTGGGGAGGCCCTGGCACAGGGTGCCCAGAGAAGCTGTGGCTGCCCCTGGATCCCTGGAAGTGTTCCAGGCCAGGTTGGATGTGGCTCGGAGCACCCTGGGATAGTGGAAGGTGTCCCTGCCCATGGCAGGGGTTGGAACTGGATGTTCCTCAAGGCCCCTTCCAACCCAAACCATTCTGGGATTCCGTAGTCATGCATTACAGGTCCCAGCTCAGGTATTTGGAAGACTTTATTTTTCCCTATCTGACGGTCACGGAGGATTGCAGCTCTTCATCAGGAGCCCTGACTCCCCTCCTGTCATCAGGCAGCTTTAAATAGAAGGAAAATTTCTTTGGGTAGGAAAAAATAAATAAAGCTCCACCTGAATTTTCTGAGTTATTTTCTTTTTGGTCAAGAATAGCCTGGAAACAAGAGCTGAAGTGTCTGAGCTGAGTACAGTAATTTATTTGGACTGAGTATAATAATTTATTTTGAGCACGCTGTGGAAGCAGAAGGCTGCAGTGGCTTTGCCACCCTTCAAGTGGGTAAAGGAAGGAGAGATGAGAGTGGGGGTTTCTGCTTTGGGGGGGTGCCTGGACGTGGCCATCCTGGCCAAAACATGTGAGTCCCCCGTTCATCCTGCATGCGAGGAACATTTGCCTCATCCATGCATTTGTGGGTAAAGGGAGAAATGCTCTGCAGACCCCTCTGCCCTGAGGTTTCCTTGCAGAAGGCTTGGAACAGCTTTTCGGCGGAGGTGGGAATTTGTCCCTGTAGGAACAGGGCTCTCCTTAACAGGAGATCTTTGAAAATAAATGCGTGTGTTTTTGGTCTGGAAAATACTTTTGTATCCTCAGATCCTCCAGCCAGAAAGGAGCATGCTGATCCTCTGGTCTGGGCAGACAATTGCTCTCCCTCATTCCCGTAGCTGAGCTCCTGCTTTCTGGGTGAGCTGGATTTGATTTCGGCATTTTCCACCGACTCCCTGAAATGGGGTCAGCTCTTGCCTGCTGTTCTTTCCAGTAGGTGATGTGCTCCTGTGGCTGGAAATCCTCTCTCCCGTGCCTGGTACACCTCACCTGGTCTCGCCTGATACATGTGAGCAGCATGCAGGGATTTTATCCAGATGTGAAGGCAGATGCTCAGCGCTGAGGGGGAGGGTGTTTCCTACATGTTTTGCTCTCACCATCCCTCCTCCTGCCCCATGAAGGGACGGTGATGGGTAACAGCATCTCTTCTCCCTGCCCGTTTCCAGTGGGTCCCATCTGCATCAAGAGGAGGAAAAAATCGAAGGATACAGCCGGGGGTATCCCCAGTGGGAGCGAGCGGCCGGCTTGCAGCCCGTGGAACTCACCAGTTGCACGGACTCCAGCCGGGGCCAGCGGGCTTCCCTGTGCCAGGTTGAGTGATAAAGGCCCCCTTGTTAATGCGCATTGCCTTAAGCTGTGTTTCCACAGCTTTCCGTCTGTTTACCGAGAGTATTCAGACATGTAATTCCACCGGATCTGGCTGCTTACGGAGAAGGCTGGATTATTTGTGTTTCACAAATAAGGCCAGGAAACACAAGGGCTGGAGCACTGAAATCTGCATCACTCCTGGTGGGGTTTCTTTTTCGGTCCCACTCTCCTGCCTTTTCCTTTTCTTAATTTATTTTTAACCATAGCCCCCTTTTTCTCTGGTCCACGTGTTCCCTCTTATCCATGTTCTCTCCTCTTGGCTTAAACTGTTCGTGGCTCTGTAACTGGATTGTTTTCCTCTGGAGGAGAGTCTTACCCAGGCTTCCTGCTCCCTTTTCACCTGGAGGGTCCTTTTTCTAGTGGTTGTTTTTTTTCTTTCATATGGTAAAACCTTATTTTGAGAAGAGCTGGGATTATGTATAATGAGACTTGGATGCCCTTGAGGAAAGAAAAAATGATCTGTGGTGAGCCTGGGATGCAGAAGCATCCCTTGGCAAACCTTTTCCTGGTGTGGTTGAGGGATTGGTAAAGCTGCTCTTGTCTCAGTGAACTTTTGTGTTCCCAACTCTCCTTTTTGTCCTCCTGGCCGTAAAACCATTGGGGAGGCTGGTTTACACTGGCACCTGTGTGAGCTGACAGCTCTGCATCCATCTGTCCTCACAGGGCACAGCATCTCTCCCTCATCTCCAGCGGAGCCCTTGGGAAAAGCGGCTCTGTAAAGGTAAACGAGCAGTTTGGTTAATTAGAGCTCTCTGGACCTTTTCCAGCTGGATACCCAGGGAAGCAGGGGACAGCTTGTGTCCTCAAGCCAGGCACCTGCACCACGGCTCCAAGGCTCATACTCAGACACTGCAGGGATGGTCAGGCTCTGCAGGGGGGAAAATAAACCCTAGAGCCTATTTTTTCGTAGAAAGGTCTGTAATGATCCATTTGTGGTCCAGCCTGTCCTTAAAGCACCTTGCAGGAACAATTAAAGCAGTGCTGGTACAAACGCAGCCATATGTTCATCTGAACGCGGAGGTGTCGTTTCAATCAGCAGAAGTGTTTGGAGGAACATCTGTGAAGGGGTGGGAGGGATTTCCCAGACCATCAGCACAGCAAGTCCTCTTCCTGTCGGACCCGTGCGTGGTCTCCAGAGCTGAGCCAGACTCCTCCCATGGGACCATCTCAGTGAGATGCTACTCAAAAGGATTAAAAAAAAGAGCATTTTTTGCCATCTGCACAGCTGCTCGGGGCAGTTTGCAGGACAGCCGACGTGCACAGGAACAGCAGGGCCTGTCCCTCAGCCAGGGAGCCTCGGTTTTCCTAAGCTGGAAAGAATTGCTTTGGATAAACTCTGTAAAGTCTGGGTTTGTGTCGTGGTGGAGTCGGTGAACAGATGCCCGTTGTTTTATGGAGCTGTGGATGAAAACCCGGCAGCTTTCCTTTGGTTGTAGTGGACGGGGCTGACGGCTGGGGATGCCCCAGGGATGTGAGCAGCACGGAGCCGGCGTTATTTTAGGGCCATGAAGATGATAAAAGGTCTGGAGCACAGCTCCTATTAGGAAAGACAGAGAATTCAGACTGTTCAGCCTGGAGAAGAGAAGACTCCAGGGAGACCTTAGGGCACCCTCCCAGTGCCTAAAGGGGTTCCAGGAGAGCTGGAGAGGGACTTTGGACAAGGCCCTGGAGTGACAGGACACAGGGAATGGCTTCTCACTGCCAGAGGGCAGGGATGGATGGGATGATGGGAAGGAATTCTTCATAATGAGGGTGCTGAGGCCCTGGCACAGGGTGCCCAGAGAAGCTGTGGCTGCCCCTGGATCCCTGGAGGTGCTCAAGGCCAGGCTGGACAGGGCTTGGAGGAGCCTGGGATAGTGGAAGGTGTTCCCTGCCCATGGCAGGGGGTGGAATGAGAAAGCATCAGGTCCCTTCCAACCCAAACCATTCTGGGATTCTCTGATTCTGTTTACCTGCTCTGTCTTCTGTGTCTCTGGGACACTGGGTGCTGAAATTGGGGAGCTAAAGGTAGTCTGTGTGTGCCTTGTCAGACTCCTGCCGTTCCCATGGGGCTGCTGTATCCATTACCCTGTGACCTACAGAATGCCACATCCTCAGCCTGACAGGGAATTTGTGCTGGGATCATTGCAAGGGGACGTGTGGGAAATCCTCTCAGTTGCAAGGCCTGTAAAGTGATGCTTTCCAAGTATAAACTCTCATTTTCCAAAAGCCCAGCATTTTTGGGGACTTCCTTGGGTTCCATCCAGACCCAGTGTGCTGAGATGTAAGTTTGGGAAACCGACCCCAGAAGCAGGAGAACAATGGGAATCTCTTTGGGCTACTTCTTCTCTAATGGAAAACAGACTTAAGGACTTTGTGTTTTGTTCTGGGGGAATTAAATGAATCTTTGAAGCCGTGCTTGCTCTCTGTCTGACTTTTCAGCAGAGCAATTAATACCACCCCCCATTTTAAATGTATCCTTGGAGAAGAGCATCCACAGTGCTGAGCCATGGATTTAGGGATGATGGATCATCACGGCCGTGGTGGTTTGGGTTGATGCACTTGGCAATTCTGCCTTCGCTGGTCAGGGCTGAGGCAGGGTGGGGATGGGACTGATGTCCCAAAATAACGAGTTCTGAGCTTTGTATTGTCAAACCATCACACAGCTGTGAACTGGTCAACGCCAAACTTTTATCTGCTCAGTCACAAAATTGTGGGCTAAATTGCGAACCATGAGGGAGAAACCCAGACCTCAAGTCTTGCCCTGGCTTGCTCTTACCCTGGCTGGATGCACAGCTGGATGTCAGGTCACATCCCAAGTGCAAGGAAATGTTCAACCATAAAATGTTTGACACCAGAGATGTGTTTAGGAAGATGTGAACCCCCAGGTGAAGGTTTGGTGCTGGTTTAAATTGTATAGAGCAGCACGTGAGCTGTGTAACCAGCACAATCTTCAAGCTGGTTACATCCAAGAGAATCCAGATGCTGATAATAAAGCAAATTACACTCTTAGAGTGGTTTTTTTTAATGCCCCATGTGATGTTTCCAATTGCATTTTATGTTTCAGACTTCCTTGGTAGGACAGTGGTAGGATCTAGAAATATCCAAGGCATCAACAGTAACTCTGTCTCCCTTTTCCCATCCGAAGATAATAAGAGCTGCAGGGCTGGCCCTTCCCCCAAAGCTGCAGGGCTTGTGTTGCTTTTCCTTGCATATTTTGGCAGGGAAAAAATAGCCTTGAAGTGTAGTAAAAGACAGAAATATGCTGGAGCATCAGGAATCCAACCAGCCTCTTTGAGGATGGAGTAAGAGAACAGAAAGAATTTTTTTTTTCTTCCTTTCTAAAGGCGTTACGAGCAAAGCTGTTGGGTTTGGGGATGGAGGATCATAAAGCACTTTCCTGATCTGGAGAAATGATTCAAACTGACAGATTTCAAAAGGAAAACAAAACTGGAGAAAAGCTGAGTTTTTTTAGAACTGCTGCTCGCACAGCTTAAAAACAAAAACCTGCATTTGCTTTGCAGTTTTGCTGACATTATTTCTCAGGCTGCACATTAATGATTTGAAAGGAGCAGTAACTTCTTGACTATTCTGTTGGTTTTAAGACCCGTTTTTGCTGCATGGGGTGGTTGTTTTTTTCTTCCCTTTTGTGGCCATTTACAGCAGAGTGGTCGCTGTGCTGATGGGGGGAACTGGCCGTGCCCTAAGAGAAGGGGACCAGCAGCCTGGTTCTGGCTGCCACAGGGCTGTCAAGGTGTCCCAGGGGTTGAAAAGCCCTTGAGGGCAAGAAATGCAGGATTTCAGTCCTCTGTGGCACGCGCTGGTGCCAGGAATCTTTCAGCTTCTTGCACTGAAGGTACAAGCAATTCTAAACTATGCGTAAGTGATTTTAGAGCTGATAGTGTCACTCAGCTGTGCGCGCAGAGGGTGTGGAGACACCGTTCCCCGAGGTCGGTGCTCCCGGTGCGCCTGTTTTGGGCTCAGCGCGGGTGTTTTATCGGCTGTCACCAGCCACCAGTCCCCTTGCGTGCTCCTGGGGAAGTCACCGATGATGTGCCACGGCTCCTGCTGCTCCCTGCGAGCCTGGCTCAGCTCCGTGGGGAGCCGCTCACATCGCCCGGGGCTCCAGCCTGCTGCAGCAGCACGGAGCTTAGCCCGGGGGGAAGATGGAACGGACTGGCACGAAGGAGTCACTTTGCTGCCTTGTTTATTGGATATTCTGGGTTTTTTTCTACAACTGCATCTGTCACCGTGACCCCAGAGTGGCTCCGCTCAAGCAGTAAGTGCAGGGATGAACGTCAGATCTTGAAGTGACCAGGAACTCCTTGTTCTCAACAGAAGCAGCTCTGATGTAAACCAGTGCTCTGTTGGGGTTTTTTGGGGGAAAAAAAGAGGCAAAGATGAAATATATGACGTATCAGTGATGTCCTAATGGAAAAAAAAATTATTTCCAACTGCAAAGTGGAAGGAATCTGTGCAGAGCGTTCTGGGGCACTTCTTCTTGTCCCCTCTCTGCTCTCTGTTTTAGTTTCCCTGCAAATACCCCCGGTCCAGGTTTTCTCCCAGGCAGCACTGAATCGCGCCTGTCTGCAATTTGTCTTTCTGCAGAAGGATGTTTTTGCCAATTTTATACCAGATCGTCAGTCTCTCAAAGCTGAGGTGGCTTCAGACACCCACAGGTTTTGTTGGATTCTTTTTTTTCCCCCCCTGGCATGCATGCTTCGAAAAATGAGTGGGAATCTTTCCAGAGATGAGCGCTGTAACTCCAACTTTTGGAGAGCTTTTTTTTCCCACTTCTATACATATTTTCTCTCATTAGTGGTGGCAGAGAGCCTACAGGTATTTATCACAGCGTCAGCCATCCGGTTTCTCTGCAGCAGCTCCCAGCCTTTGCATAATGCTGGGAAACTTGGGATAAGTGTAGGCTGTAAAAACAGAACAGGGCAGATGAAATAAATAAAAATTAAGAAATCCCTATTGTTTAAAGCTTTTTTTTTGTAAGAAAAGGGTGAAAATGAGACTTCACATGATGACAACCTGTGTTAGTATAAAAACATACCACAATGAGATGCTGTGCTTCATATTAAATATTCAAGTGCTGCTTGTTTGCTGCCAGAGTGTTCAAGTCACTCTCTTGGGGGTGGGGAGTTTATAGCAAAGTATCTGTAAAGAGGTTATTGAAGTACTAGATTGTCCTCCTTTTGGGTTAAACTGACCAGTTCTGTTCCATGGCTGGTCCCTTAAAAGCAGAGAAAGTCATCGGAGCTGAGACAAGGACAGGGACCCCGAGGTTGAGGAAAGATCTGTTGCTTCTAAACTCTTGAGACCAACCAGAAAAAAATAGAAAAAAAATAATAAAAAATAATTTAAAAATTTAAAAGCACAATACAAGCAAAATAAGCTTTGATCCCATCGTTTTCTCCATAAATATTCCGCAGTGCTGAAGCCACCTTGTCGTTCTGCTTTTCGGTTTCCACTTGAGCAAAGTTTAACACGTTGCTGCAGAGAATGAGCCTGTAGTAAATATAATGATTCATCATTCCTGCCGTAGTGAAAAAGGGAGGTGGGGAATGTCTGTCAAGTTCTCCTGAAGTCCTTGAATCAAATGTGTAGGGATTTTTGAATAACCTCGGAATTACCAAATAAAAGCATTAATTTCAGTGTCAAGATGATATTTAATTGAAAAGCAACCAAAGGGACAGATTCATTTTTAGGCAGCTAGCAAAAAAAAAAAAAAANNNAAAAATTAATTTTTAGCAAGCAAAAAAAAAAAAAAAAAAAAAAGTATAAATACAAAATAAGTTTAAACTAAAGTAATTGGAAATTAATTGAAATTTAATTTTAATTAGGTGCCTGAAATTGGATCGTCTGGATCCCTGGGGTTCCTATCTCTGTCTCTTCCCTTTTTTTTCCCCTCTGTAAGGCAAATGTCAATTAATATTTTAAAAGTGCTTTAAATAACTTCATGTTTGCAACCCATTGCAAGTCAGTGGGGCTCAGGTGTTGAAAGGTTTGGGAAGCAGCGGGCAGTTGTAGTTACAGAATAGCTGCACAGGGGGAGAAGCACTCAGGCCTTTGTGTGTCTGAGACGCCTGGTTTTCCTTAAAAGCAGAAAGAAAAATAACCCAATTTTGCATTTCTGCTTTGAAATATCACCTGGGCTGGCTTTCTCCTGGCTGCAGAGAAGAGGGTACGGTCAGACCTCTTAGAGAAGATCTTGTGTGTTTTTCTCTGAAGCTCTGGATGTCTGGAGGTGCCGTGTCTCACTTTTCCTGACATCTCCAGCTGCCACAGCGCCTTGGGGCTGGGCAGCGGTGCAGGATCCATCCTTTGCTTGGGGGCTTGGTTTCATGGAATCACAGACTGGTTTGGGTTGGAAGGGACCTTGAAGACCATCTCATTCCACCCCTTGCCGTGGGCCAGGGACACCTTCCACTCAACCAGGTCACTCAAAGCCCCATCCAGCCTGGCCTTGAGCACTTCCAGGGATGTTTCCACCCTAGCAAGGGTCCTCTTCGGCATCCTGACAGGCTTTGGCTCTCCCAGGTGTCCAAGGTGTCTTGCCAGCTGCTGCTTCTCTGTGAAGAGCTCCTGGGGCTGGAGGAGATGCCTGAGCATTCTACTGAATCCTTCTTGGTCCGGGGAATTCAGGTGCCGAAACACCTCTTGAGGCATTGTTGACTTTCCTGAGAGGATTAGGATTTTGCCCTGAGGGATTTCACCATGGATCCTGCCCTTGACAAGTGAGGACACAGCTCATACCAGGCACTGGGCTGGTGGAGGAGTGAGGAATGTCCTCCGTCTAGACAGATGGCTCTGGCTCAGGAAGCAGGAGGTTTTTGGGAACAGCCTCGCCAGCTCCCTTGGGGCAGGGCTCAGGTGCACCCACCCACTGCTGTTTTCATACCCACGGCAGTGGGAGGCTCGTGGCTCCTTCAGGCAGCCCAGCAGCAAGATGGACTGAGATGCTCCAAAGACAAGAGGACCCAGGGAAAAGACCTGCACCTTTCCCATCTCGGTTGCGTGCCTGGCCTGAGTCCCTGTTGCATCCTTCCTGCTTGGGAATGCTGGCAGCGTGTTCTGGCTGCTCGCCGAGGATGTGTCTTGATGCTTTTTGACTCCAAAGTGCCTTTGCTGTGCTTGGCCAGAGAAGTGGTGCCTAAAAGATGCATCATTAATGTATGTGAGGAGCTGTCACTTAATGGCTCAAAATGCAAACCTTGTTGTTGTGGCATAAAAAGAAAGGAAGGGTCAGGAAAGAAGGAAACCCAAGGGTTTTTGTCTGTGTGGTGCTCTGCGTGGCAGCTGGTGTGTGTCACACGTGCCCGAGCCGGCACACGTGCGCCGGGGGGACGGGAACAGCGTGTGGAGGAGCCGGTCCGTGATCCCCTCACACGAGTTTTGTGGAGTTCCACCTCCTGCCACGAGCTCCCAAGCCGACGCCATTTCCTTCCACCTCCAGGAGCTCCAGAGGAGAAGGGTTTCGCTCAGGGAGTCAGAGCGGCCGCGTTATTTATAGAATTATTTGTTTGGACGTGAATAACCTCGGCGTTCGTTGGCAGCAAGTTGGAGGTCAGCTCCCCTGTCTGCTGCATTCCTGCACCTTTGCTGCCTGGGGAGATCCTCTTGGATCCCAGGGTGTTTTCCTGGGCTGGATCCCTTGGTCCCCATACCTCTGCCCATCCTGGGGCACCCCTGCACCCTCCTGGGCTGTCTCCTCTGCGCTGGCTGTCCCACACCATCCCTGATGATCCCTGGTGGTGGTGCATTAGCTGGCACACAGCTCAGAAATCCTCTTTAAAAGCATCTCCCACTTGTGTTTTGAGTATTTTGTCCCCCAAAAAAGTGGATAAACGCCCATTTTTCAGCACAGGCTTACGACAAAGACCCCGGCGTATGTTTAGCTGCATCTTACTCATTTTGCTGGTTTCCCCATTTCAGCTCTGAAGTGAAATCATCCCTCGGCCTTTCACTAATGGAAACTTGGTTTTGGTGCCAAGATAGAGGCAGCAGAACCTGAAACTATTTTTCCAAAGCGCTGGAAACATTGTGCAGCTCCAGCGACCGTAGGGGAGGCAGGATGGAAACAGTCACATCAGGTTGTTACCTCTGATCCCAGTTTTCCAGAGATAAGGTTTGAGTCCCCTGCATCATTCTGCAACAAAACAGACTTGGTTGTGTCTCTGCTATAAGGATTTTTTGTGTTTAAGCTGAAACATCTTATTTTGGCTGACTGAAGGGCCCTCAGAAGATGAATGGGTTTCTTCTGCACACTTCCCCGCACTCTTTTTCATTGTCAGAGCAATGTAAAGGCTCCTTGGAGTAATGAGGAATCTAATCTTTCGTTTTCCTTTTCTTTTTTCTTTTTAAAATCAGGAGAGAGGGCTCATTCCTCCTATTCAGCTGAGTCCACGTGAAATAAAATCTCCCAGAGTGCAGTGTAGGGTTGGGTAATATCATGTGTAACACTGACTTAAGCATCCCCTAACAGGCAAATCGAGAACAAAACATTTCTTTTTTGTCTTTTTTTTTCTTAAAAGAGATGTGTGGTTTGTTTGTGGAGGGTTTGGAAAACCCTCTGGAGCTCCTTTGCATGTATGTGCAATCCTCAGGCATACTTGTCTAACTGTCCTAGCTGCTCAGTTAAAGGTCAAACTCTTGGAGGTTTCCCAGCGTATATCGTCTCCTGCGATTATTTTTTCCATATTAAAAAAAAAAACCAAACCCTAAATTTCTCAGTAATGTTTAATTATTTTCCAGTTTGTTTAAGCTCTTGTGGAGAGATCTGTGTTTGCACTGGTGAGCCAGAGCAGCGTGTCCCACTGGAGCTGCCTCCAGCACTGGGGAAGGGCTTTTTTTTTTATTTTTTGAAATTCCTTAAACACGATTTGAATCTCGAGTGCGACGGTCTGACGAGGGGAAATACTGCACCAGAACATTTGCGTGTGGTTTTTGCTCTGCTCTCCCTCCCTTTCCCTGTGCGTGCCTGTGAGAGAGGGAGAGCGAGGGTTTGTGTGGAGGGAGGGGGAGGCACCAGCCAAAATTTTCCAGCGGGGAGCTGCTGAGGCTTGGCACGCCCGATGCGCCGGCTCCTTGCTGGGATATTTAGAAGGAGGTGGAATAGCTCAAACAGGGGTAATTGGAGTTTCTCAACAGGAGCAGCTCTCTCTGCCTCTCTTTCTGTGGCTTTTCCTCTGACCCTCTCTCCCCCCATCACCTCCAGCCGTTGTGGAGCTTTCCTTGATGCCGAGTGGTTTTGTGTTCGGGACAGACGAAGAGGAAAAGGGTTTTTCCTGTGGCATGGGGAAGGAGGGCACCAGCTCTGGGTGACCACCCCAAGGTGGATGGTACCACACGCAATTTAGCTTGGGCAAGATTAAAGGAAGAGCTGCTTATCCCGTTACCCCGAAGATTAATTAGAGCAAGGAGCAGAAGTCAAAGGAATGAACTTTCTAGGACTGACTCATCCACTTTACTCCTCTCTGGCAGGACAGAGTGGGTGGGGATGTCCCCAGAGATGCTCCCAGAGCGTGACGGTGTCCTTGGACATGGAGCAGTGGCTTCACCCCAGCTGTTTGCCCAGTTTCCAGAGCTACGGGATCCGAAGTCGAGCTCATGGCCCTTTGGCTCCAGCAGACTTTGAGGGGCACAGCAGCTATGCTGGGCCGTGTTTGTGGTTGGAATTGATGATCTTAAAGGTCTTTTTCCAATCTAAATAATTCTGTGACTCGATTGTACAGCCCTGGGAGAATCCAGGAAAGTCCCGTTCTGCTTTGGAGCATCGGTTTGGGTTTGGTGTCCAAAGGGAGGCAGAGTTTGCTGGCATGACCCTTTGGGTAGTGCAGGGCTGCAGATCTCTCCTTGGCAGTTCCATGCCTGCTGCCTGTTCAGATTGGGCCATCTACACCTAATTAGGGCAGGGTTTTCTTCCAAGAAGCTCGTTCTTGAGTGAACGCTGTTGAAAGGTGTGTTCCTTATAGAAGTACTCACTGCAGGTCCTCCCGGGCCATCCCCGGGAAGAGCCTCCAATGTGAGATACCCCATCACCCATCCAGGTATTTAATCTTTATTTCATTCACTTACCCACTGGGGCTACCCCAGCTCTCCCAGCCCCCCTCCTTAAATACCAAAGGAATTAAAACGTCAGCTATCCCCCCCGGCCCCAGCCCGATTTCCGTTGCTGTGCTTTATGACTGGATAGCAGTGATGTACCCACGAAGGAATGCCGGGAACCGCTGCCGTTCGGGATCTTCTCCCGGCCCACGGAAACTCCGCATTCTTGGGCCAGCTTGCGGCACGCCAGCGCATTCCTGCTCCATGAGGTGGAAGCAATACTGGTAGTGTGAGCTGTGATTTCTGCGGCTGGGGTGGGGAAGCGCCGCTTTAAAAAGCCTCTTAATTATATTCTTTCTCGGCAACGCATCAGCGCCGTTTTTAGCCCATTACGAACGCTGCGATTTCTCTCTTAAATCAGCCCATTTGCTGATTGACCCAGTTCTGCTTCTTTTACTTTTTTTGCCATTACAAAATGTTCTATTTTCAGGCGCCTCACAGCCCTTGAAGAAGAAGGAGGGGGGATAAGGAGCCCAGCCCTGTTTCATCCCCGTCTCCTCGCTCGCCTGTGGATGGCGGCGTTCAGTTCTTCACCTGGAAGCACAGATACAAAGCAAGTCCCTGCACAGCCTGGTTGTAGCTGCTGCTTTGGAGTTCTCCCTAATTCCTTAATTTCCTGTGCCGGCAGGACGTGCCCTGAACCGTTCTGTTGCTGTCCTGCATCCATCCCTCGCTGGCATCCAGGGTCACAACTGTGCCCTTGGCTCACTAGGAGCCAGGAGCAGAAGGGTGCAGCTCCCTCACCCACTGTGCAGGAAAAACCAGGGAGCCTGGGATGGGGAGGAGATGTGGGGGTGCTCATGGAGGCCATGAGGGGCTGTGCAAAGCCCTCCATCAAAGGACAAGAGATAAACTGAATTTTCCACGTGAGCGTGCAGGTGGGAGCAAGGTTTTCACCTCTCTTGGTGAATTTCTCTGCAAGCATCTTTTTTTGGCTGGGCTGCCCAGGGTGGTCCCCACACCTGGAGGGATTTAAAAGCCATGTGGATGTGGCACTTGGGGACGTGGATTAGTGGTGGACTTGGCAATGCTGAGGGAATGGTTCCACTCGATCTTAGAGGGCTTTTCCAACCGAAATGGTTCTGTTAATAATCATGCCCCCAGCAGGAAAGAATGGGAGTGCTCGTCCCTCCACATCTTTTAATAAATTCCCTTGCCGCAAACCCAGCCTTAAGAAAGATGTGGCTGCAAGTTAGGAGAGGACCAGCTGCTGGAGACACTAATCTGGAGAGTGACAGACCTGCTGGGTTTGTGATCAATACGATGGGTGTTGTTTATCATAATTCCTCCCCTTATCCTTAGACCTGTGAGTCTGGGGGGCCCTGCTGTGCACAGCAGCAACTCACCCTCATTTAAATGCTGATGAACCTGAATGAAAAGTTGATTGGTCTGGTTTGCACATTAAGCAGCAGTTCCATGGAGGAAGATGTAAGATGTGGCTCTTACCAGAGATGTGGGAAGTCCGGGTCTCTTCGGACAGGGACAACGCAGTAAATAAAAAATGTTCTGCCTGGGGGATAAATCTGTGTTAGTCCCTGTCAGCAGGTAGTGCACCTGGGAGAAGTACTTGTGCCAGCCTGTGTTTGGGGGAATGATTAAGGAAACTCAGTCATTTAGTTTTTCCAGGAGGACACAAGGAATTGATCCATGCGTATATAAATACCGACGTGGGCGCTCTCAGCGGAGGGCGGTAGCCGGGTTTAGAAACTCACAGGGTTGGAAATGGATGCTGGAGACGTTCAGGCTGGAGATGGGGTTTGGGTTTTTAGCTTGTGGTGTGATTAACCTTTGCAGCAGCTCATGAGGGACTTGGGTGGACTCTGCATGGGGTTCAATTCAGGAATGTCAGCTTCCCGCAGGGTCCCTGGTGGAGATGCTGCAGGCCAGGGTGCAGGGTTCCCCGAATGTAAAATTCTCTTTCCTCTCCTAATTCAGTCAGTCGGAGTAAATGACCACAGTCCAGCCCCTCCTGACCCTCGCACTGATGAATCTGTGAATAGTCTCATAGTGGAGGTTTTTGGTGGGTTTATTTTTCATATCTGTGTCTCTCCCCAGAGCTGCCGTGTTTCCTCCCTGTGCTCCAGCCTTGTCTCAGAATGCACATTCTGAAAATACCGATCCCTTTCCAGGGAGAAGATGGGATGTTTCAGCCTCGTGGCAGGCCCTTAGGTTACCTGGCGGTGGCTGTGATCTCTCTTTACTTCTTCCCTATGAAGTTCCCTTTATGCAGCGCCTGGAGGGACCTTTCCTGGCGCTCTGAACTCAGCTGTGCGTGTTCCGGACAGGTCGCACTCTTTTCCCTCTCTGCGCTGCAACAAGCAGATCAATAACTGGGCTTTCAATAGGAGTTTTGATCCCTTCAGCCAGGGAAGGCACTCACTCAGAGTGAAAGGTGTCTCAGGAATCATCAAATCACAGAATTTTTTAGGTTGGAAAAACCCTCCAAGATCATAGAGTCCAACTGTTCCCTCAGCACTGCTGAGGCCACCACTAAACCTTGTCCCCAAGTGCCACAACCACATGGCAGCGACGCCCAAGGAGCCTGTCCCAGTGCTGTTCCTGGAAGCAGCAGGCTCACCTGGTGCTGCTGGCACCGCCGTCATTCCCTGGGGATTGCCATTCCCTAGGGATTGCCCCGGGTGGATGATGGTTGGAGCCAAGCACGGAGACTCATCTCACAGGGTTAATCTTCCGCAGTTGCAGCCTTTGGGAGGTGTGAAAAGATAAAACAAAGAAAATCCTGTCAGAACGGCTCCATCCATCCCCCCTTCCTGGTCTATTCCTGGCCTGCCGTGATACCAGAGTGTATTTTTAGAGCCGTGGTCATGTGTTTGCTGTATCTGATGTGCTGCTGTGCCTCCTGCCCGCCTGGTCACAGGGTTGTGGGCTTCACCGAGAGGTTCCTGTCCCTGGTCAGGGATGGCTGGTTTAAAAAAAGTTAAAAACCAAAACTTTAAAGGGCTCTTAGCAACCTGTTGGGGTTTTAAATGGCCTGTGAAGACAGAAAAATCCCGTTTGTAATAATGCATCCTGCAGTAATGTAGTGTGAGCACACAGTGCAATACATATGCTCTGTCTTGTAGATCTTCAGAACAATCTTTTCTTGCAAAACCAGTGTATTTATCCAAATACATACCTACAGAATCAGAGTTGAGGTTGGAAAAGACCTTTAAGATCATCAAGTCCGACTGCTGCCTTAGGCAACCAACACACTGTAAAATACTCACCTTTAGGTCACAAGTTGTCAGCTACTTCCCGTGCATATGTGGATTTAGAAAGCTGGAAAACAGGTCCTTCCCCTACTGAGAGGAATCTAAACTGTGCAACTTTCCCAGTTCAGAAAGAATCTCGATACCCAAGTTTGAATAGGCCAGTTATCAAAATGGGTAACACTCTAAAATATTAGAGGTATATATATATATACACACCTTGATTCCTCTCTTGTTGAATACATGAAGTCACTGGGATGGACACTCTGTTTTCTCCATGTAGAGTCTTACCTGCAGCTGCTCTCTTACCTGTGCACACGTGGAGGTCTTTAGGGCCAGAGCAGTGAGATAGAATGACATGTCAATACAGTGGCTATAAACCAGAATAAATCTGCTCAGAGTGATGGAAAATCATTCACAAATCACTGCGGGGGGTCACACATTGCTGCCCTAGACAGGCTTCCCACGTGCCAGGCAGATAGACAGGAGTAGGACATTTGCTCAGGAATGAGAAATGGAAAGACAGCACCCCAACCTTTGAGTTCTAACTCCTCTAAATCACAGTCATATTGACTTGTTCAAAATACGATGCAGGCAAAATCTGTTTCTCCAGAGTGACTTATGCTGGAGTTAAAAAACAGAAAGCAAATTTTGTCTGCCAGCCAAGGAAAACTTGGATTGGCTATTAAACCCAGGGTTTTGTTGGCTAGCATTGTATCTGATTACATCAAAGTGTGGGAGCTAATGCTTTCTAAAGCTATTTTTCCAGCCTTTTAGATGCTTGGTCGTATCACCTACTGTAGCTGTTGAGCAAGACTCCCCTCCCCGCCAGCTCTGCACCTTCCAGTCAAGCCCTCCTGCTTCAGGAAGCTCAGGAAAAGCACTTTTTGTCCTACTTGTTTGTTTTTAAGTAAACATTGCTGTCTGTGTTGTTCTAGACAAAGGATCTTTCAAAAAATTTCACTGAACTGCAAAGGAGGGGGAGAAACTTGTTGGCTGTAAACTTCCAACTGGCTTCAGCTGCAAGAGGTGAGAAAGTGTCCCAGCAGGTGTGAATTATCCTGGTTTTGTTGAACAATAGGGAGCTGGAGCCAGAGCTGGAGCCACAGTCCAGCTCAGCTGAGGAGGATCTCTGCACCTCTGTGTGGAGTGGAGCTTGACTCCACCTTTGCAGAAGATCCATGGGAAGATGTATAGGGATTGTTTAGCTTGAAGAAAAGGTTCCAGGGAGACCTTGGAGCCCCTTCAAGTGCCTAAAGGGGCTCCAAGAGAGCTGGAGAGGGACTTTGGATAAAGGCCTGGGATGACAGGACAAGGGGGAATGGCTTCCCACTGCCAGAGGGCAGTGTCAGATGGGATGTTGGGATTGAATTCCTGGCTGTGAGGGTGCTGAGGCCCTGGCACAGACTGCCCAGAGAAGCTGTGGCTGCCCCATCCCTGGCAGTGTTCCAGGCCAGGTTGGACGGGGCTTGGAGCAACCTGGGATAGCGGAAAGTGTCCCTGCCCATGGCAGGGGGTGGAATGGGATGGGATTTAAGGTCCCTTCAATCCAAACCCTTCTGTGATTCTGTAATACAGCCCTCCCTTGCTTTGTAGGGGCAGCATCCGTTGATGTGTGCAGGACCCTCAAGAAGAACAAGCAATGCAGGTGTCCCTTGAACTATTTAACTTTGGATTTTCTGAATGAGTGTTTTTGTCTTTATGTTGTTTATAGAGTTACTGAAAATATCTCCTATATAGATCCCTGGAAGGAGCATCGAGGTGACTTCTCTGTCTTTCTCCACTGGTGGTGTTGGGCCTGTTTGGACACATTTGTCTTCTCTGCTCTTAAACTCTTCCTGTGAAAAAGATTGTCCTGCCTCCTTGGTCCAGTGTTTGGTGCCCTTATTGCAAACAAATTTTCCCTGATATATCAAACCTATGCTCCTTCCACCACTTTGCCCTGAGCCCTCCTTATTTTCTGGAAGCCAACCTGCCATTGCAAGAGAAGGGAAAGTCCCTGGGAGCCGTGGTTTCTGCAGGACACCTGGGGCTGTGGGTGGGAGAGTGAGGGGGCTGCACTTCTCTGCCTGAACTGGAAATAATTCTGTGGGAGCTCTAAATTTCACTCCCATAGCGAAATAGTTGCCTTTCTGTCCTGTGTGACAACGTACTTGGCAACAGGGAGGTCTGGGCCAAAGCAAAAGTTTTGTTTTGCTGCAGTCTTGCGGTGAGGATGATGAAGATCTGTGACACACTTTGCTGGAGGTCACCAGTGTTCAGATGGCTGAGATGGTGATATCTGGGGAGGATTAGCAATGTTTGGGTTGATACTGTGAACATGCTGTTTATTTTGGGAAATTCAACAACAAGCTGAGATGTTTGATTATCCAGTTTTTCCCCTGGGCTAGGATTTGTTGATGGAATACAGGTTTCATCAAGGAGATGCTACAGGCAAAACCTGAGATCAAAAGCAAGTTCCTGAATGCTGGCTGCTGAGGATCTGTGTTCTCACACAGTGACAGGGGTATTTGCTGCCTTCTTCCCTGCCTGTCCTCTGCCAGCACTGAGGGTTTTCTTGAGCTCTGAACATGCGGGTGATGTGATTCTCTGAGATGGAGTGGGGTTGGTGGTGGGTTTCTCTTGGTGTGATATGTTGGCCAGTGTTGCACCAGAGTCTGGTTTTGGACAGTGCAAGGCAGCGTTACTCAGCTCCAGATCTCCACAGCTCTGTGATCGGGGTGGGGTCTGTGTGTTCTGCACTGAGAGGGAAACACTGACCTGGTGGGCTTGGTTTGGACATTCCTAAAAAAGTGGTCAGTCAGATGGGTCCTGTTCCCCCACATCAGCTCAAAGGGCACAGCACTATCATAAAATAAATGGTTTTTAGGGTGTACAGAACTGAGGCTTTGATTCAAACGTGCAGCAAGGTTGACTTTCCTGTTGATGGCTCTTGGGTGAGGTCTTGGTGCCTGTTGGTGCTGAAGTTTCATGGGAGTTGTTGCCCACAGCTTTGATCCCTGTAGCCAGCTGCAATCACCTCCCCAGAGCTTGGGATTTTTGCTTTCCCTTTAAGGCCTGGCCCCATGGAGGTGCCCAGGGCATGACAGTAGCCACAAAGCTTGTGCAACACGCCAGGAAGAAATGACAAACACGTCCTTACTCAGCATCACACATTGGCTGATCAGATGCTACTGCTCGTGTCAGCAGCCTCAGCTTCTCGAAGAACTTTGGGAAAATTTGCCTGGCAAGATACCCAGAGGGTCCCCAGCATCAGACTGTGGCAAAGGTCAGGCACTGGAATAGGCTTCCCAGGGAAGTGGTGGAGTCATCACTCCAGGAGGGATTTAAAAGATTTGTGGATATGGCACTTGAGGACAGGGTTTAATGGTGGCCTTGTCAGTGCTGGGTTAATGGCTGCACTGAATCTTAAAGGATCTTTTCAAACCTAAATTATCCTTTAGGAGGGGGTTGGAGGATAAACCCCAGTGTGAAAGGCTGGGAGACTTCTGGGGAGAAACAGCATAGAGAAGTCACAGCCCCATTCACCTGGATAATCCCAGAGGAGTTAAACTGTCCTGTTCAGAAGAAGGAAGGTGGGTTTGGGTCTCCTCATCCCACCTGGAGCAGCCCACTTTGGAGGGCACTGCTATGGGAAAGGCACTGCAGAAGTGCTCTGATGTTACCGATGAATAATGCAGGAATGCTGAGCAAGCAGTACGTGTATGGGAAGGATTTGGAAAGATGTTTTATCTTTAGAAGCAAGGACGCTTCATTAATCTCCCTGAACAATGCCAAGCCATAAATTGTATTGGTAATAGACATATCTGCGTAATGAAAAGTAGCTTCACTTGGTCTTTACATGAGAAGAGGTTGGAAGCAACTGTGGTTTCAGGCAGTCCCATCATGTTAGAAATTGTGTGCTGAGAGCCAGGGATGGAAGGACCCAGCTGTGTCCAGAGCCACCTTTGTGTCCTGTCACATCATGGCTTGTGTCTCTTCCACGGCATCATGGAAAATGAAAATCAAACAAAAAAAAAAGGTTAAGAAAGTGGCTGGGACTTGCAGGGAACTTGCCTTGCTTCTAGCATCCGAAAATATTAAAACCAGCAGCCCATGAAGTCCAGACCACAACAGAATTTAGAGGCTGTGGTGCAAGTATCCAGGAAACTGGGTTTGCATGGTAAGGCAGCAGATCTGTAACCCAGTAATCCCCGGCACTGGGAGAGCTGGGAGTGGGTTTGCACTGCAGTGTGGTGAAGTTGTTTGGCCAGGCTGGGGAAACCGACTTTTTATTTTAAGAGCTGGGGGGAAGAAAAACCTCCTTGAATGCAAACTTTGCACAGGAGCAAAGCAGCTGCTGGGGCTTTGAGTACTTCTGATTCAATGGATTTACCCAGAAAGTGCCTCAAACAAAATAGAAGTCAAAAGTGTTTTCAGAGGTTGTTTTGTTTTCATCCAACATTTGAATGTTGTTTTCCTCTCTCAAATCCCAAACCACCCAAGTCCCTTTGCTACTTTTGCATTCCTCTCTTTGGGTAGGTGGTTTTTGGTCCGTGGCTGGAAGGGATGAGTTGCTGCATGGGGCGGATGAGCACCTATGTTAACCCGGGCAGGGAGGCTGCTTCCCAATCCCATCAGCAGTGAAGCACCAGTGGTGGGTGACACCGTGGCCAGCAATCCATGGGACCTCCTGGGTGTCACCCACCTGGAGGCAGATCTGAGTCACAGGGAGATGATTCTGCACTGCCTCGTTCCTTTCAGTAGTGATTGTTGGGCTGGTTGAGGGTGGGGGAATGGTTTTTTAAACCCCGTTCTGATTTGTCTGGTGCAGCACAAAATCATTGGGGTACGGAGCAGTGGGAGATGTTAACCTCAGTGTCGAGGAGGACAGCAGAGCTGGAAGAGCTCTGACTTTGCCGCTCATCTTCCACTGACGTGTCCTGCCACACCCCCTAAAGGTGCAGGAAGCTTTAAACTCCTGTCAAAATTACTTGAAAGAGAGGAAAGGCCAGGCTGAGGATAAAGGGAATGCTGGCAATCTCCAGCCTTGCGGCTCCATGGCTTTTGCAGTGGGCTCTGTCCATCCTGGTCAGCCCTGCAAGGAGGAATCCTCACTGCTTGTGCTGAGCTCTTGGTGTGGTGGAGGAGAAAAGACACTTGGAAGTCATGCAGGGAGTGGAAGTCCTCTGGGATCCTGGGAGAAAATAAATTCTGTTCTATTCTATTCTGTCCTGTTCTACTCCACTCTATCTTGCGTTCAGCATGCTGGTCCCATCCAGGTTGGTGTCAGCGACACGGGCAGGCACTGTGTGACACGGAGGTGCAGGAGAGGGACAGCAGGCAGTGCCAGCACTGTGCTTCAGGCAGCTCCCTGGCAGCTGCATCCCAGAGAGAGCAGCGAGACGCTTCTCCCGGCCTTTGTGCCGCTGCCCCGGGAGCCGATCAGGTTTCACCCCGAAATAACTTCCTTCTGCAAACAGTGGTGGCCGTTATAAGGTCTGAAAGCTGAGCACGGCCTCACATTGGTTGCTTTATCAAGCCAGGAATTTACTGCATCTCTGATCTCTCCTCAAAAACTTGTTTTCCAGTTTTTCCCAGGGGTGTGTGGTGTGAGTGGGAAGCCAGGGCTTTTCACCGCCTTCCCCAGCTCCTCCCTGTGCTGCTGTGAGCTGGTCCTGCTGAAGCTGGGGCGCTTTCACGCTCTGAACCAATTGTCAGCATCTGATGGAGAAGCGTCTCTGGGAACAACACTCCTTCCTGCTGCGTTTCCATATAAAACCCTCAGTGTTCACTTTGCAGCTCTCCTTGTCACACTGCTTCACACTGAGAGTTGCAGTTTGTTGTCCGGTGTCCGTATGCGCATATTCCACAGCGGCAAAGGGGCTGTGGAAAGTGGCAGGGCAGCGAATTTGTTCCTGGTGCCCAATTTTCTGCCTTTAACAAGTCCCTTGCTGTGTTGCTGCTTGTAAAGTGGCCCAGGGGAGGAGCAGAGGCTTTGCAGGCGTTACCCGTGTGAGTGCCTGTCTTTAACGGATTGCCAGAGAGCTGCAGCCTCCGATTCCCCTCTGCTTAAGACATTTCCCTTCCTAATACCAGGAAGAGACACAGTGGGAAAGTAGAGGAGGCAGAGGATAACTCAGAGTTGTGTAAAACCCAAAATCCTGAATTTTCCCTTCGCCCCACACGAAGAGAGTTGGAAACTTGGAGTGCCTGAGCAGTTGCTGGAATCCTTTTGAGCTGGGAGCTTTGCTTTTCCTTTGGGGACCTGGGATGTAAACCTCCCCCTGCCATGGAGGTTGCAGATGTAGTGCTGAGTGGGATGATGCTGTTGCTGTATCATGACATACTAAAGCCTTTCCCAGGCTCTTCTATGCTGGGTGGGTGCAGCTTGCACCTCTCCAGAGAGGGTCTGAATTGCTGGAGGTATTCAGCAGTCAGGTCTTTCTGCAGGGTTTGCCTGCAGCACAGCCCAGCTGCATGGAATTGCATGGAGATGGAATGGAATGAAATAGAATAGAATAGAACAGGACAGCTTATTTCAGTTGGAAGGACAAGGAGTAATGGCTTTAAAGTAAAAGAGGTTTGGATTAGATATTAGGAACAATTTCTTCATAATGAGGGTGGTGAGGCCCTGGCACAGGGTGCCCAGAGAAGCTGTGGCTGCCCTTGGATCCCTGGAAGTGTCCAAGGCCAGGTTGAATGGGGTTTGGAACAACCTGGGATAGTGAAAGGTGTCCCTGCCCATGGCAGGGGCTTGGAACTTTAATGGTCTTTAATGTCCCTTCTAACCCAAACCAGTCTGTGAATCTGTGATTTCTTTCCCAAGTCGATGGTCAAAATCTGGGACGGACTTCCCGGAGAGGTGACTGATGCCCCCCCAAACCTGTCAGTGTTGAAAAGGCATTTGGACAACGCCTTTAACAATATTCTTCAAATTTCGGTCATCCCTGAATGGATCAGGCTGTTGGACTCCAGCCAGTGTTGTGTATCTCTCCAAATTTACTAGATTTCTGCATATTTATTGCTGTGTTGCTGTCAACTGGCTCGGAGCCACTTGAGACTCCAATTAGCTGGAATCAGTAGCCTGGAGGGTAAGAGAGGGGTCATCAGCTTCCAGAAATCCTGTCACTCCTCCTGTTCATCTCTTCTGAGCAGTGGAGGTCGAATCCTTCCGTGTGAGTAACTGCAGTGTGTTGCTGCTCTTCAGAGGAAAACAAGATGCAGGGAAGGGAATTTTCTTCTGCAGGGAGGTCTGTTCCTCCCGTTTCCTCCACAAAAATACAAAGTTTTCATTTTGTTGGAAGTTTCTTCCTAAATATCGTGAAATTTGGTCAAGAAGATGAAATCTCGAATTCTCCTTGTGGCTGTTTTGATAGCTGAAAATGGACATTTTAGCCAGACGAGGGGAGGAGGAGGATTTTTGTTTGAGTGAAAACTTGCGTTGGTGAGGAAAGCTTTTTGTGTTTCAGGCACTAAGAAGTGTCAAACTCATCATTGCTCAGAGCTGGGACAGGAGTTGGGCTCCTCAGCGTAATTTTGATGCCTTTGATGGGCATCACCAGTTATGGGAGAGGAACCAGGCATGGCCAAACCACCCAGCCAGGCAGTGGGAACGTGTAATTTCCAGGACCAGTGTTCTTTGTCCTTTAAGTTCAATGTCCACGTTGACCCCGTCATGTGTTCTCGGTGGAAAGGGATCATGGAAACCTTCCCAGTGAAAAAGCTGTGACTGGGACACATCTTTTTAGCCACCCACCCCCCCCAAACGAATCCTTGCAGCTCCTGGGATGTTTTTGTGAAATATCAATAAAAACTGGGCTAACAGCGGTTTTATTCTGAAGGAACAACGTCGCTCTTTGTTTCGAGGTCCTGCAGCACTTCGTGGGTATACGAGAAACAAAATGTGAGGCTGGTTATAAAGGAAAGACAAGCCAGCTGCTGCGGGCAGCACTGCAACACGGTGAATTCCACAGGGAAAGGTGAATTACCCAGGGAGAGGTGTGTTTTAACCCGGTGTTTCTGCCTTTATGAGTGCTTGTACAGCTGGGAAAGACACAGGGAGTCAGCTGAGTGTTGCTGCTCTGGTACAAACTGGGGAGCGTTAGCTCTTTGTGTCACTTTTTTGGTGGAGGTTTCCTAAAAACGAGGAGTTTCACTTTGCTTTGAATGTCTGTGTTGTAGATGCACAGATTTTCCCGTCCTCCCTGACTCAGCCCCAGCTCTGCCCTCCCTCCTCTTTGACGTTGGCATTTCAGGGCAGGATCAAAGCGGGTGAAATTATAAAGTCTCCTCCTCGCAGTGACTCATCACTGGCTTTGGTCAAGTGCTTTGCTCTGGGTGATGGTGAGCAGCAGAAAGGGGAGGGGAGGGATGTCTGCATCCCCTAATTCCTCCTGGGAATTCACCCCAGCTTGGGGGTGAAGCTGCTTGTCCTCACTTCACAGCCCGGCTAGTGTAATTTTCTGTTCATCCTACCTTAAAGCCAAAGCAAAATGAGTCAGTTTTTACCCAGGCAGGAAATCTTGTCAAATCCGAGATCTGATCAGATCCATTAAGTTACTTTTTCTTTCATTTACTGCAGAGAATTTGAAGCAATGAGCAACCAGGTGTTTCCCCAGGCTCCCGCAGGGCAGAGAGTTGTGGCCGGCCAAAGCCAGGGCTTGATTTTAGCACCCCAAGCGTTGCACAGAAATTTTCTTCTTTGAAGTCCTGGGTGTATTTTCCCTGTGAGGGGCTTGGCAGCATAACAGACTCTTGCTCTTCAGCTTGTGGGGTGCATGCAGCGAGGGGGGCTCCCCTGTATGGATGTTCTCTGGTGTCTAACACTGATTTCCAGCAATAGGCTCCATGTCCTGTAGCTCCTGGAGAGTCATAACAGAGCTGAGAACTGGCTCAAACCTCAGATGGAACCACAACCTTCCTCATCTATAAAAAAAAATAATTTTGGTAAAGCTGCACAAGCTTTGCACAACCTGGATTTATACAGAGAAGCCAACTGGTCCTGAAGGGGTTACCTGGAACCATTCTTCCCACCTGTCTCAGGTGCTTGTGAAAATCTTAAAAAGAAAGAAAAATCAGTGATTTTGTGGCTGGTAGATGCACAGATTCAGCCTGTTAGCTCACCCTGCGTCCTCCCAAGCAGTCTGGGATGCCTTTGGTTGGGACATGGAGGAGGACACACGTTTATCCCGAGAGATGGATCCAACATCTGTCCCAAAAGGTGGGCTGAGCCCCTGGCATGGTGGGGTTGCCCGTAGCCTTGCTGTGATCTCGGGGCTTATCCATGTGCAGCTTTGGCTGGGAGCACCCGTATGGTCACCCCAGCCAGGAGCGTTTTTTGCAGCATTTCTGTGCAGTATTTTGCTAATTACTGTTTTCCATAATTATGACAGTGACTTTCATTCATGGCACTTAGATGTGTATAAAAGCAAAACTTTCCTCAAAACTGCCTTTTTCTCCAGGCATCGCTTAGTATGTGGAAATTACACTATTGGCTGGTGTGGTTCCAGCATTTATTTTTATTTTTACCATTTCCATGTCTTCTGTGGGAAAGGAAGCAACGGTAGCAGTCCTCAGCACCCAAAGAAAGGAACCACTTTGTTTTAGCTTTACTTTGGCCACGTTGAATTTTGCTGAGCACGTCTTGGCCGAGCTCCAGGACGCTGGACCAAGCCCACCATATTCAGAGAGAAGTGAATAATTACTACTTTGTGGTGGCAACACGGGCAGGAAGGAAAAAAGTGTTTGCAAAGTGCTTTGAAGATAATGACACCCCCAGTTTGACGAGTGACAGCGGCGCAGAACATCCTCTAGATAGCTCGTTAATGCCCGGTGATTAGAGGACCAGACAAGGAACATTGTTCCCAACAGTGCCTGGTTTGGACTTCCTTTAAGGAGGGAGTGGTGAAAGGGAGGGCTCGGCCAAAAATAAACGAGCATCTCAAAGGCAGATGGTCCTATTCACAGACCTAAAATTACACCAGCGGAGGGCCAGGCAGGATGAAAGGAATTAGCATCTGGTGGCGAAGGGAGGGCAGTGTCACTGAGGGTGGGTGACCAGATGGCCCGGGTGCAGTCGGATGTCCTCCTGCAGGCGGTTGCAGCCTTTCCCCACTTGCAGACCTCAATATATTATTTTTATAGTTGTTTTGTTTTTTTTTTTGCCCCAGGGAGGTGCAGATTCCTCCGGAGCAAATGTAGGCTCACTGGCAGGAGGCTCGAGTCTCCCAGTTCCCTTTTATGGACCTGTTCACACCCTGCTCCTGCAGCCACTGCAGGCCGGAGTGAGCGAGTGCTGAGAAGGCTTCAGCTCAGGCTGGAATCTTCCAAAAGCACAGCACTGGGGATAATCCCAGGGACAGGCACATCTACCCCTGAGGGGAGGAAGTCCAGAAAGGTTCAAGCACCCAATTTCCTAATAAATGTGAAGCTGGTCACCTAATTTCTCCTCGTGAGATAGGATTCAGTTCCTAGCTGAAGTGAGGTGCAATGAGCCACTGGTTGTGGCCACTCCAGATGCTTGGGGTACTGTCCTGCATCCTGGGCAGATCATAGAATCACAGACTGGGTTGGGTTGGAAGGGACCTTAAAGCCCATCCAGTTCCAGCCCTGCCATGGGCAGGGACACCTTCCACTATCCCAGGTTGCTCCAAGCTCCGTCCAACCTGGCCTTGGACACTTTCAGGGATCCAGGGGCAGCCACAGCTTCTCTGGGCACCCTGTGCCAGGGCCTCACCACCCTCAGAGCCAGGAATTCCTTCCCAATATCCCATCTAACCCTGCCCTCTGGCAGTGGGAAGCCATTCCCTGTGTCCTGTCCCTCCATCCCTTGTCCCCAGTCCCTCTCCAGCTCTCCTGGAGCCCCTTTAGGCCCTGCAAGGGGCTCTGAGCTCTCCCTGGAGCCTTCCCTTCTCCAGGTGAGCACCCCCAGCTCTCCCAGCCTGGCTCCAGAGCAGAGGGGCTCCAGCCCTCAGAGCATCTCTGTGGCCGCCTCTGGGCTCATTTCAGCAGCTTCATGTCCTTCCTATGTTGGGGGTCCCAGAGCTGGATGCCAGACTCCAGGTGGGATCTCACCAGAGCAGATCAGAGGGATGATGCTCACCAGGTGATCCCCAGAGCAGCACTTTGGAGGGTGCAGAGGTGCCAACTCTTTTTTTCAGGATTGTTTTCCCTTCTTAGATGGAGCACCAAAAGCCTTTTGAGAGCCATGCTGTGACTCCCAATCTAGGTTAAAATGACCTTTTTTAGTTTATTTTTCCCCCTCACATTGTTGTTTTTGGCTTGAAGGAGGGCAGTGACATGGCACAGCCCCATGGAAGGGTTGTGTAGAAGGAATAGGATGCAGAGCCTGGTGCTCATGCTGGCATAAGGGGAACCCCTGGCACCCCATTCCCTGCGGGTCGCTCCAGGTGCATTCCTGTAACGTGACTTCAGACAATATTTGAAAACTCAGAAGGTTTAAAGCACTGTTGCAATGCAAGAGCAAACCTGAGAACTGAGATTTAAATCCCTCCCCGCGTATACGGGGGATTTGGGAAGGGACTGGATGTGGTCCAGGGTTTCTCAATGTTAATTCTCCAATATCTCCGACCATTCTGCAAAGACCGGGACAGAAATCTCTGGAAGAAGCCGCTGGCTGGTGGCAGGTTTGCCTCGCTACGTAGCCACATTTATTTTTATTTTACTTTTGAGCTGGTATTCCAGGAAAGCCCATTAAAAGCTGGCAGCCGGCTCCTGGGGAGCAGCTTGCCGGAGCCGAGCGCCGACGTGTGATGCCGGAGGAGCCACGCCGAGGGCTGGGGATGACTGATGGTGCGAGGTGTCGGTGGAAAGGAGGGGAAAGGGGGGATGTTCTCACTCCGCTGAACTTCCTTCCTTTGTGTTTCCTATTAAGCCGAGGGAACCGCGCTGATGCGGCTGCTTTTGCAGCCTTCCAAGCTCCCATTTAATTGTGGATGATTTCATCCCGGCCTTTTTCATGCTGAAGCCAGTGGCCTGCGTCATGCAGCAGTGAATTTAGGCTGATTTTATTTGCATGTGAGTCATTGAGCTTTTCCAGCTGAATGTCACCAACTTGGAATTTTTGTCTGATTTTGTTGTTGTTTTTGTCTCTTGGTGTTTTTCCACCCGTCTTTTTTCCCTGCCCTTTGCTGCCTGCACCCCCTCGTCCTTCCGCAACCTCTCCCGAGAAAAAATAGGAAAAGACTAAATGGGAGTTTGAGTTGGCAGAGCAAAAGGACGGGATTAGGAATGTTCGGGGAGAGGGGGGGAAAAAGGATGCTTTATGTCGCTGGGAGGGAAGGACCGGAGCCAAGTCAAATTGAGGGCTCTAATTTGGGAGCGGTGTTATTACAGGTCAGAGGGAGTCAGTTACTGGCTAAATTGGGAGAGCTGTCACATGCCAGGGCTGGAAATGCTGCTCACATGGCTGGGGCACACAGGCTCCTGGGCGACTCGGTTTGATTTTGTTGACAACGCTTTAAAAAAATTAAAAAACCCTGTTTATTTTCCCTCAAATATAGGCTCCGTAGCAGCGTCCCTCTCCCTCCGCTGCCGGCTCATCCCGGCCCTCGCTGCCCTTTGCACAGAGAAGTTTATAAATAGAGCAACTCCTCCATTATGTGCAGCTTCAGTCTCTTTATTTTTATACTGGAATCTGTTCAATGATTAACAGTTTAAACCATGTGCTGTATATCAATACCTTGCATACCCTTCATAACTTATTTTTAGTATTATTTTTCCCCCTTCTAAATCCTTTATCCATTTTAGGCAACACCGTTATGACATTCAGATAATTTTTTATATATTTATTTTAGCCTTTGAAGGAACTCATCTGCATTTCAATTAAGCTTTTGGTAAAAGGCTTTTTGCAATTGAAATTAAGAAGTCAGAGGAGTATTTCCTCCATGCCTGTGGCTGTGCCTGTAGTGTCCTCACTGAAAGTCAGGAAGATTCGGGCGTTTTTACGGATGAGGCTCAAAGAAGAGATACAGAAATTGCATGTTTTATTTCTTTGGCTTCCTGCGTCCTAGGAAATTCCACTGAAAATCTGGATTTGAGGGTGTGTGGAGGCATGTGAGCAATATAACCCTGGTGTAAGTGAAAGCAGGCGGTGAACTCATTTCCCACCTGTACCCCAGGTCCCAGAAGCAGCAAAACCAGCGGCGTTTTCCCAGCAGCTGAGCTCATGGGCTCCAGGGAGTGATGGGACTTCTGGAAGCAATCTGCAGCCCCTGTTTAATTATGCTTTTAATCCTTGCTGACCCATCCCGTTGCCCTGGGCTGGGCTCTGCGGGCCGGCTGAGCTCAGCTGGCTTTGCACAGCAGCCAACAAAAGCCACTTGACCCAGGATCTCGTCGGGATATCTCTGTCCATCAGACCTGGCACGGCTGCTCTCATATTCCTGTCTCCTCGTTGCATGCACAAGGGCTGATGGATTCCCCTCTGCTGTCCACGAGGGACATAATTTTGGTGTCATTTCTGCCATGAGAGCCTTCTCCACCCACCTGTGGATAGTGCTCCTGCTTTCTCCTGCTCTCCTGCCTCAGCGGGCAGAGGTGGAGCAACGCCTCACCTGACAGCGTCCACAGGGTTGATGGGGCTGTTGTACCTTTGCACACTCTCTGTGGTCAGATGGGACCCTGGCACTATTTTCCTGCACTTCCCAAAGTCCATCCTCTCCGTCTGAGGTTTGGGAGCAGGATGCCCGTGATGCCCAGGGGCTTGGGTGCTCCAGTGAGTAAAGGGAAACTGGCACTGGGCGTCCTTGTCCAGTGTCAGGTTGGCTTCACTCTTCAGGACAACTCTCACAGGAGGTTGGTTGTTTTGTCTCCCAGGCATCTGTCCTCGTCCTGACCTTGGGGTGAGAAGCAGGAGGTGGCACCTCATCCTTTTTGACGCCCCCGCCTGGCTCTGAGCTCTCATTTCTGACACTGAACCATTTCCCACATTTCTCTGTCCGAGAGCTGAGCACTTGTTGGATTTTCACTCTTGTTTCCCACCCGTTGGCACTGCTACCATCAATGTAGACATCACTCCACGCTGGCTGGACTGTGGCTTGTGAAATCAGTGAAGCAAACTCCTCTTTCCCGAGGTGTTCTCTGTGCCAGTGCTGGCCACGTTGCGTTGAGAAGCTCGAATACCATCACTCATGTGGTGTAGATTCCCTTGGCACCCGTGGGGCTTTTGATAAGGTTTCCCAGCGTGTCATCTTTGCTCTGAGTCAGTGAAATGCTCTCAGCATTGGAAATCTCTGCACTAAATTAAAGTCCTGTTGCTAGGGAGTGTTGTGATAATACGGGGTATTATGCTCCGTAGCAAAAGTGTGCAACAGTGCAGCCTAGAAAACAAATCCATGAAACCTCCCGTCGGATGCACAGTGTGAAAATCGAGTGTACTTCAGCTCAGTATTAAATATGTCATGGAAAAAGGCTCCCGCTCCTCCTGAATTTCCTGAAAGTCTGCTTTGGGCTGAAAACTGTAGTGGCTGGAGCCAATTTAGAGAAGGAAAAATCCCTGCTCTTGTTGCTGTCTGCAGAAGCTCCTTAATGATCATGCCATGCAATTCTCCAGTGCTAAAAATACATCACTTCTGGGTTTGTACAAACAGCCTCTAATGACTGGAGCTCTGGCAAGCTCAGGAGGTAGAGGGGGAATACAGTGGTGAAAATATGAAAATCTTACTCATTTTTACTCACAGTGGAGCTGGGCTCTTCTGTCCTTGTGGATCCCAGTGGGAGTTAAAGGATGTTTTGGTGAGAGATATTCCAGTTCGTTCTGCATCTGACCCAAATAATGGGCATTTTGCTCCCATTTTGAGTTTACAAGTTGGGTGGTAGGTGCTGAGCTCCCTGCCCTGCTGCTCTGTCTGCTGGTGGGGTTTCATCAGCCTGTTTGGGGTGACAGGATGGGAAGATCTGATTTAGGGTTGTCCTTCAGCCTGGCTTCATTGCCGAAATTCCCAACTCCTGCTAACACTTGATGGGGCTGCTGTTTCTTTGGAGAGCATAATGGAGAGGGGAGCTGCCAGTGATAAACAGCTGAACTTGCTGCCCAAGGAGAGCTGCCTTTAAAAGGGCAACAAGTCGAGTAGGGCTCATGTCTTATCTCACACAGGGGTTTTGAGGGGAGCAAGGAGTTGTTTGATTTTTATTTCCCCGGAACTTACATGTCATACAGTCACCTGCTCCTTGCCTGGCCTCCCAAGAAGAATTGCAAGAAATTGTTGAAAGAGTCGCCCAGAGAAGCTGTGGCTGCCACATCCCTGAAGTACTTAAGGCCAAGTTGGATGGGGTTTGGAGCAACATGGTGCAGTGGAAGATGTCCCTGCCCATGGCAGGGGGGTTGGAACTGAGTGGTCTTGAAGGTCCCTTCCAACCCAAACCATTCCAGAATTCTATGAAACTGGCTGTTCTTCCGAAATGAAGTGCAGCAGGCCATGTGCCTCTTGCTACCCAGCTGTGCTGGCAAACCCATCCCTCCTGCCTCGGCCCTGGGTGCTGAAGGACTCACGTGTTGCACGCAGGGCAATGCTGGGAGCTGTTGCAGGAAGGTTGTGTCTTTGAAACAGGATTGGTTTTGGTGGTTAAATATTCATTGCTGCATTGAACAACGAATATTGTGTAGTTAATTTACATGGAGCTTCTTAATCTCGGTAATTAGGAATGGAGGAGATGCTCCTTCCTGAATTCTTCTGTGCTCTTGTCAGTACTGAACCACTGAATCACAGATTGGTTTGGTTTGGAAGGCACCTTAAAGATCAGCTCATTCCAACCCCTTGCCGTGGACAGGGACAGCTTCCACTAGACCAGGTTGCTCCAAGTCCTATCCAACCTGGCATTAAATCCTGCTCTGTAATCAGAAACACTTTGATTTTCATGGGTATGTGGCCCTTGCCTTTGTTTTTCCAAGGAACCAGTGTTGCCTGCAGTGGGGATTTCCCCAGCCACCACCTTTTGCGGGATGTGCTGTGCTTATTGCTCCATTTTTTTGCGCCTCTTCCCTGCATCCACTCTGATCTGTTCACCTCGCCTCCCACTTGGAGCTTCTCTGCAGCAGCCGCTCGCGTGGAAAAGAAACATTAAGTACTTTCCTAATGTATTTTTAGCCTCTTAGAGTGTGACGTAGCTGCTGGAAACACGGAGGGGAGCCAGCACCATGTGAACCCAGAGGTTGCTGCGCATCACTCGCAGATTTTCCGTGGCGCACCGGTGTTCCCTGGCACCGTGACGGAGCCGGGGTGTGAGGTGGGATGTGGGTGCTGGAGAAGGGAGACGATGCATGTGCATTGTGTGAAGTCTGTCTGTCTTCTCTTCGTGGGTGCTGGTGGACAGAGGGTCCGTCTGTCCTGCAGAGAGGTTGTCCACCCTTGAATGTGGGCATGAAAGTGACCAGTCAGGGAAAGAGGAATTCTGTGCCTTTTTGTATCTCATTATACACCAAAGATGCTGGAGTAGCACTGATGAGCGTGTTGGCCCTGGAGGTTCAAAGCTGTGAGATTGAGTGCTCCAGGAGAGGAAGTGCAGAGCTCTTAATCCCACACGTAGCAGTCCGCAAGCCCTCCTGGTGTCCAGGGCTTGTTTGCTGGCTGTTCCCAGCTCCTAGCAAAGGCTTGTTCCAGGGCAAGAGCTTCACCACTGTTTCTCAATTCCTCCCCAAGTTGGGCTTTTAGACCTGAACGGGAGGGAGTGACAGCAAGAAGCCAGCCACGAGGGTTTTATGGGCTTTTCCTCTGTCAGATCCCACGTTACCCGCTGGGGTGAGTGTTTTTGGTGACCTGTGAGGAAGCTGTTCCCAGGATGCAGAGCTGGCCTCCCCCGGCCGCTGCAACGCCGAGAGCCACAGGAGGTGCCAGCCAGCCGTGGATCCAGCAGGCACGGCGCTGCTTGGCACGGCTCCCGCTGCCTTCAGACGTGTGGGATTAGGTCCTCCCGCCCCGCTGAGGTCAGCGCTAGCGCAGGCACAAATTCAGACCTGTAGCAGGGGGAGGTTGGTGGGATTTACACGCCACGCCGCAGCCTCACGGGCGTGGAGGTGCTTGGAAACGTCACCGGTGTCTTCTCCTCTGTGTTGGCTGTGATTTTGCATCGATCTTGGGGAGATGAGCAGGATTCAGGTTCACTGGCGTTTCAATGTCAGCCTGCCTCTCTGCCTGGTGCGGTTGGCAGGTCTGCAATAACCTTTATCGTTGAGATGTTTTTCCTTTTAATTAGCGTCGGTTGCAATAACGAGGAGGCACATGCTGAAATTCTGATTATTTGGCCTCTGGTGGAGGGAGAAGGCTGCCAGGTTTAACAGCGAGGGTATTGATGTGCTCTGGATGGGGTACAGAGTGCTTCCAACAGGGTTCTCACTTTGTTTTCCTTAATGTTGGCCTTTTGAGTGAGGCTGATTTACGAAGGGAATGATGTAAATTCGCCCAAACAAAGTATTGTGACCGGGCCTATGTGCAGGTGCTAATTACTGCAAATAATAATTTAAATCCCTTCAGCTGGAAACACTTTGTGCTTCACCTTCAATTGAGCTGCTGCAGCAGGAGCCAGGGCAGAGGTTTGTGTCTGCAGTACTGTTGGAGAGTGGATTTTTGTGATGAATGGTGGGGAGCTGGACCATCTCACAGACCAGCAAACCCAGCTATGAGAAGGCTGGGACTAGCAGCAGCCTGCTGTTGGTCGATACATTCGGTGCACGTTCAGACTTGTGAGTGAAATCTCTTGATTTTTTTGCTCTTCTGCTTTATCTTTGCAGCAAACTGTCCTGTGTGAGGTGGGGTGTGGTTTCTCCACCCCGCTCATAGAATCACTGAATGGTTCGGGTTGGGAGGAACCTTAAAGGTCATCTAGTTCAGAATCTGAAGTCAGATGAATTCAAGCATAAAACCAGATAAATTCAACTGGAATTGAAGGCAAACTGAAGTGCTTGGTAGAAACTGGAACAAGTAGACGTAGAATTCTGGTTTGTCTGATGATGGTCAGTCACTGGGAGATGATGATGTGGCCAAGCAGAGGTTGTTGGGCTGTGTTCATATGCAGGGTCAGGTTTCTTGACCCCTTTTGCCCTGGTGAAGGCATCTGGAATAGGTATGAGATCCCAGGGCTGACTGGACATGACCTCAGTTACGGCAGATTTGGGGGCTTTTGATGGAAGTGCAGCATCTCCCATGGAGGTGTGGAGAAGCTGGTGGGCAGTGATGTGCTGCTGGGTCTTTGCACAGCAGGAGGAGTCCAAGTGCTGATTTTTATGCCTCTGACAAAAAAAAGTGGGTGCCCTCCACATAGCTCTGCCCATCACCCAGGTTCAGTGTCGCATTCATAATCCAGGAAATGGCGAACAATGGGAACCTCTTCTGGGAGCTGCTGAGGAAGCCTCTTGAAAAACCTTCCTGCAAACCCAGAAATAGCCATCTCTTGCTCTGTGGCCACCGATTCCAGGCTCACTGGAAGCAGTTGCCAGCTGCCTAAGCGTGGATTGGATTTCTCTTTTGCTGTTGGCCATCCAAGACATGAAAACCTCAGTGTTGTCCATCCCTAGGAAGGTTTGATTGCCATCCGGGAGCACCCAGTTCCTCCCTCCAATCCCTAATGCTGCAGTGTGTCACTTTACAAGATCAAGGATCCCAGCTTAAACTTTTAGTACAAATTCCTGGTTTTTTTCTCCCCGAATACATCTGAGAGTGCAGTTCATTTCAGCCCTGCTGGGAAGGTGCTGAGAGGGTGCCCTTCAGATCTGAGCATCTGGTTAGTGGTTGGACTCAATGATCTTAGAGGTCTTTTCCAACTTTAATGATCCTATGATTCCCTCTCTTAGTCATTTCTTGCTTGGGCAAATTATCTGAATGGGCTTTTGAGAACTTTTTATGGAAAACTGAAAACAAGGGCATAATAAAACTGTAATTTAAGAGCAATTTGCTGACAACTGGAGCCCTTAAGTGCACTGACTTAGCATTGAGGGGCAATGATACCAAGCCTCCTGTGTGAATGTCCTCTTTGTCACTTGGAAGATCCTTGGCCAGCTTTTAAAACACTTCTAGCCTTTAAATTGTTGTCCTTGTTGCTCAGGATAAGCAGTTGTCTATTTCATAAGTTATACATCACTCATCTCAGTTGCTTCATCAAAATCACAGTCAGCAAATTCATGGAAACCTGGAATGGTTTGGATTGGAAGGGACCTTGAAGACCACCTCGTTCCAACCCTCTACCTCAGGCAGGGACACCTTCCACTAAACCAGGTTGCTCCAAGCCCCATCCAGCCTGGCCTTGGACACTTCCAGGGATGGGGCAGCCACAGCTTCTGGGCACCCTGTGCCAGGGCCTCACCACCCTCACAGGGAAGAATTGCTTCCCAGTATCCCATCTATCCCTGCCTTCTGGCAGTGGGAAGCCATTCCCTGTGTCCTGTCCCTCCCTCCCTTGTCCCCCGTCCCTCTCCCGCTCTCTTGGAGCCCCTTTCGGCTCTAGACATGGCTCTGAGCTCTCCCTGGAGCCTTCTCTTCTCCAGGTGAACACCCCCAGCTCTCCCAGCCTGGCTCCAGAGCAGAGGGCCTCCAGCCCTCAGAGCATCTCTGTGGCCTCCTCTGGACACTTCACTTGTGTTGTGCTTCACTGTGAAATGTGATAAGTCTTATATCACGAGAGGAGGGGAGAGGAGAGGAGAACCCAGTTTCTGTTTTCAAAATGAAATGTTTTGTCTTGGATGGGTTTGGTTGGTTTTTGGGTTGTTTCAAGTGCTTGAGAGTTACTTGGCATAACCGTTGTTCCTTGAAGACATAACACCTGGTGGGACCCACGCATTCTTTTCCTGTGCTGACAGCTGCTCTTGGCCATCCCTCTCAGCAGGGGTGGTGTTTTTAAATGGGAATTCTCTGGTCCAGAAGTCTGTTTGCAAAAATCAAAACCAGAATTAAAACCCCTGCAGTTTGATCCTTCAGGGTTTGTGAATGCAGGCACCGGTGTGCTACTCATGTTGTTTTCTGCAGGGACTGTGTCTATCCCTGCCTTTGTCCATCTGGCCTGGCTTTACATTTGAAAAACTGACTGTTCCCAGGACATCATAACCATGTGCCTCGCTGGTGGTTGAAATAACCCCTTCATCCCTCAGGAGGCAGGTTCAGAGTAAAGGCAGGAAGGTCCCTCACGCAGTGCAGCATTCGAGGTGGATCCATCACCGCTGGACGTGGAGGCAATTAACAGTTTGCAGGGATCCAGCAGTGATTAAGCAGATTTGCGACAGAGAAATCCCTTAACAGCTTAATAAATTGACAAACTTCACCTCTTTTTCCAGCCAGAAAGGCCCAGTTTTGGGGATGGTGTTGGTCCTATTCATAGCACAAGCACAGGTTTCAGCCTTGGAAGCAGGACCCGGCTATATTTGGAGCTGGATTTATCCACAGGCATGCTGCACATGCATCAGCTGGGCTGTCTAGCAGCAAAATCCTCTCAGTTAAGTAATCCTACAGTAGAAGGTAGTTTCACATCCCGCCTTCATTCAGCTTCTCATCTGAGAAAATGTCCCATAATAAAAATGGGAATTTTTTGCTTCGGGAATACCGTCAGCTCCCATCCCTTTCCAGTACAGGGCTGGTCAGTTGTTATCTCAGCTCATCTCCAAAAGGAGATGGCAGTGCAATGGCAGCAGTGGGCAGGACAGGGATTTTGGAGGAGTTTCAAGGCAGCAAGGGGGGAGATTCTAACTTTGGGGCTCTCTCTACACTCAGATTTGCTAATAGTTGTGACATTCCACAGAGCAGGGAAATCCTTGTGATGGGAAGCCCCAGGCATCCCTGAAGCAGCATCCAGGGGAACTAATGAGGGGCTCATGTGATTAGTGCCTGCAACCCACCACAGGTATCGCGTCAGGACCCTGGGATGTGGGATCCCAAAACACATCCAAATCTCAGCTGGCCTGGAGTGCTCGTTCTGGCAATAAAGGCTGAGATATCCCAGATGGCCAGGAGTGCGTGGGAGCAGGTGGGGGGCTGAAATGGGGGCTCCTGTGCTCAGGGAGAGGGTGGAAAGGGGCTTTGGGGTGTTGCCAGCCCCTCTCCCCTGCCCACAGGCAGCTCCAGCTTTCCCTCTCCTGCGCTGCCCTCTCCAGATCCCTCTGTTTGCTGGCAGATAGGATTAAGCCTGACCTTCCGCCCCATCTCAGAGAGAGCCAAACCTCTTTCGGATCTAATTATTTTCCATTTTTGTTTAATTGTGCACATCCTGCTGCTGGCTGAGAAGGAGAGCAGCTCCTGCCTGGGCCGGGGCAGGGAAGGGCACCCAGCCCTTCATCAGCCACAGGCTTTTGGCTCAGTGCTCCATCTTTTGGGGTTGTGGTTTAAACTCCCAAATCTCTTGGAGGTGCAAGGCAAAGTTCCCAAGAAGCAGCTCTGGCACCATCCTGTGTTTCTCCAGTGGGATGCTTCATGCTCAGCTCTTCCCCATGTGAGGAGGAGGAGTCCAGCCACGGCCACCTGCCTCCCTCATCACTATCCTCCTCCTCCTCCTCTCCTGCACCTAGTTTACACCGGGCTCTGCTTTCTCTGCGTGTATTTTGCTCCTATGTTTAAGTGGCACCAACTTCTTTGAGCAGTGCATTGCAGGCCTTTTTTTAATGATCTTTGATGTCTCAGTTTATCTGAGCTGCTACAAAATCCCAGCTGGTGCCAGGCTGGGGTTTGGCTGTGCCAGCCTGAAAGTGCTGCTGAACCACCACGAGAGCGATGATAAAATACTGGGGTGTGACATCCCTCTCTGCAGGAGGATGGGAGAAAATAAGACATGTTTTCAACTCACCAGGCAGCTGACTGAGAGGGGACAGATAAATCAGATTCATCCCAACAGGAAGCCTTGCCTGGAGCAGGGACATCTGCATATGGAAAATCTGGATATGCTCTGGTGGGCCTTGCGTCCTGCTACACTCATGTATCCTTTACAGCATCACTTAGGCTGAGTGTTGCTTTCCCAAATCCCATTTTTTAGCACCAAAACAACCTCTCAGCATTCCCATGGGCACGGGAGCACACCCAGAATACCAAAAGTCACCTCTGCTGCAATACAGCAGCTCCTTCTCCACCGAAGCTGTGCCACGTTGTGTCCCGTGCTCCTTTCGGGCCGGGACAGCTCGGGCACGCCGTCGGCTGGCTCAGGAAGTGTCTCTGGAGGAGGGGGAGGTCTGTGGAGAAGTAAATACCAGTGCAGAAAGTTCCAGGGAGAGTCACCAGCGTTTCCAGCAAGCCATCTAGTGGCTTCCTATTAAAACAGTTGCATGCCTTGGAACTGGGAAGGTGAAGCTGGAGGGGTGAGTGCTGCTCACCACCGCAGTTGTGTCGGGAAACTGATGCCCAGGGTTTGGTCCTAACTGGGAAAAGGTGCTGCTTTAACAGCCCTCTTCTGGGTCAGGGGTGGTGGGAGGGTTGGGTTAGCTGCTGGCCAGCAGCATGGGTCCTACAGAGTCATAGAATCGTGGAATATCCTGAGGTGGAGGGGATCCTCAAGGATCGCAGGGTCCAGTTCCTGGGCTACAGAATATCCTCAGTTGGATACTGATTTGCTCCTGTGCCTTCCCAAGAGCAAACCTGATGAATGATCCTGCAAATGGAGATCTGGATCTGCATTTCAGTGGTGTGGGTTCAGCTACCCTAGCTCAAAAACACGTGGAGGATAGAGGGATAATCAATGATTTAGAGCAGCTTCCTGTACAGAATGGATTGGAGACAGCAGACAGGGAGGGAGAACGTGAAGCTTTGGGGTTTTTCTTTTCAGCATTTTACTTGATGAAGTTTTGAGCAGTGTGTTTAAAGCAGGCAGGAGGGAGTGCTTCTCCACCACACGGCTCAGTTGTGGCTCCTGTAGCACAGCCTAAGACAAGAGCTGAAAGTTTGAAGGCTTCACAGAGAGGTTTGGTCAGCACTGGAGGAGAGACTGCCCTGGGGCTGGGAAGTGTCAGCTGGCTGGTCTGGGTAGATCCTGAGCTGTCCTTGTTTGGAGTTTGTATAAGCTCTTCAGAAAAACCTCTGGTGATGGAGATCTCACAGTATCCTAGGCCGTCCTGGGACAGTTTCACCATGTCCGACTTCATTCATCTTTGCTGCAGTCCAAGTCACAGAACCATGGAATTGTTTAGGTTGGAAAAGCCCTCCGATATCATTGAGTTCAACCACTCCCCCAGCACTGCCAAGGCCACCACTGCCCCATGTCCCCAAGTGTCACATCCTCATGGCTGTTAAATCCCTCCAGAGATGGTGACTCCACCATTTCCCTGGGCCGCAGCAGATGTGGAGAGCAGCTTGTCCATGCCAGTGTTCACCTCTCAGCCGGGTGTCAGGCTGGCTGGTGCAGCTTTTCTGTGCAACTCGGTGTCTGACTGATGTGGTGCCTCCCAAGCCAGGCTCTTGCCAGCCTCGTGCTGCAGAGCCATTTGTTCTCACCTGCAGGCACCTATTTAATGTTTGCTCCTATTAATGCAGATGTTCTTTCACATCTTCTCTCCAAGTCTCATAGAAGCATAGAATACCCTGATTTGGAAAGGGTCCAAGGGATCATCGAGTTCAACTCCTGGCCCTGCAAAGGCACCCGTAAAATCCCACCCTGTGCCTGAGAGCATTGTCTAAATGCTCCTGGAGCTCTGGCAGGCTGGTGCTGTGCCCATTCCCTGGGGAGCCTGGTCAGTGCCCAGCACCCTCTGGGGGTAGAGCCTTTTCCTGATATCCAACCTAAACCTCCCCTGACACAGCTTCATGCCACCCCTTCGAGTCCTCAACACTGTTTGACTTCTAGTCCAGTTTCCTGGAGTGTTTTCCTTTCTCTTAGCGTGATACTTGCATGCTGATCACGTTTATCACATCACCCTTATCACCAGTGACGTGCTGGGTGATGTCAGGGCCAGGACAGGTCTCCTTGCCCAGCACATCCTCCCCGTCTGACGGTGAATCAGCACCACCAGCTCCCTCCATATGGTTTTCGGATGAGTTGTGTGCCCACATTAGAGCAGTTTCTCTCTGCTGTGCTGCTGAGGGAGCCATGTGCAGCAGCACCTAATGAATATCAAGATATACAGCACTGCCTGTTCCTCCAGCTATTCACAGGCCAGTTGCTCTGTCGCAGAAGGAAATTAAATTGCTCTTGACAAATGGGTGTCAGCAGTCACTTATCATCTTGTTATCTTCTAAGTGCTTACAAATAGGTTGTTTCATTATTTGTTCCATCAGTTTTCCAGGAGTTCGAGTTAAGTGACCAGTTTGTAATTCCCTGACTTTTCCTTCTGCGTATTTAAATCTAACCCCTAGGTTTGCTTTTTTTCTCCTGGTCTTCTAAAAGCTCTCCTATTTTCTATGATCTAACAGAGGGAGAGGAGCTCTGGGGCTGCTTCAGCTGAGCCCTTCCTGCCTTACCTTTGGGGCTGGTGGATGCACCAACACCCTGGTTGGATGATTGTGGTTCTGCTGGAAAGCTTCTTCCCTCTGTGGTTCTCACCTGTGTTATCTCCTTTGAATCTTGACCTTTTCAATTTTCCAGCCGGTTCTTTTGAAAGGTTAGCTTTATCAACTGAGTGCTTTTGTGTAGTATTTTCTATAATCTGCAACAATATGGAAAATTTGGGCCATGTCGTGATTTTGATTAAAAATAAGAACAACAGCAGTGGAGTAGAGTTGGGTGTAGTTTGGCTTTTTCAGTGATTTTCAGGAGCATCTGGTAACTTTTGGCATCCAGTTTGGCACAGTTTGCCCTGACCACGGTTTTTGCAGGGTGGTGACCCCCTTGCCAGGGAGATGCTCACGCTGTGGCAGCACGCATGTGGAAATCCCTTTGGCATGTTGTATTTACCCTGCCAGGGCCTGGTTATTTCTTTAGTAGCTCTATTTTACGATTTCTCAATTATCTTCTTTTTTCCCCCCCCTCCCCTCATTCCTTCAACAGGAATCATTAACCAGTGGCAACAGGAATCCAAGGATAAAGTGATCTCCCTCTTGTTAACCCACCTGCCTTTACTGAAGCCCGGCAACATCGAGGCGAAAGTCGAGTACATGAAACTCTTGCCCAAAATCCTGGCGCACTCGATCGAGCACAACCAGCACATCGAGGAGAGCAGGCAGCTGCTGTCCTACGCCTTGATACACCCCGCCACCTCCCTGGAGGACAGGAGCGCCCTGGCCATGTGGCTCAACCACCTGGAGGACCGCACGTCGGGGGGCTTCGGCGGGCAGGGCCGGGGCCGCTCGGACTCGGTGGACTACGGGCAGGCGCACTACTATCACCAAAGACAGAACTCCGACGACAAACTCAACGGGTGGCAGAACTCTCGGGACTCCGGCATCAGCGTCAGCGCCTCCAGCTGGCAGGACAAAAACCTGGCCTGTGAGAACGGCCACCTGCCCCTCTACTCCTCCTCCTCCGTCCCCACCACCATCAACACCATCGGCACTAGCACAAGCACCAGTAAGTACCCACGGGAGGCTCTGGGGAAAGTCCCCTCATCCCACTAGGAATTACTGCTTTGCCGTGGTTAGCAGAGGGGCTAAACTCATCTGGGCCATAGAAAACTCTTTTTTTTTTTTTTTTTTCCTTTCCTCATCTGCTTTTTTATTTCCTGCTTGCCTTGTTGGAGTTTTTTTCCTCTAGTCCTGCAGAGTTTTTAAGACCTGGGACCTGAAGAGGAGGGAAAACCAGCAAAGAGTAAGAAAAAGTTGGAGCAAAAAATATGCGTTATCAAAGGGAACCCCTTGTATTTCATGTAGCTCTGTGTAGATTTGCAGTTCATGTTTCAAGAGTGCCTAAAGCAAGTGGAAAGCTGATGCTTCATGTCCAAAATTGAGCTGGAAGACTTGAGTCAAGTCCAAAAGTGTGCCAAGGACTTACTGTGAGGAAATGGGATTGGGACCCCAAGCGCAGACATAAGTTTTGGAAGCACCAAACTTCCAAATCTGGAATCCACCAGCTTTAGGGTATCTGAAAACGTTCCCTTGTATTTGCAGTGCAGAGGTGTGAAGCTGGTGGTGACTGAGGAGTTTAGGTGGACAGTCTCAGTGTTTTCCAGGAGAGTTGGGTGGTTCTTTCCCCATGGAGACATTGCCAGGATTTGATGGGGGGTGCAGAGCCCAACCCGAGGCTTGGACACACAGAGATGCTGCAGAGCACTGTGACTGGAGATTCGTCACGGGTTTTGTGTGAAGCTGTAGTGCAGCTATAACTGGTGTTTAAAGCAACCATTGGTGCCTGTGAGCCTTCCTTGGGAGAGCAGGAACAAGGCATCTTCTCAGTGGGATTCAGAAGCTCCCCTGGCCACCTGCTCACTCTGTGGAGGGCTGTCAGGCCTTTGGGTGACTGCCACCGTGTCACCTGCAAGGCTGCATGTCCTCCTTCACTTTGAAATATTCAGAAGGTCTCTCTCCAAGGTGCTTTATCAGCATCTTGTAGAAATCAGGCATGCAGAGAGCACTTTGGGGAGGAGAGGCTTCTTGTGGCAGCAGCCCTGGTTTTCCTATCAGCGTGCGGAAAGCCACAATTAAATAGCTAAAAGCTTTAAAATGGTCACTTAAGGCTTCTGGGCTTTTCCCTCTCCTGTAAGAATTGCTTTTTTTTAAAGTGGTGTTTCAAATCAACAGCAATACGAAACACAGCTTTGGGTTTATTGCTGTAGCACCCTGGTCTCTGCCTCTCCTGTGTCCATCCTTGCAGGCACCAGGGGATTTAGCAGAAGGGTCTCAGCTTCTCCACAGGCTCTAAACCATCATTCCCATCCAGTCCCCTGTCTGTGAAGCCCCCAGCTTCTGCTGCTGTGGGGTTGTGTGATGTTCAGCTTCTGTGAGAGCCAGTCCCTGCCCTGTGGAGCTGTTCCAGGGTGACCGAGCTGCATGGGAAAGGTTTAACAAGGAGGCAGGGTGAGAAAAACCCCATGAATTTACTTGCAGTTGGTCTGTTAAACCTCTCCAAGGATTATTTTGGGGGGGTTTTCCATGTAGTTTTTGCAGGCCTGGTGGTTCAGAGGCTTTGCACACCACGGAGGCAGTGGGAAAAGAGGCTTCAGAAGGGGTCTGGTTCCTCATGTCAGGATCTGGAAGCAGGGAGGTGTGGTGGGTGCAGCAGGTTAATCACTGACGGTGGCTGGAGCTCTGCAAGATGTGTTAGGTCTTGAAGGACTCTTTCCACAAACCCCACGGTGTTTCTTTGAGCCTCTCTGTGCTCAGACTTAGCTCTCAGAAGAAGCATTGACCCACCCCTCGCCCATCATGGTCCCCGGGTATTGGCACAAGGTGCCAAAACTGAGGCAACAGCCAAACTACTCAGCAGTGCCTGAGCTGCTGCACTGCTGTGGTTTTTCCTAAATTCTCCCAGAATTAGGTGTGAGCAGCAGCACTGGGACAGGGACACCTGTGGGTGTGCCAGCAGCCCTACTCTTTACCCAGTCTTTTGCTTGAATCCCTCCTCAGTCTCTGCCTCTCGCTTGGCTGCATCATCCCCTGCTAGTGATAGCTTAGTCCCACGTGTTAAGCTGTTGTAACTCCTGCAGACATATTTTGGTGGCACCATGCTCAGACAGCCATGGGCTGAGCTGGAGGTGACCCAACCACACTTCATGTGTTAGTTCATAAACTTCCTTAACACAATATTTGGCTTGGGCTCAAGCCTGGTAAGTCCACAGATAGATGCTGAAAAATAAACACGGCTGCCAGCCTTTGTCCCAGCCCCTTGACTCAATCGATAGGTTTATTAATCTTTTATTCCAAAGCAAAGCCCTCAACCCCGTAGTGTTTGTTTAGGTTTTAGTGTTGTTGTTAGTTTTAAGTTCTCCCTCTTGCTCAGAGGTGTTTGTCTGTGCGGAGGCTTTAATCCAGCAACACCCTGCAGGGCACAGCCTTCTCTGAAAAGGCACTGCCTGTTCCTGACGCCAAAATGGGGCAGAGTCTTTTCCAGAGCAGTGATGTGGTGATCCTGCCTGAGCTAGGTTCTTCTGGTGCTGTGGCAAAATTAGGTTCAATGCCATCAAAGCACAGGGCTTAAATATGGGTGGCAGAAGCTCATGTGATGTTTTGCTTTGTGCTATCCTTGGCTTTGGCTCAACCTGGACCCTGGCTCTGAGATTTGGTTCAGGATTGGTTCATCTCCAGCTCTCCCATAACAGCACTGACAGGGGTTAGCCAAGGTTTAGCCAAGGCTTGAGGAGATGTTGCAGGAGGCAAGTCTGGAGTGCTCTGAAGGAGTCACTCTGGATTTACCACAGTAATGGTGCTCCAGGAGTGGGACCAGTGTCCTAAGTGATGAATTTGGATCTGGAGTGATCAGAGGATGTGGACTCACCCCAAACAATGGAAGTGTGCCCAGAGAAGCTGTGGCTGTCTCGTTTTTGGAAGTGTTCAAGGCCAGGCTGGATGAGTCTTCAGTCTGGTCTAATGGAAGGTGTCCCTGGAGGACAGGGACACCTTCCTGGGCAGGGGAGTGGAACCAGATGGGCTTCAAGGTCTCTTCCAACCCAAACCGTTCTATGATGTCCCTGTGCTCCTTCCCATCCACTGCATCTGCAATTCCTGCAAAGCTTGAGATGCAACTTTAAGCCAAGCTTTAGTGTGCTGGGAGTACAGACAGCCTTGGCATGGGCTCAGGAGCACAGGCGGGGAGGAGGCTGGAGCTGCTCCAGTGTGGGGGACAGGGTGAAGCCCAGAGTCCTGGCTCTGTGGCCAGGTCAGGCAGCAGTTGCAAAATATTAGGGTTGCACAACGCCTCTGTGATGGAGACACGGCCTGGAAACTCCAAAAGGACAGAGAAAAGCAGCTTGTTTACAAAGCTGCCAACAGCTTCTTGCATGGGGGCTCCAGCTCCTTCCCTACCCCTGTAACTGGCTCCACCCGAGTACGGTTGGATGGTGGGACGGGATTTGTTGTCAATTGGAAGCACAGCTTAGCCCTGTGTTTTCCACCCTCTCGGAAGGGAATCTGTGCAGAGGCAGAGGAGGGTCTGTTGTAAGATGTGCTGAGGAGGAGGAATGCAGGTACATTGGTCTCATTTGTACCGTAAAGTCACAGGTCAGTGATGGATAGATACAGTCAGAGACCTTGCTAGGGAGTATCCTGCAGAGCAGGAATCCCAGGCCTTGGCACTGCGTTCGTACTGGGGGGATGTTGCACTCTTTGGTGTTTCAGTGTCCCTGCGCTGCCTGGGTTCCCCTGTGAGGGAACAGAGAGGTCCTTGGACCAGCAAAGCTTTTGCCAGTCTGGAGCCACCCTTCCGCTCCTGCACAAATGGGAAAGGTGCCGGGTGCTCAGGCCTGCTACACCCTTCCCGTGGGAGTCTCTGCCAGAAAACTGGTGGTGCTTGTCTGCAAGGTGAAGGAGAAGGAGAGCGAGCAGAGCAAGGGAGAAGAAATACTCACCTGTTCAAACTTCTTGCCCTGAAAAAGAAAAATCTCCAGCTTGTTCTAGAGCTGAAGAGCAGTAAATCAGGGCTCTTCCTTCCATGCACCCCAGCCCAGATTCAAACTGACAGAGGGCAGGGTTAAGCTGGATATTGGGAAGAAATTCTTCCCTGTGAGGGTGGGGAGGCCCTGGCACAGGTTGCCCAGAGGAGCTGTGGCTGCCCCATCCCTGGAAGTGCCCAAGGCCAGGTTGGGCAGGGCTTGGAGCAACCTGGGATAGTGGAAGGTGTCCCTGCCCATGGCAGGGGGTGGAATGAGATGATCTCCAATGTCCCTTCCAACCCAAACAGTTCTGTGTTTCTGTGATCCTGCCCTACAGGCAGATCTGCAGCTGCTGGACTGTGTCAGCACGTGTGTGTGTGTGACATGGCTTGCAGGGTTTTGCCAGCGTTTGCTCCAGTTATGGAATCCCCAATGAGGGGGCAGATGAACGTGCTGGAGCTCTCCTCATCAGGGGATTGAGGTGGAGCAAACAACACCAAGAAAGCACCTGCCGTGAACGGAGTGTGGGTTTCCTGACTCTTCCTCCCCTACACTGCTGTGCCACAGCTCACTGCCTACCACTGGAGACAGCCTTGTTGCCCTACCTGGTATCCAAACTGAGCTGGGTAACGGGATAACTGCATATTTTAACCCACAGGACCACCCTTGATCTATGTTGGGTTGATGGGCAGCTTGCAAATTGTTCTTCTCTGTGTAGATTTCACCAACACCTGAAGGGAGCACATTGTGTGTCCTCAGCCTGTGTTTGCCTTACACAGGGTGACACATTTCCTCCCATGCAAACTTAGCAAAACATGCCATGAGAAAATGAAAAAGTCTTAATGAGGTTACAGCAGCGAAGCAAACAAATGTCCTGTTCTTGCCGGGGGTGGATTAGCTTTGGGAATTGCCTTCAGAAAATTGTTCCTCAGTTGGCCTTGCTGAGACTTGGGGCTCTGGCACTCATCCTGCCAGCTGGGGACACCTCTCACGTCTGTATTTCTTCTCTTTTACTGATAGACTGAGAAAAGCTCGTTGGCCTTTATTACACTTGAGCTTCTCAGTGGTGGCAGACAAGGGCATTTGTTGTCTTGCTCATGCCCTCTAGTGTCACACACAACGGGCAGAGAAGACTTTCAGAAGTCTCTCACTTTGTCGGGTTACCAGTGCTACAAAATATTGCTAATCCTGTAGCTTGAAATCAGAATTGTTCTACAAGAAGATCAGGTGTGAGCAGAGTTATTTTCTGAAATCTGTGTGCATAAATACATCAGCAAACAGGACCGTGAGTGAGAACAGCATAGAATGATGGAATCACTTAGGTTGGGAAAGACCTTTAAGATCATCAAGTCCATCTGTAATCTTCTACTCCAGCGCTGAACAACAGATACAGATTTTCTGTCCCTTCTATAAATTCAAAACGCCTTGTCCCTGGGACACACGGTCCACAGCTCTGCAGACCATCACTCAGCCGGTGAGATCAATGGTCACCCACCCTCAGCCTGGAGGCCATCAAGCACTGGAGAAGGAAGTGGTGGTGGAGAACACTGACAATGTCTTTTTGAGGTGTCAGCAGTGCTGGGGAAGATCTGCTCCTGCTCTTGAGTGTGTTTTATAGCCAGCATCCCTTCCTGTTCTAACCTTGAAACTTCAGTTTAGCTGCCCCTGCTCTTTCGGATCCTCCTTTGAGCCTGTTTTAGCACATTCCCTTCACTTTTGTGCTCCCAAAGGGTCTCTTTTCTCACTGTGTCTTTGGTTGACCAACAAAGGTCCGTGTGATGCTGAGGTCCCACCTTCAGTCGTCTCCACAGGGTTTCTAGACTGACACCCAAGCTCATCAGCCTACCTGTCATCTTCCAAACATCATAACCTGTGCTGGAAGGGAAGAAAAGACAGATTCACAGGGTGACTTAGAGTAACCCATCAACCCTTGAAGAACACTCAGCTCAGGATATCTGGGAGCGTGATTCTCCTGTTTTGTTCATTCAGGACTTGCAGACCACAGGTAGCTTTGCTCGTAGGGATGGCCATCCGTGCAGCCATGGGGCAGAAGTTTCCTACCAGCAGCTATTGGCTCTCAGGGCATGCAGATGGCTCTGGGAGATATGGACGGCTCAAGGGGGATTCCAATGCCTCTGGCAGGTTGTGGATGGCTCTGGGAGGTTAAGGGTGGCTCGGGGAACATATGGATAGCTCTGGGGGGATGCGGATGGCTCTGTGGGGAGGAGGTTAGCATGGCAGAGCTGATGTTACCTGAGGCATCAGGCAGCACAGAGACAGAGCAGGGTCTTCCCACTCTGCTCTCACGTGGGAACAAGTGACAGCACGGGGCATATGTGCAGCCTACAGCTTTTGGGATGCGCTGATCCTGCTGTAGCAGGGTGTGGAGCAAGTGAGGGATCCCTGCTTGCCAAGCAGAGTGAGTAGGCAGAAAAGGGAATGCATCTCCCATGGGTGTGCTCTGGCAAGTGGATTTTCACGTGGGCAGCGGGATGGATCTTGTGGTTGTGCCTCTGCTTGACCCCTCATCGGCCACAATGCTTGGAGGCAGAAATGTCACCAAAAGGCAGAAGGGTCTCCAAAAGGAAAGAGGAGAGCAGACCTCGAGGCTGGGCTCAGCAGCGACGTGCACCAGGGTGGCTCATAACCACGTGTGGATGGCACCTGGTCGGTACAGACGCACGTGAGTGCTCCTAAACCAGCCCTCGTGACACCAAATGATGCCTCCAGGCACTTACATGGTCTGTGTGCTCTGGGCTGCCTTAGCCCTTGCAAACAGCCCTGTGCTGGGTAAGCCATGGAGCAGGTGGTGCTTGGTCTGCATGGATGGGGAGGAGGAGAGGGAGCACTGGGTGCCAGCTAGAGACGTGTGGCTGTCCCCAAAGTGGGCATGTCACCCATGTGCCCTCTGGGATCACACTGTTCCTTCGTCCAGACCTGCTTTATGCAAGGTTTGGTGTGCACTCGCACATGGAAACAGCATGAACCTGAGTCAAGGAAGGTTTAGGTTGGATAACAGGAAAAGTTTGTTCCCCTGGACGGTGGCTGGTGAGCAGGCTGCCCAGGGAATGGGCACGGCCCCAAGCCTGACAGAGGTCAAGGAGTGTTTGAACAACAGTCTCAGGCACAGGATGGGATTCTTGGAGTGTCCTGTGCAGGGGCAGGAGTTGGACTTGATGAACCTGATGGATGCCTTCCAACGCAGCATCTTCTGTGATTCTGTGATCTTACAGAGCACTGCTCCCAAATTCACATACCCTACTCACAAAGCGATGGCTCTGCAGCTTCCCGGCTGGAATGAGGCCACCTAATTTGGGAATCTCTGTTCCAGCAGCACCCGGGGATGTTCCCACCCTCTCAGCTTGTGAAATCCCGGTGCAATCACTGACTGTAGGCGCTCAGGGCAGGGAATGCCTGCCCTGGTTTTGCTGTTGATGTGTTGCTTGTCCCCTGATGGGAGGGTAGGACACTATCCTTGATGTGCAAGTTGGAATGGGGGGAGATTGAAGCTTGTGGCTCTGATGCCACCTCCACTTTCCTTACAGCAGTCTGCGTGTCTCAGGGATGGATGTTAGGATGCAGCAGCAATGGTTTTGTGTGTATCCTACAGTCCCTGGGATTCCTGTCGCCAATGAATGGTGCTTCTGACCTGGAAGCGGCGCAGAAGCCGCCAGGGCAGCTGATTGATGCTCTCCAGGTTGTGGAGCAAAGTCAGACAGCCCCAGTAATTCTCTCAGACCCCTCGGCAGTCTCCTCTCTCTGGGAGGTTTTGTTGATGGATGGACTCTCCTAGACCCGGGTGTGTTTCTCCAGCCGCCCTGGTGCCTGTCGGATGCAGGCACAGACAAGCTGTGGTTACTCAATGCGTAGGAGCTTGGTGCTCTCCCAAGGGAAGCTTTGCTTTTCCCATCACCCCATGAGCACCTGTGGGTTCCTGTCTGCACTTTGCATCACCCCTGGAGCCATCAGCAGGGGACCAAGGCCTCCGTCTGGGAGCCAGGGATGTTCCTCAGCACCTCCTCTATTAACTTACATCTGTTAAGGGCCGTCTGAGTAATTCCCTCCTCAAACCTTTTCTGCTTCTCCGTGACCTCATCCCAACACCACCATTCGTCAGCCTTCCCTCAAAGCATCACTAAAATCACATTTGTGAAGTTTTCCTGAGCATCTTCATGGGGCAAGAAACCCCTGGAGAGAATCCCCTTCCCGTTGCTCATCCTTTGAATCCGTGCAACTCCTTTGGCGAGTAAAGGAATGGAAAGAGATGAGCTCTCCTTCCCCCCAGCACCACACAGCATCTGCAGAGAAATGGCAGGAGGGCACAGAGGAGGGGTGGGAATGCTGTGGTTTGGATTCATCCGGAGCGACTCCGGTCTCCTTCCCCACCGCACTGCGACTTGCTGTGTTCTCCTGACTCAGTAACACGCTGCTATTTAATTAACTTTTGACTTCTGGTTTAAAGGAGCAGTGCACAAAATAGTTATTTACTTCATTTGGAAATTCTTTTATTCGTTACCATAATTACAGCTTCCTCCCCCTTTTTTTTCTTTTTTTTTTTTTTTTTTCTTTTTTTTTTTTTTTTTTTTTTTGGATATTTTAATTAGCAGGGGAAGGGAGGGAGGGAGGGGGAATATTTGCTGCTCTCCTTGTGGTTATCACATCCTTCAAATTACTAAAAGAGGCTGGGATAATAGGTCTGGTGATTATATATAGGCACCATCTGCTCTGTGGCTGCTTCCTATCAAAGTGCAGTTAGGAGAGTGCAAGGAGGATATTTTCTCTCCAGCTATATTAAGACTGTTTCCATCTCGGCTCCAAAGCAAAGCTCTCTGCATGCAAATGGATCAAATGCGCTGTAATCAATGGCTCAGTTCTGGCAGCCTTGAAGCTGGGGTTTTTTTAAAATTTTGTTTTATTTTCCCCTCAAGTTTTGCTGTTCCCATCCGTTATGCAATTTTATTTGAGGCTGGTTGTTCTGCATTTGATATTTTCTTGTAACCATAGTCCCCCCTGTTTGCTGAGCAATGCGGTCTCGTGTTAGCTGGCACAGGGATCTGTGTCATAACTCGAATGCGAGGCAATATCTGAGCAATCAGGAATGTTTTGGAGGATGATGAAGGCAGATTTTTAGGATGCATCTGCTGTCGGTATGTAGAGGAGGTGGAAAGCTGAGCTGAGTTAATTTGGAGCAGTAATGGGAAAGAATTAATACTTGGTTTATGATACCAGCCGTGGCTGTCCCGTTGCTGCTGGGGATTGTTGGGAAGCATTTCAGGGCTCAGGGTTTGGGAGTCATAGAATTCTAGAATTCCAGACTGATTTGTGTTGAAAGGGACCTTAAAGAACGTCCAATTCCACCCGCTGCCATGGGCAGGGACACCTTCCACTATCCCAGGTTGCTCCAAGCCCTGTCCAACCTGGCCTGGAACACTTCTAGGGATGGGGCAGCCACAGCTTCTCTGGGCAGTCTGTGCCAGGGCCTCCCCACCCTCACAGGGAAGAATCTCTTCCCAGTATCCAATTTGACCCTGCCCTCTGTCAGTGGGAAGTCATTCCCCCTGTCAGGGGGTGTCCCATAGGGTGTCTCTGATGGGCACCGTCTTTTGCATCTTCTCACATGGGGAACTGGATACTGCATTTGCCCCTTGGTGGCCTTGGAGACCCAGCAGGCTTCTCTTTTCTCCTGGAGCTGGTAAGATTTTATGCTTTTGAAAGAGAAGGAGGAGAAGGAATAAGACATGGCCAGCCCAGATGGAAGGAGAAGCTGCTCGGGGTGGGGTGTTTGAGTTCCCAAGAGGTGGAGGCCAGAGGAAGGCTGAAACACTGAGGAATTTGTCTTGCAAAATCTGTGCCATGGTGCCTACAAGAGAGGGGGACTAGGTGGCTTTTTTGAATGAGTGAAAATGGCTAAAAAGAGGCAAGGGAGGAGAAAATCCAAAATAAGTCAGCAAGGATGGAAAAGACTACAGGTCTGTTTAAGTCTGGGTGCTGACTGTGGGACGTACATCACATAAGACACTCATTGTCCTCATGTATTTTGTCACTGCTAAAGACACATTGCCTCCGTGTTCTCACTCCACAGGTTTTTAATGGCTCTAGGGATTATTGGATCCCAGTTTCTTGGGGCAATTCCAGAAGTTCCACATTCACCCCTTCCACTTGGCTGGTTTAGGGCCCCTTGTTTCTCACTCCCACTTTCCCACAGGTTGCATGTTGCTGTATAAAGGATGTACATGTTCCAGGTTGGCCTCCTGAAATGGTTGTAAGTGGTGGAGGGGTTTCTCCATCTGGAGTGTAACGTGTGGTGGAAGCTGCTGCTGTTGGAAGTCTCAGCAGGGAGGTGCTCCTCAGTCCAGGGATCGAGGCAGTGGAGAGCCCTGGCTGCTGCTTGAGCAAAGAAAGTGTTCTTGAACATCCCTTTTGGGTGGAAAAGGACTTTGGGAAGGAGAGTTTCTGCATCCCGACGCTGTTTATCTGGCTTCATTCGTGAGCAGGGGAGGAATTTCTCCCAGGAGCCCATAGCAAAAGCTATTTTCTGGGATAATTAGGGAGGCTTGGTTCAGCACAGCAGCATTTGATATTAATGGACCGGGATTCCCCAGGGACAAACACTGATTTTCTGTGGTTTGTGTATAGAGTTAGGAGAAAAAATGCATTTATTGGCCTGGACATTGGGGCATTGTGTTTACCCCAAGAGAGTCGTGGTTTAGGGCAGCACCTCCTTGCAACATACCCCTAATCCTCCATCCCCACCCATTCCCACCTCCCTGAGCCACCATTCCATGCATCCTTTTGTCTGTGAGTTAAATCCTGGTTGGATTCACATCTATTCTGTCTTGCTCCCAGCTTGCTGGATGCTCTAGTGGGAAGCAAGGAGGCCCTGGCACTTAGAAGGGGCTCATAATGAAGAGGGAAAGGGGCTTTTTACATGGGCTGAGGGAAAGGTTTTAAATTAAAAGAGGGGAGATTTAGATTAATTTTAAGAAGAAAGTCCTGGCTGTGAGGGTGGTGAGGCCCTGGCACAGGGTGCCCAGAGAAGCTGTGGCTGCCCCTGGATCCCTGGAAGTGTCCAAGGCCAGGCTGGATGGGGCTTGGAGCAATCTGGGATAGCGGAAGGTGTCCCTGCCCATGGCAGGGGGTGGAACTGGATGTTCTTTAAGGTTCCTCCAACCCAAGCCATCCCAGGATTCTTTGAAGGAGCTTGAAAGCAGCTCCTGAGCTCCCGCTGCTTGGTGAGACAAGCTGGGCTTCCTTCCAGAAACGCATCCCGTCGGATTGCTGGAGCCACCAAGGTCTGAATTTACACATCTTTAGATGCAGCCCCGCTCCTGCTGCCACGCAAATGAGTAAATAACAGGCACAGCAATTCCTGCTGGAGCCACACAGCAGGTCCACGTGTGTTTGTGCCATGTGGGGAATTTCAAAACCCCCTGCGAGGGTTCCTTCCCCGCTGAGCCTGGATGGGGCCTCGCATGAGCTGCTCGGAGAGAGCAGCAACAAACGGGTTATTGTTTCTCTGTCCAGTTTCTTGAACAGGAAACGGTGTTTAAAAACGCCATTTCTTAAAAAAAGTTTGCTTGACAGTCTTTTCTGCAGTCTGTGCTTCTGCCTATTTCTCTGCTCGAGGCAGCACTCTGCTTGTATGGGTTTTTTTTTTCCTAATGCAGGAGTTAATACCTCTAATTTCCTAATACCTATTTTCCATAAAACCCAGTGGCTTCTTGCATTTAGGACCCTCAATTTCACCCTTTCATGGGTTATATCAGCCCGTGGTTCAGAGGCCAGGACGTGGATTATCCGGCTCCTACAAACGCAGTTAAAGTCACAGCCACAGAACACAGGGAGATTAAAGAAAAAAAAAAGCACAAAGAAAAGGCTCCAAGGGTTAGGGGAAGTTGAGCCGAAAAATGTTCCATCAGGTTCTGCTCTGGCCGTGCTGGAGCTGCCTGGGGCAGCGTGGGGAGCGGGTGAATGAGGTGCCCAGGAAGGAGGCTGGGTGCCAGCTGGGCAGTGTGACCCACTGGCAGCTCTTTCCAAGGGTTCTCGGCAAAGAAACGCTGGAAAAGCCCTGGGCATTGGTCTGCCAGCACGGGGGAGCCTTCCTGCAGGGAGAGGATGTGTCGTGACTGGGATAGCAAGGAGGAGGCAGAGGGGAGGACTGAGCTGAACTTGGGGTTTGCTTTTTGAGGGTGTTGCTCAGTGTTCCTTCTCCGTGGGGGAGCTTCCAGGCTGCACAAAACATTGTGTGGATTCAAAACATCCCCGCTTTTTGGGGTCAGGCCTCTGTTCCAGGTACCAACAGACCAGGAAAGGAGCCGTGTGTGATCAGATGCTGCCTGAGGATGCACCATAAACAGCTTTGCAGCCAAGAAGTGCCATTTTAGATTAAAACAACAAAAAAAGCTCCCAAAGAGTTCAGTATGCACCTTGCAGTGCTTTTTCCTTTCTCCAGGCATGGGGAAGATGTTATTTGGAATTGTAACCTGATGTATGGACCCTGTGCTGGTCCTTTGGGTGTCAGGGACCTGGTGGGGACGGGAGACATTCTAAACACTCTCAGTAGTGGGTCTGACTCTCTCTGGAAACTGTCACATTTGTGTCCTGTCACGGACTTTTGCAACACTCTAGGCCAGATTTCATGAAGGGCAGAGGGAGAGCGAGTGCCTCGTCAGCCGTCCCACGCTGTGTGGAGGAAGGTCTGCCTGCAAAGCCCAATTCCCCAGCTCTAATTACAGGAATGGGTGGCTTTTCCCTTCTCAGGCTGAAAAAAATTGGCCCAAAACCCTGAGAAACCACAACACAAATGTCTGACGCTGTTCCACATGGTCCTCAGCGAACAAAAACCCTCTTGAAATCTGCCCTTGCCTCCCAAAATAGACAGCACCACTTCAAAAGGGAAGAGAGGGGGAAAAAAAAATCCCAAACCCAAGGCTTCACGGGGTGAGAGCTCTTGCAGCCTCAGAGTTTCTATAAGTGTGTTGTCGTGCCTGCCAGCCCAGGCAGGGTTTGGGCTGGGATGAAGCCAGATTTGCCCGGGGAGGGGGTGGTCCCACAGGGATGCTCCCAGCGTGGTCAGCAGCCGCCTCCTGTGATCGGGAGCTTTGTGCTGCATCGTTGCCATCGCTCCTTCTCCGTCCTCTACATTTTTTTTACCTGGGAATATTACCCTGAGCTTGGTCCCAGTCTGGAGGTCATGAGGGGTTTCTTACAAGGAAACCTGGTCTGGTGTGGGCTGAGCACAACCCTGGCTGCTCAGAGCCGCGGTGGCCGAGCGAAGGGGCAACACCAACCTGCTTATCCCGGGGAAAACCACGATCTGCTCCAGCCCCTGTCCCACCTGACACCTGTTTGGAAGGAGCTGGACCAGGCAGTGCCTGTGTAGAGCCTTGCAGTGCCTAAAGGGCAGGAAAACACTTCTAAACCAGAAGTGGGGCGTGCTTACAAGCCGTAGGGGATCCGTGTGCCAGCGTGGGATGCCTTTTGGAGCGGTGGTTTCCCCTCTTTGTTTGCCCAGCTTGCAGCACTCAGAAAGGCAGCCGTGCCCACCCACCTCCTGGGAGCTTATCTTGCCCCAGAATAACGTTTTAGATTTCCTTTTTAAATTAAAGCTTAATATTTTTGTAGTAAAAGAAAAGGAGGCTTGAGTGTAAGGTGATAAACTCACACTTGGTTTTCTTCTGCTGAAGTTAAAGCCCACGTGGACCATTTATTTTAGCAGGAGCGGCCCTGGATTCACCTTGGACCATCCAAAAAGCACACAGGATGGTCAAATTCAGGTCAGGACCAACAATAAACTGATGCTTTGAAAGTAATTAGCTACATCCTCTTATTTCAAGAAACTGAGGGCGTGACCACAAGCAGCAGCATTAATAAATATTTTTAATACATATAATAAATATGGGCATTTATTAATCCCCTGGAGGATTACAGAGTAAAAGAGGGAGAGGGATGTGCACACCTGTCAGGCGCCATCCCAGGATTCTCAGCATTTTTAGGGCTGATGGAAACAGGTAAAAGGGTTTGCAAGAAACCACATTATCATCAATGTCTGTTACAGCCAGAAAGCAGACCCTAAAGTTAGGCCAGTGCTAAGAGCCCTTAAATCATCTCAGTCTGGTCCCCAGAGTAGCTGGGGTGGTTTCAAAGAGCTGGTGACTTGCAGCATCCTTTGCAGCAGGATTATCCCTGCTGCGTCTTGGGGAGTTGTGTGAACTGACTCACAGTTCAGTAAAAATTTGGCGTAGTAAAACGTGTTCTCTTGGATCCAGTGTTGCGTTATCTCGGGGAAAGAAGTGGAAATTATTTTTATCTGTTGCACTGGATGGTTTCTAATTGTCCCTGGCCATCCTTTGGAGTTCATTATTTCTCCTTCAGCCGACACCGGCTTCTAACTAGGGGACATAAAATTAAGATGGAAGAGCAGCAGTTCGCAAGGATATTGCTGCTCGTGAAGGAATCTGGGCTGGATTTATGCCAAAAATACCCTCTCGTGTGCAGGATTTTGGTGGGGAGAGGGTGGTGTAAGCACTGCTGGGTACCAGTGTCTGCACACACCCTGTAAGAGCTGGATTAGCAGAGCAGCCCTTCGCCTCCTGAAAGGGGACAGTAAGCTCCAGTCCTCCTTGCCCCTTCTCCTGCATCTCTCCTTCATCTAAGGGGCACAAATATTTCCTAAACCAGGGTTTTTCCTTCGACAAATTCAGGGTGGATTCTCTCCCTGTGGCGATGTGGCAGCAGCCACAGAAGGGCTCTGGGTGGTGCGAAGGTGATGCTCAGCCCTGGTGATGCATTTTAACCAATTTATCCATTTTCTCCCTATAATTCCCCCTGTATTTTGGGGATTTTAAATCCTAAATATATTTTTCTCCTGGAGGGTGATGTGGCATCTACAGAGCCCCATTACAGTGCTGGTTTTGGGGTACAATTGCAAAGCCAAGAGCTGAAAATCTTGGCCAAGACCTTCCGAAATCCATCTATTTCCCCATCCGGATGCATCACATCACAACTTTAGGAAGCATAAGACTGCTCTGGAAGCAATCTCAGGATCTCACTGAGATCCTTTTCTGCCAGAAGAATTCTGGAAGATGTTTGTATAGTTTTTAAATGGGAAGGGAACAAATTCTTCCCCATAAGCCACCCCAGTGCTTCCCTGCAGAGCGTGCTGTCAGTGTTACATGCTGGCACAAGAAAACCCTTTCAGAAATAGGAATTATTTAACATTACAGAAATCCACAGGTTTTTGGCCTCATCCATCAGCTGCCTGTGGTACCAGCTGCTTTTTGCAGGTGGTTAATAAATGCAAATGTGCTCTGGTGTTTCTCTCTCCTCTCCTTTTATAACCCCACTACTGCCTCATTTTTATCCCACTCCTGGTCAGCAGAGATGGCTTTGATGGTGGGTTTTCCCCCAGGCTTGAGCCAGGAATTAAGCCTGGCTTAACTTTTGCAGCACAGTGCACCTGGCTGGGGGTTTTCCACCAAGACTCGTTTATATTAAATAATAACATGTAGAGGAGTCTGAGTGGTTTTGGTGAACTGCTGTAAATGCAAAAAAGGGGATTAAGGAGCTTTAGGGCTTTGGTGCTTTAGGTGGAAAAGCCATGAGAACAATGAATTTCCCCCAGGTTTTGTACAGTTTAAAAATCTGTTTTGGAAAGGAAAATTGAGAAGTTTTTGCTTCTGTTTCTTATAGGCTGAAAGGTCATTCTAACCCCTCTGCCCTCAGATTTTCCTGGAGCAGGGAAATTTTCCCTGGTTTGCATCCTAAATCTGTACATTAAATTACATACACTGTGTTTATGGTTAAACCAGCAGTTTAGTGACTGTGAGTGATGGAATTTGGATTTTGTTAAGCAAACAGGACAGTCTTCTCGTATTTTTTTCATTACTTGAAACAGAGATAGTCCTTGGAAGTGTTTAAGGCCACGTTGGACAGGGCTTGGAGCAACCTGGTCTAGTGGAAGGTGTCCATGCTCATGGCAAGGGATTGGAATGAGATCTGTAAGGTCCCTTCCAACACAAACCATCCCATGGTCCTGTGATTTTAGTAGGACTCAACAAGGCTGAGACATTTCTGTGGATGAGAAGTACCCTTGCAATGACTTTGGCAGATGTGTAAGTGCTCCTCCTTCGGGGCACAAGCCGGGTCCTACCCCAAAGGGAGAGACAAAGATGCTTCCCCTGGATCTCTGTGGGGACATCCCCATCCTGGGGATTTTTATGCTCCGGAACTGCTCGATTGATGTTTTTTCCCTAGAGATGGAATCCACGCAGCGCCTTCCCTTGAGCAGCCCAACGTAGCTCGTGTGACCCCATGTCCTTGCAGGTGTTCCCGTCCTTTTTGCTTCCCAGGAGGCAAAGCAGAGAGCTCAGGGTAGGGCTCAGGGGCGCTGCAAAGCCATCAGCGAGGCACCATGGCCAACCACCACCACACATTTTATAATTTTCATTATGATTTTTTTTTTTCGGGGGACTCTGCTGCATCCCGGGCCGCGAGGGGGGAATAACCTCTTTGATTTTATTTTTTTTTCAGTTCTCTCAGGCCAGACACACCACAGCCCTTTGAAACGCTCTGTGTCCCTTACCCCACCCATGAATGTGCCAAACCAACCTCTAGGACATGGATGGATGTCTCATGAGGACTTACGAGCTAGAGGACCCCAGTGCATCCCTTCCGATCATGCCCCCCTGTCTCCACAAAGCAGTGTAGCCTCTTCGGGAAGTGGTGGGAGTGAACATTTAGAAGATCAGCCTTCCGCTCGTAACACATTCCAGGAGGAAGGGAGTGGGATGAAAGGTGAGTGACAAACCAGACCCCGACCCCCCAGCACCCAGAGGCAGGAGGGGAAGAGCCGTTTTCCCGGCAGCGCGGGGCTCTCGGTTGGCGGTTTTGGGCGAGGATCCTCGTAACCAAACGAGGCCTCCCAGCGTTTCTTCCCGGCTTAGGAATTTAGGTTTAAGGGAATGCGTTGGGTTTTCTTTTAAGTAACAGCCGGTCCTGATCTGACGTCTTACACTTGGGTGCCAGTGGGCTGGTTTTGCCCCAAAATCGCGTGAGCTGCCAGATTTCCAAAAAGCTGGATTTTTTCCATAGCCTGTGGCTTTTGGCTGCGAGTGGTGCTCTTTATTCTCTTTCTTTTTTTATGGCAGTGAAAAATAGCTTAGAGCAAGCTTAGCAAGCCACGTGTGATTTACCATTGCAGTGTTTGGTACCCACTGAGTATTTGGGGAAGTTTTGGCTTGGGATACTTGTTTGCAGTGAATTTAACCTGTGCGTTTCGGTTGGTTTTCTCGTTATACCTGCATTTCACAGAGATTTTGGCAATAAATGTATGTGGTTCTGGTGGTAAACAAGGCAGAAATGAACCCCACTTGCTGCAGTCAAAGATGGAGAGCAAACTTCAGGCTGAAGAGGAATAAATAGATAAAAACTGGGCAAACACACGGACTGTGTGTTCCTGGGAACAGACTGAAAATGACCCTGCAGCTCTCAGACTGATTTAAACAACTCCAGTTTGCATTAATGCAAAGCAGCTCGATTGTGTACAGACCACTGGTGTATCAGAATAGGGAAATAATTGTATTTTTTAACAGTCACAAGGTCTGATTTTAGTCTAATTACAGACAAATTGAGATATGGATAAATCTGTGTGATGTGGGACTGCGTTTGGCTTGGCTCTGGATGGCTTTGATGTGTGCATGAAATAAATGCATGAAAAACCCCTCATGGTTCCAAGGAATGTAACAGGCAGGTTGGGTCCTGCAGTCTGTCTGGCCAGGGAGAACTTTTTGGGAGCAAGTGTTGCAGGGAGGGCTGTTTAACACTACCTTTCTCCAGGTTTCTGCAGAAGGAGCTGGGGAGGAGACCATGAGGAGCTTGGCTCCCTGTGATCCACGGCTGCAACTCCGGGATCTGTGTGCATAGAAACTTCCCAGTGCCGTGCAGTCAACCTGTGTGGCCAAATCCACAAAACCCAGAGGCTGTCCACGAGCAATAATCCACTAAATAACCCCCACATATTAACACATCCCCTTGTCTGCTGCGTGCAGATGGGGTATGGCCACTCTTCCTCGGGCCATCCCTTCCCAGACTTCCAAACATGATTCCCCCGTTGCTGACTCAGCCAAATGGCTTTTGTCCCCCTGTCCAGGGATGTGCAGAACAGATGTTCACAATCTCTGGTGTCTACGCCTGCTGCGTCCTCCTCCCTCTGCTGGGTTTTCTTCAGGCTGAACCATTCCAGTGCCTTCCCAGATGATGTTTTCTAAACTTGGGGTTGTTCCTGCTTCTCTCCGCCAGGTTTTTTTTCCAAAAAGTCCGCGTTTTATTGAAGGTGTGTTGCCCAAAACTGGACTTGGAAGCAGAGCAGAGGCTTGTTTGCCTCCAGACAGCATTCCTGTGGCTGTGTAGCTCATCGTCCTCAAATAACAAAGCACCGTGGGCTGCATATGACCCATTGTATCCCCACAGCTTTCCTGAAAAAAAAAAAAGGACTGCCCGTTCCCTGCACTCGGATCGTGCCGTTTCTTGTTCCTGCAGAAACGCGCAACTTGGTGCATTTTTATTGGGTTGCCTCGTACTCCATCCAGACCGGCTGCTCCCGTTGCCAAGTCCCTTCTCTGAATTGCAACCACGTCTCCCCGAGCGCCTGCAGGCTCTTGTGGCTGGGTGTCACCCCTGCTTCTGGTCAGCTGGTTCCTTCTTTAACACCCTCCGGGGCATCCAGGAGGATCCAGACCCACGGGATCCGGAATGTGAGGAACCCATGACAGATCCCCATCTGGTTTCGCAGTTGATCTCCTCCAGTGTCACCTATTTCTTTCTTCTCTTTTTGTGCTCTCATGCCACCCATTTCTTTTCTTTCCATCTGTCTTCATGCTGAAGGGAAAATGCCCTTTGGCTTTTTCCTGGCTCTTGGTTTCTCCAGGGGAAGATACGGACACTTGGTTCCCCATAGAGCCCATCTGTCTGTCCTTTCCTGTGTCCCTGCCCGTGGCAGGGAGTTGGAATTTGATGATCTTTAAGGTCCCTTCCAACCCAAACCATTCCAGGATTCTGTGATTACTGGGCACAGCTTGGGGACCACCGGGAGAAGGGTCTGGATAGAGCCGGGGGTTTCTGCTCAGAGTATATCCAAGGTGTCCTGTGTGTAAACATGGCAGGGTGAGCTGTTTTCCTTCTAAATTTCCTGACAGCCGTGCCATGACTTCGCAATTAGCTCCTGGTAATTGCTGATTAAAGAGTAGCTCTGCAGGCAGGTGGTTCACCCATCCGTGGAGAGCATTGCGAAGTTTGACTTGCCAAGGACCATGAAATCACCTTGGATGTCCTTGCACCTCCCGGTTGCCTCTTCCCTGTGGGAAGGGAGAAGGCCCCACCACACACAACACACCCTCTGTGTGCTGGGGTGGCTCCTTCTCCCATCCTTCTTCTAGGATTGCCATCTCTGCTGGCAGGGGGGCTCTGGGACTGTCACAGCTCCCCAAAGTCAGGGCATGGTCCAGGGAGGCTGATGCAAAGAGCTGCTTCTGCGCTCCAAGCCCCTGCAGAGGTTGGAGATGGGTTTCCTGCAGGGTTCGATGTCTACATGAAGTTGCATCTCTCTTCTGGAAGTATCCCTGTGGGCTTTGCCATCGGCACGGACACGTGCCAAAGGCAGGTGTCCCCAGGGGACACGGGATCAGGGAGGCTTTTAATGTGCTGTCACTAGAATGGTGTGGTTTTGTGTTAAAACGATGTTGAGATTGGAGCCTGTGCTGGAAATGGGGCTTTTTGCTAAGAGGTTTTTATTTCTTTTAAACAGAAATCAGTTTAAGAGGGTGCTGGTAGCAGACTTTGGGACTGTTGCATGTCGGAACTTTTGGAAAACGGTGAATTTCAGCCCGTCTGTGCTCAGTAATTGCTTTTCCCCGTGCTTGGTGTGGGGTTGACCTCCTGTGCAGCACTTGAGGAATTTTATTGACACGTGAATCCCGATGTGTGTCTGGGGTTTGGAGAGTGTGAGCAAAGCACAGCGTGTTGGGATTGTTTGCATCCTCTGCTTGGATGCAAGGTGGGTTTGGGATCAGCCTGGGCAGCAGGAGACTTCTGGCAGATGTATGGGTTGCCTTAGGGAACCAAACCAATGGTCCCTCCTGCCCTGTCCCTTTCAGTGACGAGGCCTTGGTTAGAAAGGAGGTCATGGACAATCCTTGACTTGCACGTGGTACTCAACAGTGTGGGACTTTCTGGACCCACACCATGAGATGGATGTCCCAGCAGTGGGAATGAACTCCTGAGTGTCTCACTGGTGGGGAAGGGGATAGGGACTGTGGATAAGGTATTGCTGGGAGCAGAGCATGTCAGCTGGGTAGGCCGTGGCAGAGCTGCTGTCGGGTTGTAGGTGCTAAATAAAGCGGGTCTTGATTTGGCAAAGCATTTGAAGCCTTTACAAAGGAAAAGTGTCATTATAGGCCTGGTGCTGTGCTGCAGCACAGACACCTGCAGGGCCCTCCTCCCTTGTGGGGTGTCACCACAGACCCCCAAACCTGCAAAACCCTGAGTAGCTGCTTGCTGTCACATTGCCTTCTCCGTGGAGGACACCCCATCACGGAGTCTGGTGGGGTTTTGAATGTCACAGAGGAAGGATTCCCCTCCCAGGTTCCTCGCTGTGAAAACACGTTGATGTCAGGAGGATAAATTTATTTTTGGGTATCCAGCCAGCCAGGTACAGAGGCGCTACACTGCAGGTAATGACTGGGAAGGAAGAAGTCATTTCAGTTGGTGCATTTTTAGGTCCCAAGTTACCCTTTGAAGCAGATTGTGGGGCCATCTTTGATGGCACACCATTTTTCCATCCCAAACCCATATCTTTATTTCTCTTTAAGCAGCCAGTTCCTTTTTCAGCACATGCCACCATCCCTCATGCCATAAATCAGTGTCTGCCATCTACAAAACAGCCCCTTGCTCATCCCAAGCTCAACCGGTCCACGAGCTTCAGCAGTTCCCATGTTCCTGGGAAAACGGCAGTGAGGAGCTTGGCATGCAGTGGCACAGTGCCAGCTCCCCGTGGGCTGATTCCCAGTGGCTTTCCCACAGAAACAGAACTTCTGAGCACGTGTCCTCCTCCAGGGGCTGGTTTCTTGTCCTGTCCACATCCACAGCACTATGTCCTCATCCAGGGGCTGGTTCCCTGTCCCATCCACATCCACAGCACTATGTCCTCATCCAGGGGCTGGTTCCCTGTCCCATCCACATCCACAGCACTGTGTCCTCATCCAGGGGCTGGTTCCCTGTCCCATCCACATCCACAGCACTGTGTCCTCCCAAAGCTCCGTGAAGTTCAGTGAGGTGTCCGTTGGGATGCCCCTCGTGTCGGTGTTGATGCTGTTGCTCGTGGTTGTGCCGTTCCATGAACTCAACGGAGCTCTCCTCTCCTTACCTTTGTGTTCCAGATGTCCCAGCCTGGCTGAAGAGCCTCCGGCTGCACAAGTACGCCGCCCTCTTCTCCCAGATGACGTACGAGGAGATGATGGCCCTCACCGAATGCCAGCTCGAGGCACAAGTACGTCCCATGTCACTTGGGGGGGTGGCACACCTCCAGCGCCCCTTTGTGTGTCTTCCCGTGGTTGGGAAGCAGAGAAAGGGAAATTGGGTCTTGGGGAGTGAAAAAAATCCCACATTGTAGCTGAAAGAAACCTTGTCCCCATGTTCTTACTGGAGTCCCCACATGGAAGTCCCATCACTGGGAGCTGCGCTCGGGGTTTTTTTCCCAGTTGGGATTAAGTTCAGGAGTTTCAGGGGTGCAACCTGCAGCAGCCAATTCCTTTAAAGTCAGTGGGGCTTTGATGGCTGATTGCCTTTGAAAACGTTGTAGAATCGTAGAATATTGCTGCTTTGGGTTGGAAGTGACCTTAAAGATTATCTGGTTCCAACCCCTGCTGCTTTCAGGTTCACCTCTGCATCATCCTTGGGATGAAGAGGAGTGGGCAACACCGTTGCTTTCCGTGTGTGAGGTGCAACAGGGAGGGACAGACTAGCTGGAAATCTCTGTCTTCAGCAAGTCTCTGAGTGATTTTCTGTGTCCCCCAGGAATCCCTGCACTCAGAAATTTCATTAATTTCTAGCAGCCCTTTCTATTTAGGAGAGGAAGGGTTAGGGTTGACCCAGCTGCCCTGTGGAAGTGTTAACGCCGAGTTTTGTGCTGTTTTTGCAGAACGTTACCAAAGGCGCGAGACACAAAATAGTCATCAGTATCCAAAAGCTAAAAGAAAGACAAAACCTGCTCAAATCTCTAGAAGGGGTAAGTAATCACAACCATTTTTGTATTTCTTGTGTTTTTAAGAAGCCAGGAATTAATTCTCGGGTGAAGCACTCTTTGCTTACACACGTTGTGGGGATCTTCTGCAGGGGAATCTGTTACTGGCTTAGCTGCATGTCAGTGATGCCCTTTACCAGATGCTGGTTTTAGTTCACAGAATTCCAGAATACTGGGCTGGCAGGGACCTTAAAGACCAACCAGTTCCAACCCTCCTCCATGTCAGGGGACACCTTCCACTAGACCACATTGCTCAAAGCTATATTTTGCAGAGTGGGTCCTAATGCATCTCCCACACCTCACACAGCAGGGATGGATGTACCCTGTAGCCCTGGACAGCTCCAGGGTGCTCAGAAAGACTTGAGCTTTCCTGGAATATCATATGGGCACCCTGTCCCCAGATAAAACACCATTCACCTGCATCAGTGCCTGAACAACATCTTGAATTTCCAAGGAGAATAAATAGAGACTTCTTTATCACTTCAACAAAAGCTTAAACCCTGCAGAAAGGGCTGTTGGGGAAGCAGCAGCACCACAGCCTTGCTGGGGGCAGCTCACCCAGCCTCTCCCTATTTATTATCACTGTATTATATTAAATTTAATTGCACCGTCTTCAAACAGCAACTTGCAGAGCCTCCCACTAGGGGCTTTTAAATACTTCTGTGGTGTGTTGCTATTTATTGGTGTTTTCCTTAGCTCACTGCTTCACTATTTATTTATAATACGAGCTTGTGCTCAGAGTACGGCAGGAGCTAATAAAGCCATATTTACCTCTGTTATTAATAATAACTATTAAATCCAAGAGCTGGATGGAGCTGGCTGCAGCTCTGTGTTTTCCAGGCGATTGCACAGCCTCTTGCCCCGCTCCTCCGCCGGGATTTGGAAATCTGGTATTGACTGAGTGGCGCTGTGCGGGAGCTGGAGCCCAGCTCAGCTGGCAGAGCCAGCCACGCATGCTGTAAAATACAGGAGAAAAGTGGCAGGGACTGGTTTGGAGCCCTCCCGGGGTGGATTTGGGCTGTGGTGCTGTGACCCTGTCCAGCTTTGCTGGGGCTCGGAGCTGCCTGTGAGCTGCTTTCCCTAGGAGGAGACGTCTCTGGTTTTCCAGGCTTCCCATCCAATTTTTGCTAAACAAGAGCATATGTGGGACTTGATGTTTTTGGGCAGTGTCTTGCTGCTAAAGATTGCTGCTTTCTTGGAGAGAGCTGCTCCACCCCTCTCTGTTCTTTAGCAGGGCAGGATTTTTTCCCAGAAAAATAGTGCCCAGCAGACTGACACCAGATCTTTGAGAGAAGTGGAGCTGAGATATCCAAGAGTGAGAGCTGGGAATGCAGCAGGAATTAGAATCAACAACCATTTCAGGGTTTGCACGCATCCCATGTGCCCACTTAGTGTCCCTTCCTTCAGTGCATCAGGATTCACTCCAAAAGCTGCCTCTTTCCAAGCAGTGTCCCATAAGACAGACTGTGCAGGAGCCTGCAGTGAGCTGTTCTGGTCCAGGCTACATTAAAAATAAAATGCAATTATTTCCCATCAGTGGGACAAGGATCTGACTATAGAAATGGAGTTCTTGATCCACACCAGGAGCAAAGCTGGGGTGCACCCAAATTCTCTCCCTCCTGGGTGGATCTGTCCCAGGATTTCCAAGCTGAATGGTTTTGCTGCGGAAGTATCAGTTCACCTCGTGGTGTCCCCTTCTGTGTCTGACCAAGAAACACCTGCTTCCCTTGAAACCCTCCCAGTCCCCTCTTCATCCACTCCCCCAGCCCATCTCAGAGTGGACAGGAATGTCCTCACTGCTGGCACAGGACAGGCTCCTGCATCCCAGCACAGTCCTGGGCTCTGAGATGATCCCAGAGCATGAGGATGCCATGGCAAGCAGTTTTGGGGCAGAGCAGTTAATAGGAACCAGGCTTGAAGGTGGTGCTGGAAACAGGAAATGAGCCCACGTTAGTGTAATTCCAATGAAATAGTGCTGAAATGTTGTTACTGTGGGATTGGTGGGGAATGAACAAGACATTTGCTGCTCTGGGCATTGAAATCTCCCAGGCTCTCAGTCACTTTCATGGACTTGCCATTTCCCTGGTGGAAATGTGGAAACACTGAAGCTGGATTGTTGTTGGGTTTGGGTCCCAGTGGTTGATGGGGCACATTTATCTCTGGGGATTCAGGTCTGAACACATCCGTGGATAATCAGACACAGTCCCTGCAGCACTCTCCTGATACAAGGAAAAGACCTGGTGAATGGAACCTGGCTGTTGACCTTGGAATGCAGCAGGATCCTGAAGCAGGAGCAAAGCCGTGGCTTTGCTGGGAATTCTCAGGGGGTCACAGGAGGGGTCTGGTTTACAGCTGATGTCCCGTTGTCCCTGCAAAGACGAACTCCCTTCTCTTCAATCCACAGGACATCCTGGAAGGTGGCAACTTGCGTGTCCCGCTGCAGGAACTACACCAAATGATCCTCACCCCCATCAAAGCCTACTCTTCCCAAAACTCGAGCACGGAGGACCACAGCCGGGACGTGGACTCGCACCACCCCTCCTCCCTGATGGGCTCGGACAGCCAAGGCTCCGACTGCAAGGACTCCGCGGCGGCCGGGATGCAGCAGCACCATCTGCCGGGGTGCGAGGGCGAGTCGGGGGGGGCCCCTCTGCCCGAGGGTGACCTGCCCGGGCAGTTCACCCGAGTGATGGGGAAAGGTGAGTGCCTGTCACTTGTCCTTGGTGACATGGGGACTTGTCACTAGGGAGGGCTGCTTTGGGGCAGGGGGTGTGGGGTGGCAGCGCTGGCAGCCGCCTTTCCTTGAGCTCCTGCAGGTCCCAGTCTGAGGAGTGATGGTTTTTTGAGGTCCTGTCATGCTGGGGCTAGAGGTAAGAAGATAGGGCGGGTGGGTTGTGATTTTAGGGAGGGGCAGCGGTGGCCCAAGCTGCCTGCCCGAGGTCCAAGGTGGATAGTATCTTCTCCCTGCCCCAGGTCAGGAGGGCATAGCATCTTCTCCCGAGCTCAGGAGTGGAGGACATCCTCTCCCTTCCCATTCAGAGCCCTGGGGTCATCCCACTGATCCAGAGGTGTTTTCAGCAGCATCCCTAGGACTTACTCTGCTTGGAGCAGGGTAGCAGTGGTGCACGGGCTGGACATGAGCCACCTTGACTGCGAATCAGTGGGTCCAAGCCCCTTTTTATGCCCCAGTTTGGATGCAGGACATCCAGAATACTCCGGTGCCATTCCGTGTCTAGTACAAGGTGCACGGCTTTGCATCAGGGATAACACACTGGGAGGTGACAGGAGCAGTCTGAGGTGGGGACCGACCTCCTGTGCCATATTCAGGGCTCTTGGAGCAAATCTGTGTGAGCTTGGATGTGCCCTAACCCTTGCTGGTGGCACCTGAGGTGTCAGCACTGGCTGCATGGATGGAGATCTCCCTGGGGAAGAGGAAGGGGAGTCTTATCCACAGGAGACTGGGAACAGAAAGAACCTCACTGGGATGCTACAAAGAAGTATCAGCCTCGTCCCTATTTCCAACCTTTTTTGCAAAACAAGTAGCTGAGATGTTTTCTATACAGAAACCTGGTGCAGAGTTTGTCCCCAGCTGGTTGCCTACAGAAACAGCCACATGTGGGCCTCTGGCCCCATTTTATTCCTGTGACAGATGCCAAAGTGTGGCAAAAGCCCTGCCAAGATCTGGTGTCCTCCTGGACCTCAAGGCATCCCTGCCCGGGGGTTTACAAAAGGAGAAATTCACTCCTCTGTGAGCTCATTCCTACTTCCTTCAATGACCTCATTCCAAAAGAGGTTAAAATTCATGAGGAAAGGTGGGAATCTCCCACTCTGCAGTGGGGGCAGATTTTGGCCGTGGGAGCAGGAGCTCTCTTGCTTATGAACAGGGATTAATCCTGTGCCCCTGAGTTGCTTAGGTCTAATTTTGGGGACTCCAGCAGTGTTACTCTGGATTTACACCATCATAACAGAGAACAAAATCTGACCCTAAATATAGGAAGACACGGCAGGAATTGGGGAAGGGCGTTTTTTCTCACTGATGAAAAGCTGCTCGTGGTTACAAGGGAAACAGGATGTCCAGCGTGTTTGTGGGACCCCTCCTGGGCCCCATCTTGGTGTCCCCATCCCCATTTCCCTTCTCTTCTTTTTGTTTTTTCCAGTCTGCACACAACTTTTAGTTTCCCGACCCGATGAAGAGAATATAAGTTCCTATTTACAGCTCATAGACAAATGTCTAATCCACGAGGTGAGTCGTGTCGGTTCATCTAAAACTGTTGTTCTCATCACTTGGAAACTGTTTCCAAAGTGTCTGTTTATGTAAACCTTTCGGTTTCTAACGCAAATATTTTTGGGGGGTATTAATAGTAATTCTGACAGAACAGGCTTGAAGCGGGTGGTAGCTCCAACGTGGTGCATGGAAATGTTGCTTCCCCCCATGCTGGTTTAATTGCCAAGGCCTGGAGCTGGGAAATTCATCTGGCTCGTGACAGTCCCATCAGCAGCTGGATGAAAGGAAGAATCTCGGGATGAACGTGCAGGCGGTTTCCATCAGACAGAGCCGGCGATCCCCCGGCGTTGCCTCCTCCCGTTTTGCAGCACGTGGTCTTGGGACTTTCCAACAGGGATTTTACATCTGTTTCTGCTCCCAGCGGATCTGCCTTGGCTGGGTGATGGCTTGGGATGGCCCAGACTGTGCCACAGGGCTCTGGCACGCTCGTGCCCCGTGGCAGGGAGGGATGGCCGGTGTCCCTGGTGTCCTGCAGTGTCTCCTACCCGCACTGGCTGTCCCTGGAAGAAGAAGCTGCTTCCATCACCTGCCCATATGGCAGGGAGCAGGGAGCAGAAGTGGTGGAAGCTGAGGCCTGGGGCCAGAGAGCAAAGCCAGGAGGACATGGAACTTTTCCCAAAGTGCCTGCACTTTTCCCACCAGAGCCAGCCCATGTCCCAGGACCACCCTCTGCGCTGGCTCCGGCGTAATCAGCGTCAGGAGAGAGCATCTCCTCCAGAGTGGTTCGGAGCAATCAAGTCAGGCCCTAATTAGCCTTCAGATTGTCCTGTGGAGACTTCTGCTCCTCTCCGACGGAGACCTTGGGTGTCTAAAGTTAGCAGTGGTGGCACGTGGGTGTCCCTGTCACCCACACCTCCTGCCTTGGAGCTCTCGGAGCGGGTCTGTCCCTGCCGGAGTGACCTTTGCGGGGAGCCTGGGTGGGTGACAGGCTCACCCCGGGTGACCTCCCGCAGTGCCTGTCGGTGCCAGGATCACAGCCAAGCTCTGCCCAGACCCGAGAAGGGGGATAGGATGCAGGATGCCACAGGGCAGCTCAGCTTTCCAAATCCCAGCTTTGCCCACCCTGGCAGCATTTCTAGAGCCACATGCAGGTGACAAGTGTCACCACCCGTCGGGACCCGCCGTCAAACCCCTGCTCTGCCAGAAGGAGTTGGCAGCCTTGAGGCAGAGCTGGGCTGTCACTCTGGGACACAGGGAATGCCGCCGCAGCATTTTCTCCACCCGACATGAGTAAATCCTCAAGAAAGACCAGTGTTTCCCCCTGGACTTGCTGATGGGGCTCAACTCACCCCATCACCTGCTCCAGCTGCTTTTCGTTACCCTCACACCCACATGCACGTCCCTGCTCGCTGTGTCCATAAGAATATTCATGCATTTCCTATTTTTCTCTCTCTTTTTTTTTTGGGCAGGCGTTTACAGAGATCCAGAAGAAGCGGCTGCTGTCATGGAAACAGCAGGTGCAGAAACTCTTTCGGTCTTTCCCTCGGAAATCCCTCCTGGAGCTGTCAGGCTATCGGCAGCAGAGGAGGTATGCGGGATTTCGGGAGGGGAGGGATGGATGCAGTGGCCAGAGCAAGAGCATTCCAAGTGGGAGCAACGTCTCCCAGAGGGAGGGATGGGTTCTGCTGGGTTCAGAGCCACGTTTAGGGAGGGAGGAGGGTTGGAAAAGCTTCAGCAGTGAAATCCCAGGCGCTGGCTGGGAAGGGAACAGAGCAGTCAGTGTCCTTGTGCATGTGGTCACTGCCTCCCCCTCCGATCCCACCCTGTCTCCATGGCTCCAAACCCAACACTTTCCAGCTGTGCAGCGTGTCCCCAACCCTGGGCTCTTTCCCTGCTGCCCTTTGATGATGGCATCAGCACTGGAGTTTCCTCAAAAAGCTGTCAAGTGGCAGAAAAAAAGGCTGGAAGCTCTCAGAGGGTGCAGAGCCAGAGGTGCAGTAGAGAGCCAGACAGGGCTGTGTTGGGAACACCATGTTTGCTCGCTTCCAAGGTGATGCTGGATTTTGGGTGATCCTAGAAAGCGTAGGGGTTGTGCCAAGAAGAGATATTTTTAAATCGCTTTTAATAACAACATCAGCCCTTTGTTTCATTCTGCAAAGCTTGGTTTGTTGCAGGTTCTTTATTCCCAAAAAAGAAAGTGTTGTGGAGGTAACTGGGACTATAGGAACTTCCAGAATGAGATTTCAGGAAAGCATCTTTAGCTCAGCCCTCCCTAGTAAAACTTGGATTCATTAGGTCGTTCTCACCAAATTTTACAGAACTTGAGAAGTCTCAGAGGGGACCGTATTTGTAAAAATGAACCTCCTGGAAGGGGAGAAAGAAAACCCAACAGCATAAGCTGAGCTTTAATTAGACACTGGAGAATCCACTCATGAGAGATCTCAAAGAAATGAGGTTCCCGGGGCATTACCTGAGTTATTTTAGATCCACAACAAATGTGGATCTGAGAACTGCAGAAGGGCGGGAGGGCGACTGGCAGACGGGAAGAAGAGAGGATGCTGCACATCCAGACTGCCTCCTTCCCGCTGTCTGTGTGGGATGGAGGGACCACCCTTGTGGGATGGGAGGGTTGGGAACCCCTCACCCTCAGCGCTGTCCCCTCGCAGGGGTCAGTGTCTCACCCTCGGCTCTCTCTGTCCGCAGCCGAGGCTTTGGCCAGTCGAACTCCCTCCCGACAGCCGGATCCGCAGGGGCGGGGCTGGGCCGGAGGAACCCCCGCCAGTTCCAGATCCCCTCCCGCAACCTCCCCACGGCCCGCCTGGGGCTGCTGGGCCCCACTGGGCTGCTGGGCACCCCCCAGCGCAGCCCTGCCGCCAGCCCCGCCATCCTCAAGCAAGGCAGACAGGTTGGTCGGCGTTCGCGGCATCTGCTGCTCTTCCATCCCTTTCCCACGAGCTTCCTTTGCCTTTCCTTCTCTGACTTGTCCAGGTCCCCACTTTTTTCCCACTCTTCAAGCAGTTTGCAGGCATTTGGGTTGCGCTTCCCTCTGCGCAGTGGGACGTGGAAGTGGGACAGGCGGGAGGGGAACAAACCAAGCAGCAAGGGGGGAAAAGCTGAGTCCTTAAAGTGGCTTAGAAAAGTAGGGAGAGGGGATTTTGACAAGAGCAGATAGTGGTAGGAGAAGGGGGAAGGGTTTTAAATTGGCATAGGGAAGATTTCAATGAGATACTGGGAAGAAATTCTTCTCTGCGAGGGGGCCAAGGCCCTGGCACAGGGTGCCCAGAGAAGCTGTGGCTTCCCCATCCCTGGAAGTGTCTGGGGCTTGGAGCAACCTGATCCAGTGGAAGGTGTCCCTGCCCGTGGCAGGGAGTTGTAACTAGATGATCTGTAAGGTCCCTTTCACCCAAACCATCCTGTGATTCTACAAGCCCAAAGTGGTTATAAACCCGTGGCACAGAGGGCTTTGCTTTGCATCCCACACTTTGTGTTTGCTCCCCACAGAACCTGTGGTTTGCCAACCCCGGGGGCAGTAACAGCATGCCCAGCCGGAGCCACAGCTCGGTGCAGAGGACGCGCTCGCTGCCGGTCCACACGTCCCCGCAGACCATGCTGATGTTTCAGCAGCCAGGTAGGCAGCAGAGGTGCTTTTCCACTTTCCCACAGTGGGGTGAGACGAGAGGAGGTGAGAGGAGCTGTGCTGGTGAGCCTCCCCACAGGCACACGGCCCGTGCTGGCACAGCGTGCTCCCACCGGGGTATCTCTGCATTCCTGGGTTCGCCAGAGACATCGCTGGAGGGGTTTTTGACCCTATATATGCCATGTTGGCTCCATGTATTACAGTGCTGGTGCCTTGCCTAGCTCGCTTCTGAGGGGCTCATGTCAGGCGGGAAAGTGGTAGCTCATCCATCACTATTTCATCATGGATGGACACGGAGCCCCGGTGCGGAAGGACTGCCTTCACGCACTCAAGGGAAATTCTTTCCACAGTGCGTGTGAAGGGAAGTGGTGCTGTGTCAGTGCTTCCTTCCCAAACACTGCCAGAGTGCTCCTGTATATAGGAGCATCCTCTGATTCAGGGAGGATCCTGCTGACCTTGGACCCTGGACCTGGAGCATCCTGGCCCTGAGGAAGCCTGTTTGTGTATCCCTTCCTTAGCCTTTGAGCATGCCTTTTCCTACCAACACACGTAACAATTTACACCTCGGGACAGGGAATCCATCTCCCAGTAAACTCACCCGCGTCCCTGCGCTCCTGCTGGTTTGGGCTGGCAGCTGCCCGGCCTCACAGGCCGGCGGTGTTTAACTGCAGCATTTGGGCAGCAAATGTTCCGTACAGCAGGAGCAGCAGCTGTTCCCGGGTATTGATTAAACACCGGGACAAGGGCACATTTCTCAGGCGTTGGAGGAGAATAAATGGGTTTCTCTTCGCGCGTCAGCCTGCGGTGGATGAGGGCGTAGGAGGATTGGGGAGCCAAAGGCGTGGATTAAGTCGCAAGGAAAATAAGCAATAATGTGATGCTGGCTCACAAACTGCTGTTTGCCGGGCTGTGGGGGGACCTCAATCCTCCTGGATCTCATCCCATGTTCCTGTGAGCCAGTGGAAAGAGGGAGGTGCCATCCAGCACAGTAGCACAAGCTGTATTTGCAGGTTTTGCTGTGGGGTGGGGAAAGTTTGCTGCTGTTTAGATTAGGACAGAGGTGTTGGAACACTCCAGACTTCGTGTTTGTGTCCTCTTTTTTGTGCTCACCCCCTCAGGGATGTGGCAGCGATGACGTGGGCGACTGAGTGGGAGCCAAGCTGGTCCCAGAGAAGCCAGACAGCGGCTCTGCTGGTCTGTGCTGCCATCCCATGTCCGAGCACTAACCCTGCCTGCACGGACAGCATCCATCCCCAGGAGATGGCCAGGGCTGCCCACTCCCTGGGTGGGGTTTCTACTCTTACTCCAGCTGCCCCTCACATCTCTTATCGGCACCTGAACCCCCTCAGCTTTATTCCTTACGGATAGCAGGGGGTGATGACTGCTTTTGTGAGTGAAGATGATTTTACTGGCAGTCCTGTCAGACCCTCCTGGGGCATTTTTCAGATGGTTTCCCCATGCAGAGCAGGCAGGCGGGGTGTCTGCCAAGTGCCTGACCAGGGTCTCCTATTCCCTTTCTCCCTGCAGAGTTCCAGGTACCGGTGACTGAACCTGACATCAACAACAGGCTGGAGTCCCTGTGCCTGAGCATGACGGAGCACGCACTCAGCGGTGAGCATTCCCTACTCCTGGGGCTCTTCCAGCACGTCCACGCCGCCTCTGCTGAGCCCCCCAGCACCTGCCCCGCGCCCCCCAAAAGCTGGGACAGGCTGTGGCTGTGAGAGCGGGACTGCGGCGGGGCTGGATGCAGGGATGCTCCCGGGGATGCTCCCGGGAGCGTTCAGACGGGAATACTGGCTTCTCTCGGCGAGGTGGCCGGGGCAGGGGGTAAAGCCGAACGCAGGGATCGCACCAGCGCTAGTGGAGTCTGTGCTAATCGGCCACTCGTCAGCTTGCTAATGATAATTAGTGTTAGCTCGCTACTCTCGTTAGCTCTCGATAAAGCCCCTGCCGCCGGCGCGCTCGGATGGGTCACAGGCTTTGGAGTGTTGTACCCTTCCGCCACCGGATTCCTCGTTTGGCCGGGGGTGCCCCACGGCTGGGGGCTAAATCCCTGCCAGGCGCTGTGCCAGGGGCTGTGCCGGGCGCCGTGCCCTGGGGCCGGCAGTCCGCACACGGCCGGGGGTGCCAGCGGATAACGGGCACGGGGAGGGAGGAGGACCGGGGCAAAAACAAGCGGGGAAGATGGAAAAGGCAGCGGCAGCAGCGCGATGGAGAGCCCGGTGCAGCACAAAGCACCGGCACCAGAGGCTCCCGGCGTCCCTTGCCAACGCACCGGACCCCCAAGCACGAGGGATGACCCCCAGCGATGGGATGAGCGCGGCCGTCGGCATCGCCCGGATTCCCGAATGACCAGCTCGGGTCTCGCTGCGGAAATCCCGGACTGTGACGGATGGCTGAGGACAGGAGCCCTCGGAGAGGACGAGTGCCACCAGGAGCCCTCGGGGAGGACAAGTGCCACCAGGCTCCCTGCGGATGCAACAGCCCTTCCCGGGGAGAGGAACAGGAGAACAAGGACTGTGGGAAGCAGCAGGGCCCTGGCAGCATCCCTGGCTGGGAAAACAAGGACACTTCTGTCACCCGAAGCGTTTCTCCGGCGTGTGCCCAGCCGAGGCTTAGCTGTCTTGTTCCTCTGCAGGGTACTGTTCCTCCAAGTTATTTTTTCCAGGTCGCATTCCCCGAGCCTCTCCAAACCGGTTGTGCTATAAATAGCTCTTAAAAAAATAAACCTTTCGGGGGAGAAAAAAAAAAAAAAAAGGCGTAACAAACCTGTTTGTTTTTAGTGTCAAGGAGGGAGGTGGCTGTGGTGCCCCAAGTGGTTAACAGGGAATTCTCTGTTCCAGAGCCACCCTGGGAGCTGCCTCCCACCACTCTCCATCCCGGGGATGGGGTTTGGGATGGGGAACGGGAGGTGGGATCGGGGCTGGAGGGTTGGAAATGCTGTTGGGTGCTGACTTCTGCCCCCGGGGGGTGGGGACAGGGGGCTGCTGGTACCAGGGTCAGTTGTGAGGCTTTGGGGTGGGTCATGGACCCCTCACTCCTGGGATCGGGCTGCGGCTGGATGCATCCCTGCTGCCATGGGATGCTGGGAACAGGCTCTGGGGAGGCAGAAAGGACTCCTGGGGCTTTTTCTCATTCCATGATCCTCAGATGGAGGAAAATTTTGCGTCCTCTGCGGTGCAGGTGTTGCAGGGCTGGGTGAACTGTGGGCAAGGCAGCCCCTGGGACCAGCTCTGTCCCTGTCCCCTGAGTCCTGGTCGGGGGCACGTGAACTTGTCCCTCTGTAGGAGAGTCCCAGATTGTCATCTGCCTTGTGATGAGTCCAGGCTGCCCAGAACCCCACTCTGCTCCTGGAAAAGCAGCTGTGGGCTTGTGGCAGAAGGCCTGGACTGGTGTTGGGACAGCGACTCAGGGGAGCTGCTGTGGGGTGGGGACAGTCGGTGGCACAGAGGGACCAGCAGAGCACTGACACCCCAAAACCCTTCTGCACCCCTTGGGGAGATGGGAGGCGGTGGGGGTGGCCCCGACACCACCTCGCCGTGGGGGCTGTGGGTTGGGGGTGCTCTGGGGGTCCATCCCCCAAATTCCCAGCTTGGGGGCTACCAGTGCTCACTGAGGCTGCTCCTAATTCTCCCTTCCCGCTTGCAGATGGTGTCGACAGAACCTCCACGATCTAGAAGGCGTCGCCACGGGGACGCTGGCCGGGACAACAACTGCTGCGGGTCCAGCGGCGAGGTCGGGGCTTGAGGGAGCCTCAGCGATAGCTTGCATCCTTTCTCCTCTCTCCTCTCCTCTCTCTCTCTCTCTCTCTCTCTCCTGTTTTAATTTTGTGAATGTGTAGATTGTCCTTGTGAACATACCATTAGACTTGGATTTGTGTTGTCATTTATTACATCCATGCTAGGGGGGGGAAAAAGACGGCAAAAAAATCTCAGCGACGATGATGAAGCAGCACGGGGAGGTTGGGGGGGGACGCGGAGGAGGAGGAGAGTGCTGACAACAGAGGGTTCACCGGAGCACCGTGGGCAAACCCTGTTGCTGGAGGAGGAATCCAAGGAGCACGGAACACCACGCGGGGGTGTGTGACCAAAAACCCTTTGGGGAGGATTTGCCTGCCCTGCCCGAGTCCTGTCTCTTGAGTTTCGCCGCGTTCGGGCACGGACTGACCCGGCGAGCCCGGATTGAAACAGAAATAATAAAATAACCCCGAAATTTCCTTTCAGTTTAGTCAAGAGAGCCGCAGTGTGGAGGCAGCGTTGTGCTCAGGGCAGCGGAGGGTCGGCGGGTGCCCGTCCCTGCGCCACGGTTGGATTCGGGATGCGGGATGGAGTGCGGGCATCTCGCCCAGAGGAGGGTCCCGGGGGGAGTCTGGGAATTGGGGGACGCTGGGAGAGGTTCCGTGTCTCTTGCCTTGCCCGCGCAGGTACCGGGAAGCTGCTGCATCCTGGCTCCACACATCTGGCCCAGCCTGCCCAAATCCACCCGTAAGGGGCTTTGCTGGCGCGGCCCACGAGGGATGAAGGAGCCCCCAAAGAAACCCAAGCCACAAAGGGCACCAAAATGCAGCTGCACAGCCCTGCTTTCTTGGCATTAACCGTGTGCCAGGCAGGAGATGGGGATGGCAGTGGCTGGGCTGCCCCTCCCCTGCCGCTGCTTTCTATAACGGGAGCTAAATTTGGTGTTAAATTGGTAAATCTGACCCGGCGCTGCTCAGACCTGCAGTGATGCTCCCGCCAGTCCCGATGCTGCTCCT
>VZTD01002927.1:125436-147090 GCA_013397725.1 Rhagologus leucostigma
AAAAAAAGGCAGGGAATAGATAATTTCTTGCAGAAGTTGCTGTTTTCCCTAACAGACCATTTCCCACCACAAGCACCAGCTTGAATACACAGCTGTGAGAAAGACAGAGCTCGGCCTCACCACAAGGACGAGCCTTGCCCATGCTCCTGGGGCTTCCCAGGAGGGTTATTTCCAAATGGGTCAGAGCATTTGGATAAAAAAGACAGCAGGGGCTGAAGGGGGCTTCATTCATCGTCCCTTCTCCCTTCCTGACTGCCACAGAGGACGCAGCCACAGGCAGCCCCTGCAGTCCCCCCGCCCTCTGCACTTGGGCTGCCCTGCTCCTCAGGAGTCTGGGATCCATGCATTTTATATTTTTTTTCCCCCTGCATCTCAGCAATATCTGCTTCCTGGGAGGCTGGAGGACAGTAGGAATGTCTTTAAGCCAGCCTGCCCACCCTGCACCCAATGGGACGACCCAAGCCGGACTTTACCTTCGGGGTCTCTTGTCACAGCTGCTCCTGGGATTTATTTGTTCAAGTTAATTTGAGCATCTGGCCAGGAACCAGGTATTTCCTCAGGCCAGTGCAAGGCCTCCAGGACAGCTCAAGAAGGGCACAAGAGGACTGTGAAACCCCCCAAGCTCAGTGCCAGGAGAAGCCACTACCACCCACCATCCCTGCTCCAATGTGTTTGCTCTTGGTTCCTCTGGCTCCAAGGAGCAGCAAGAAGAAGGCGACACCAAATCCTGGAGGTTTTTTTGCTTCCCAGTCACCAGCTGGGAACTCACCTGTGGACAACAGCAACACCCAGCCCTGAGGAGCAACCCAACCCCTCACCCACAAGGACAGAAACCATCTCCACCCGAGGAGAGGGAGCTCGTGCCCTTTCCTCGTGCAGTGCCATCACCTCCGAGTGCTCCAAGGATGCTCCCACTCCCAAGGATAACACTGTGCTTTAATGTTTCAGAGACAATGGACTGGTGTGCAGCACAGCAGGGGCTGCACATCCTGTGCATATTTACACACGGGGTGTAGTTAAAGCTCGTGTATTTGAACAAGACGGACGTTCCAGAAAACACACCGAGACTCACAACAACAAAAAAGGGAACAAAATCCAAGGCCACGAGTAGAGAGAGGTATGTTTTAAGGACTACAGGTCACATGGAAATAAAAAACAGTGGTGGTGCAACGTGAACTTTACCCTGAATAGAGATAAGTGGTTAAAACACAACTTTTTTGGTACCTCAGGAGCAAGACAGCGTTTTACAGAGACTTCATTTCCAAAGGAAAGCAAGGAAAGAGAAAGAATTGTACTGGTGTGTGTGCCCCTTTGGTCCTCAAAATCTGCTTCCAGTTGAGCTAAAAAGAGAGGTTTACTGCCAGTTTCAGGCAAGAAAGATTTAAGGCTTTTCAGCTGGATATTTTTAAGATACTGAACTGAAAAGTGGCGATTTCAGGAAAACAAATGCCGTGGAGTAGGTCTGGTTTAGCAATGTGCAGCACAGCTCATTTACACCAGTGACAAACACTGTTAGAGCACCTAATCCCACAGAATCCAGGACAGAGGCTGGTATAAAAGATTTTTCCAATAATGCTGTGAAGGTCATCAAAGTGAAATTAGTGTAATTAAACACATGAGCTTGTTCTCCTTGAAAAAGTTCTTCAGGCCCGATCTGAACAGAAGTGATTTTCACTTTGTTTCCAACGTGGGCTGGAGCCAGAGGGAGGAATGTTGGTGAGATGGAGCTGGCCAGACCAGGAGGTTCGTGTACAGGACATCTCGGATCGATGTCCAGCAAAGCAGAGAGAGCCCTGGGAACCCGTGGGCATCCAACCCCCTGGCTGACATTTGTTTTGCAAGCTCGGTTTGAGGAGGGTGGTTTTCATTTGCGCCTCATCTTTTCCCAATTAAGAGTTACAAAACACCCATTAAAATGGTAACAAAGCAGAAGTTCAGCCAAGTCCAGCTGGACCGAAACTTTTTGTACCAATTCTGCCACTTACAGAGGTTGCCACATACACTGAGAAAAACGTGGTTTGATTCATTCTGGTGGCCCTGGAAATGCTTTTCTCAGCTGCTCTTACGCAATGAGCTGTTGTCATTCCAGGTTACTCTGCCCTGAAATGACCCAACCTGTTGGCAGGGAGGGGAGGTACGATGTGCTGTGCTCAGGATTTCATGCTCACCTTTGGTCCAACGCTGGAAATGGAAACCTTAGAATGCTTGGAAATCTTAATTTTCACATTATCAGGCTAATTTTGGCTTTTCAGTCAAACCCATGGAAATCCAAGAAGGAAAGCTCAAGATATAAATACCATTAAAAACCTCTTTGGATACCTCAGTGCTCTGCAGACAGACTCTGCAGGGTTTTGTCCTCTCCTCTGTTAAATTTTCCTTAAAAACAGTAAGAAACTGACAGTTCAAGGGGTCAGACATTCTGAGGCACAGAGAAAAAGGTGCGTAAACCCCTTTGCACTGAGACAGGGCTGTGCCCCAAATAATTCAGAAGTTAATTCCCTGCCTGTTAAGAGGATAAGAAAAGTAGAGCTAACACATTTCTCAAACAAACAAACAAAAAAATACACAAAAAAGGAAGGTAATGCTAGCAAGAATATAAAACACACCAGAGGTATAGCACACATATCCAGGTACTGAGATAGCCACTGCAGGACTTGCAATAAAACATAGTCAAATAATTCGGGACAATCCAAATCCTACAAAGATCCACATCTTTTCGGGTGTTTCCTGTGCTGCTCCACATTTATTCTAATATAAATATTAGAATTTCACTCCCAAGCCCCACTTCTCTCCTGACAGTTGGATATTCTGCACTGTGGAAAAGCATCTCCAAACCCCTATTTGTAGCTTGTAACTCTGCGACATCAGCATCAGTGGAAATCCAGGAGGAGCCTCCCGCACCCCTACCTTTTCCACTTGCCACCAGAAGCCTTTTCACTGCACAAAGAGTATGACAACGATTCACAACGATTTAGTTCAGAACTGGGATGTGGGAACAAGGACAGACAATGACACGGGACGGAACAATCCAGAGTGCATCCAGAGGGTAACACACTTTCAGCTCCTGATGAGTGTCAGGAATTCTTCACGGGTCTTTGGATCTTCCCGGAATACCCCCAACATTGTGCTGGTTACTGTTTTACTGTTCATTTTCTGTACCCCACGCATTACCATACACATGTGCCTAGGAGAAACGAGAGGGGAGTCAGTGCCTCAGGAACACTCCTGGGAAAGGAGCAATCCCTTGGGGAGAGATGTTTCTTGCACGGTCACATTCAATTCTGGGAAGGTGACAAAACCTCCACATCCAGAAAGGGCATCTGCAGCACCTCAGCTGTGGAAGAGAGTCACATTCTCAGCCATCGAGTGCTGCCTTCTCCGCTCTGATCCCAGGAAAATCCCACCTTCCCAAGGTGCATTCTGATCACAGGGACGTGCCTGGTGCTAGTCCCAAGCTCTGCACTGCTCGAGGAGGCAGAGGGAGCACAGGGGCAGGGCATGGATCGGGTGCAGCTGGGACAGCTCCTCACCGCCACTTCTCCACAGAGGATCAGGCAGCACCATTTTAAATGTCTCCAGCACATCAGGATTATTTATTTTTTATTACCACTAGAAATATTTTTTATTACCACTAGAAATATTTTTATTAATAAGGTGGTTGTTGTTGTTGTTGTTGTTGTTACTACTACTCTCTCTGCCTGATAACCAAGCACAGCACAAAGCTCCCATAGCCAAAGGGGCAGCACGCACCAGCACAGAGCCAAGATCCCATGGAGCCACGATACCACTCATGGAACACCTGGGATCACACCGAGCTGGGATCCCACCCATGGAACACCTGGGATCCCACCGATCCAGGATCCCACCCCTGGAACTCCTGGGATCACTTACGTAGCTTCCACGACGACGCCGACCCCGGCGGGCTGTAAGGCTTCTGTGATGGCGATTGCAATTTGTTTGGTAAGGCGTTCCTGGACTGAGGGAACAACAGGGAATTCAGACTCCCAGAATCCCAGAATGATTTGGGTTGGAAGGGACATCAAAGCTCATCTTGTTCCGACCTCCCCACGGTGGGCAGGGACACCTTCCACTAGACCAGGTTTCTCCAAGCTCCCCCCATCCTGTCTTCCATTTGTATCCTGGAACAGACCTTTTATTTTCTTGTTTATATTTGGAGCCATTTTGCATTCCACCTCTCCAACCACAATTTGTTCTAACAGCTCTTCCAATTCCTATTTTGCAGTTAGATTTCCTTGCCTCTCTGTTGTGTTTCAGTTTTTAATGTGTTTGTTCCCAGCGTTACTGCTGCACCATTTATTCCACACGCCCAATTTCTCTTCTTAAGGAAAGGAAATGGAGATAAAAAATGAGCTTTGTCCTGCAAAGCTTTACTTCCTGCAGCTCTAGCACCCTCTATTCACCAGCTTGATGGTCACTGAGACTCCTTTTGCCAAGAACAGGCCAAATTTAACCATAGGACAAAGGCAGCAGGCTCAGCCCAACCCAAGGCTTTGGACCCTGCAGCTTCCTCCCCTTCTCAGGGAAAGGAGGCAGCTCTTGCTTCATTGCCTCAGACAAGAATTCCTGAGGGCATCTCTCCAAATCTCTGTAGGAGAGTTCATCCCCAGCAGCATCCAATTAGTTTAGTTATTGCTGGCAGCTCTGCATTTATCCTCAGTGCCTTCATTGGGAATGCAGAGGCTAAGTACAATAAACAGGTGAGAAAAACCTCTTCAGGAAGTCTTTTTCTCCACTCATTAAGTCCACATCTACAGTCCACCCCCAGTTTCCAGCCTCCTAAACTGACCAGGAGAGGAGTGCACACAACAAACCCCAAATTTCATGTTTACCTTGTAATCGTCTACTGTATATTTCCACGATCCTAAAGGAGAAAGGAGAAAGACATTATTATAGTTATTTCCAGCTGGCCTCTGACTGATCTTCACAATTAATTGGATGCTATCAAAAGAGACCACTGTACTGATCCATGTCCTTCCTGGAAATCCACAGCCAGGCCCCAGGCTGGAATTCCTCATGGACTTCCCTCGGAACACCACTGTGCTGAGTGACAGGTTCCCCCTACCTGCAGCCCCAGGGACTATTTTAGGGCAAACCAGCCACTTCTCCTCTGGTCTCCTTCTGTTGGTTTGGAATTCCTTGTATGCCCACCCACCTGCATCGCACAGTTTTGGGGGAATTCATGTCCAAAGGCTCCCTGAACCTTAATTCCTGATCATCTCCCCGTGCTTCAGACTAGACCAAACACTGCCTTAAGGACAATGCAGATAATGGATTCCCAGGAGGCTGCTGAAATTGAGCAAGAAATGTTTTGGATTCTTGCATTTAGCCACAAATTTAGCTAAGAACAATGAGACAGAATTGGTCTTATTTAAAACAGAGTCTCACCACCCCTATCTCACCCCATCCTTCTCATTTTAGTGCAGGGATCACCTTAATGGTCCCCTCCAACACGACTTCAAATTTAAGCCACTGGTGGGCAGTGCAAGGGACACTTACTGACAGTTCTAGAATCCACACATTTAAGAAAATCCATATAATTGCTCTGTAACTCCAGGGGCTGTTCATGCCAACCTCGAATGCTTAATTACACTTCAAGTGGCCACAAAAAGGAGCTGCTGTTGCAAGCTTTGATACCTGTCTGGTCACACCAGACAAAAGCCAGACACTGGCTGGCAGCCTGAGGCATCACTTACAAGAATCATCCCCGACAATGAGACTCTCCTGCTGTTTTGGAGAGAGAATTAAATGCACAAACTCCCCTCCAGCAATGAAATGGTTTTGTTACAGTGCAAAACAAAGCAGCACAGTATTTAGATTAACTGTATGGATAAAAAACATGCTGATGCTCAGATATCGCACAGAAGAAGTCCCAACAAGGTGTTTGTGTAAAAACAGTTATTTGAAAGAGCATTTTCAAGCCTGAGCTTAAAATCCAGAGAAAGATGTTTGTTTACTGAACTCAGGTCATCCACAACTACAGAAACTCACCACATTAGACTAATCCTATTATGAAAGATTAGGCCTAGAGCACCAACAACCTCACAAATCTTTGCTTGAACACTGGTTGCATTATATAGGGCAAGAAAGGGAGGCACGATTCGGCTCTTCGTGGCAAGCACTCAAAAGTGAGAACATTTTGTTATACAAGGATCTAATCTTTTCATTATTGCAGTATATGGGAGTTTTACCCCCACTTTAAAGAGAGGCAAGATTTAAGCTTTGAGCACAGTGCAGGAAGCCTTGCACATATTGATGCAGGTTTCCATACTGAGGATAAATAGCAGGAAAATTGTACATTTCTAGCACCATGTTGCCATTGGTGCATTTGCATTTTAAAAAAAAAAAAAATCACTGAAAATAATTTTGAGCTCCTTTTCACAATTGCAGTCGAGAGATAAATAGAGACCTGAGCAAGCACAAACCAGTGGATGCATATTTCAAACGTGATCCTTAATCCTGCATTGGAGCCCTGCAGAAATGAAACCACGTGCTAAGGACAATCTCTTCAGGAAGGATGCATCCTCTTCGGGAACCCAACTCCGAAAAACAACAACAAAACAACACCCCCAGCCCTGCACCACTTAAAGACCCACCCAACACTCAACACAAGCCGTGGGATGCCAACACACGTTTCCGAGCACGAGAAGCTACAGAAGGTGAAGTCTTCTGCCCAGCAACTGCAGTTCTGACAGCTCAGAACCTCAGCCTACAATACAGCAGCGCTGTACAGCCACAAAAAAACACGCAGAAAAAAACTTACAGGTTGGACAGCCTTTTAATCAGAGCAAAGCCCACTCCTACAAGCACTGCTGAGGACAGGGAGATGCCCCCCTGCAATACGAGGTTACACAGCAAAGATCCGACCTCCAAGGATCCTTCCGCTTCCAAACCCAACTCCCTGTTGTGCAAGCAGAGCACAGAACAGATCTGGCTCGCTTTGGAACATTTTGCTGTCGTATCCTACACGTTTCTCACCTGCTAAGAAAACCCAGCAGGCAGGCAGATTTGCAGGGCTAACTCTCATTAGTGTTACTGGAACTGCAGCAGGATTAGCAGACCTATCAGGGAAAGCATAAGCAAAACCTATGTGGTCTTTCTAAACCGCAGCCAGATTTTTAGATCTGTTTCTCAAAAAGGGACCTTTCCACTCTGATCCCAAATAATCTGCTCGTTGAAGGGATCTACCGTCCTCTTCCTCACCAGCACTAGAAAGTGTCACTTATTAACAAGAGTCAGTGCAGCAACTGACCCAAGGGCACTTGCTGAGGAAAAAAAGCTATTTTACATAACAAATGGATTTCTCACGTGTATCACAATTGCTTTATTTCTTAGGCTGAACTTTATCTATAAAATCTACCCCACAGCGTTCTCAGCACGTCTTCAGCGAAAGAAAGAAATGCCAAATTTATCTGAAGAGTCAGCTAAGAGATGAAAGCTTTACATTCAATTTATATCCATAAAATGTGTTCATTTACAGGTTGGAAGTTTCAGATTTTTGTCCTTATTAGTCAATCTAGACCCAAGTAGTAAATAGCTGGAAATTCTCACTGGTTTTTGTGGCCTGCCTTCGAATGTGACCAGATCCTCTTGGTTTTTGCCTCAGAGCTCCCTGCAGACCCCAGTGCTCTGGGGGAACCTACAAAACCATTAGGGCTCTACTGCAGCCACTGGTGTGAATTAATACACAGCTCTAAGATTTATCTGTCCTCTCCACAAAAAAAAAACAATGCTGAGGATTGGTCTAAATCCAAATCCAGGACACAAAGCGGGCTGAGCTTTAGAGGGAGAGGAGATTAAAAAGATTAGCACAGTTAGCACAGCCTGGAATCCTTTTTACAAATTAGCATCACTTTCATTAGAACACTTACCTAGCAAGCTTGCTGAGGCCAAGCACTTGTTTGTTGGGGAGATAACCAATGTGTACCTAGACAGGGGAGAAAACCATTAACAGCAGCAAAGCCACACTTCCAAGGGCGTATGAAACTCATGCACCGACAATGAGATGTGCATTCGCCCCAGAACTGACTCTGGGACAGCCCAGAAGTCTTTAGCATGTGGGAGGAACACGGCACCATGCAAGCCTGGGGAATTGTGGAGCTGAGACGGGGCGTGCCTCACGAGGTCCTGGTGAAGACTAGGTGAGTGTTTCTGAGGGGGAGAAAAGCCACAGCTCTTCAAGAGTCAAGGCTTATGTTCCAAGTCTCGGGAATGCTACCGAACACTGCTGCGTTTGGGTACAAAGGCAGTCTATTACTCAGCACAGCACTATTTGTCTAAAATAAACATGCTTTTCTCTCAAGACCTTAAATGCATCTAGGGAGCGGAAGGAAGAGGGACTGTGCTTTATTTCTAGTGAAAGTTCTGATGGCGAGAAGTACTTTGCCACCAAAAACCAGGCTGCACTTCCTGATTTGATTTTTTTTTTCTTGTTTTAGTATCATGGATCGCTGATGATTAACTCAGCTTCCATCCTGCTCAAAGATGGATTTGCTGAACACGTACTTGAACTAAATTGGAAAAAGTTTAGTAGAGAAGTACTCAGATATGAAGGGAAGGACATTTAGCTCCCTGTTTTTAGAAAGCCATGCGGGCTACTGAATTCCAGTGGGTTTACATTTATAACAGATTATAAACCAGTACTTGTGCCACTGTACCAGAGACTTGAAAAATTAGCCGAGATACAGCAGGGGAGTGTCAGTGGGGGATTCTGGCTTTGCCTGGAGGCCCCATCTCAGAATCCTGTGCTGCTGTACCTGCAGTAGAGGTACCACAGTGCACCTGATTACCTGGCTAACTTGCTCATTCCTACCCCTTCTGTTGGGTGATCAACCCACTGACACCTGAAAAGACATGACACATTTCAGACGAAGTGAAGACACGACTTAGAAATTAGCTTCGAATCCTGTTGCCCACATTTCTGCAGATTTCTTGATTTCCTTTAAGATAGAGCTGCAAATGGAAGACCTACAGGTCAGTGTTTGCAGCCTGCTTGGTGCACCCAGCAGGGCAATGGTTACTCTGAATATTTAGAGCCATACCAAGTCATTTAGCAGGACTGAGTTGGTGTTTGTGAGGAGATTTCTCCAAACCACACAGGCTAAACAGCTGGATGTAAAAAAAATATGCACACATTGCCACAGGAGTAACGGGGAGAATAAACACAGGACACACAACCAAGAGTAACAGGCACAACAGAAAGCTTGCACAGAAAAAGAGGTTATCCTGTTTTCCAGTATAAAACACTAACAGCAAGAAACGAAAGCAAACAAAACTGAATTGACTCAACTAAATAAACAGCTGGTTTCTGTTCATGTATTTTATTTTTGGGAGACCATTTGCTTGGAACATATGTGGCTCTGACTGAATTTTACAGACAACACAAGCACGTGCTGCTCTTGGACCTGCGAGCGCTTTGTGGCAACAGATGGATCAGGCTAAGCTCCATCCTTCTGTGCTGATAAGGGAGTGAAGAGGCTGAGGCGTGCAGCTCCCACTCAGAACTCTTCATCACCTCTATGGCGGTTCACTGGAGAAATTTTATTTTCTTAAAGTAGTTGGCATTACAATTCCAACACCCTCTGGAACACCAGCCCTTTTCAGGGGACTCCCCAGTTAAGCATAGCCAGTTTCGGCCACCCTCTCCCTGACACGGCTCACGTAATTAAGGCAGGGCTGCTAATGAGTTTGTTCCACTCACAGGGGGTTTCAGAAATGAATGCGCACTGGATAGCTCTGAGCCAGGAGCTAAATCCATGACAGAGCCAGGGTGCAGGGTGAGCTGGTTTAATATCAAGATGTCTGCCCTCAAGGCTTGCTGCTGCTTCATGAGGAAGAGCTTTGATAGGAAATGTCAGAAACCATTAGATTACTTAGACTAGGAAAGGCTGAGCATTATATTTCAGGAGGTTAAATTCAAATAAAACCTTACATTAAGGAGGCCTTCCTTATTTGTATTCTGAAGATTAAACTTCTAGAACCGTAGCTGTGAGCAGCAAGTACTTACAGCCTTAAAAGCTTTATAGCTACAGCTACCAAGTCTTTTACATGTACTTAAGGTCTTTTATTGTGCATTCCCGCATTTGTTCTGTGAGGGAGAGTTACCTTTCCAACAAATGGAACGAGGTGATGCTCACACAATGAGAACATGTCTATGTCCTTCACAATTACCATCTCATCATGGTCTTCGTCAAAGATGGCGTCGTTCAGGACGTCTGAAATTAAACAATTGCATTAAAAATGAACGCAAAAAGCACGGCGGGCTCTTGCAGCCTGAGAAAGCTTGTAGCGAGGGCAGAGCTCTCTCAGGGCTACAGATTTCAGGGTTCAGGTCTGGGAGGGAAGTAAGCAGTAACATCACGAGCGCGTTTTGGTTTGCGTACGATCCCGCATTTGCCCCAGTGTCAGACTCCCTGCGTGCTGCACCAGAAGTCAGCCTGGAGTGTTTTATTCAATTAATAGCTTGAGTACAGGCTAGAACAGGTCTGGTCTTTGCAGAATTACTGACATCTTAAGAGCAATTAAGCCTACAGCTGACAAAAATGGCAAAAAGTGGGCTCCATCAGTGCTTCCAGAGGCAAAGCCGAGCCTGAGGTCAGAGCAAAGCTAAGCCACCACAGTCGGTCCTCCAAAACTTCAGCACCAGCATCACTATCTCCAAGAAGGCTTTGCATGCAAATAAAATATTCTTATTTCACCCTGTAGCATGCCAGGCAGCAGCTGTTTAGGTACACACAGAAGTCAGAGACACATCTGGGGAGAGATTTGCTGCCCTGATCTGAAACCAGCAGGCATATCCACACTCCAGCCTAATTCTGCACCTCAGAGTTAGCAGAAAATTGAGGTGGAGAAACCCCACAGAGATAGAAGGGAGAAGAAACAGCTCAGAAAGCAAAGGAACATGTAGCATGACACTTGGCTAATCTCAGAGCTCAGCAGAACAGATCCTCAGTTGATTTTCCCCTTTCAGCGGTCCCTTGCAGCCCATCCGTCTCCACAAAGATTGCAGGCACTAGAACGATGCTCAGAGAGCTTAAAAGTAGAATGGTCCCAAGTCAAGAAACCAGATCTTTCGAAGAACGAGAGAGAAAAGTTGTATCTGAGGGAGAAACTTGCAGGAGAGAACCAGCTGTACAGATGGGCTGATAACAAGGACAAGGAACTCTGCAAACAAGCCCAGCTGGAAGCCACACTGACTCCTTGCAGTTATTTCCAGGAAAGCAGAGTCCCACACACCGCAGCCAGACCAGGGCACGCAGGGACTGCCCTCCATGCACCAGGGAGCACCTGCAGGGGTGGCGACACAAACCCAGCAGCTGTGTCTGCTCTGCTTGCCTCGGTGCCTTCCCCTGATGCGCACGTCCAGCTAATGGCCACCATCTGCTGTCGATAAGGGATCATCATCACGGAGCATTTTAATTTCCTGCTCGCTATCAGCACTACACAGGTAACCCTGGAAACTGTGCCAGACGTTCCGCCTGCGACGCGTGTTCCTTCCCGAGAAGGGCCGGCAACCTGCAAGGCAGCCAGGATGAATCCCAGAAGGCTTTGGATTGGGTCAGAGAGCAGGAGTAGGGGGCATGAAAAAGGCCAGGGAACAACTTTGTGAAGGCACGTGATTGTGTTCCTCAAATTTCAGGGTCTGGTTTACACCAAGCACTGCGGGAGAGGGTTTTGATTACATGGGCAGCATCATGCACTTGTGTAATTATGAATTCAGCCAGGAAAAGGGAGAATCCAAAACAGAGGATCTGACCAGGATCACAGGAGAGGGAAGGGGAGACAGAGCGGCTGTCTGGGTTCCGAGCTCCCTCCTGCAGCACTCTGCTGCCGTGCCATTTCCACAGCAGAAAGGCAAACAGTGGTTGCACAAAACCTGTTGCCGTGGCCAGAGTTATTAAAACAAAATCCAAACAGATCCACAAAGCATCTCCAGAGTGACTGCTGCTGTTATTAGACCCCCAGCTCAGCTCACACCAGCCTTGCCAGGAGCATATCAGAGCCCGATGTCAGATATGGATTTACATCAGTGCACTCGCAAAGCAGATTGTTCAGAACAGCCAGAAATGGCCGAATTCTCATCAAGAGCCATGGCAAAGTGTGACACAGAGCAGAGCCAGAGCTACAGCAGAAGGTACTTCACTCGTGAAGCCTCATATCCATCTGCATATAGATTCATGCACACACTAATTAACGTATAAAATATAAATTAGTAGATCCTTACAAACTTTCTCTCACAGCTGTGTTGTATCACGGAGACAGCTCAGCCAAAGAGGAGTTTGAGTGACCTCAGCAGTACCACACAGGCAGCTCCAGGAAAAAAGGCATCCTGCATCCTTCTTTTGGCCAAAGCAATCAAACAGGAGCACAAAGGTCACCCACCCTTCTCGCACATCCCCTCTCACGCCGCAGCCCAGTCTCAGCAGTGTGGGCAATGCCCCCTCACAGCCAAAGGAGTTTTAGAGGGAAGAAAACATATCTGCACGTAAAGAATGCAGCCACAGAGCTGTGGGGTGCTTCACACTTCTTATTTATAGCCGTCTTGCCCTTTTTGCACCTTATATTTATTTAATACTAGCAGCAAGTTGCAGCCGGGTCACAGACAACGCCTGCAGCAGGATGTGCTGGTTCTGCCAGCATCAGTCACTCCTTGAGAAGAAAGGCCCACAAAGGAAGAAACCAGCTCGGTGTTAGGCCCTCCAAAAACTCCTCCACAAGTGCCAGGTGATACAAGGACACACAGGGAAAACAAAGTGTGAGGCTGAAGGCCACCACCCGAGTAAATGGCCGTGGTGGTGAGCGGCCATTCACCCCTACTCTGCTCCAGTCCCTCCTGCTCACACTTCACGAGCCTCTCTTCCTGAAAATCAGCATGGCTTTTGAAGCCTGCCCGTCCTTCTTCCTCCCCCTTCGGAACCCAAGCCCCGTGTTAACAAAAGCAGAGTGAGCAGAGCATCTTGTCACAGCTGCTTCTACCTGTGTCCCACTGCAGCAGCTGTTTGCAGTAATTACACGGGAGACTCTTCTCTGGCAGAGACTCAAACACCTTCTGCAGGGAGGCAACACCATTTTATCTAAATTTGTCAGGAAGGTTTTTTTTAGGGTTTTTTAGAGGTTTTTTTGAACTGCTTTTTTTTCCAGTTTTTCCACTTGCAATAGCATCAAACAGGGCCCTGACAAGCTCAGCCTGTATCCTGCAGCACATGTTACGAGGAATTTAACAGAGCTGAAAGGACAGAAGGGGAAACAGCCTCAGAATAACCAGGCCAGAAGCAAAGCCGGGGATGAATTTTTGCCCCTTTTCCCATTCTTTCACTTTACCTCCTACACTGTTTCTGCTTCTACACTGCCTTCTTCACTAGTTTGATTTCATGTTTTGTACAGTCAGGGTGCTCTCTAGATTATTTCAGCTGATTTCTCCTCCAGCTCAAAGTTCAGTTCCTGGTGTAAAAACTTCAGTGGGCTCTTGAAACTGAACAGTCACCTGTGCTGCAAGTTAACTCCTGAAACAGAGCAGAATTAATTTGCCCTTTATCTTCAGAAAGAGTTGATAAAACGAAAAATCAGAACTGGATGAAGACAGAACGAGAAAGACCTTTCAGGATTTTGCGTCAGAGCTAAGCAAAGATACCTGTTGCTATAGAAACTATTTGCATGGCTTTAATGTGACACAGGAAAGCAAAAGCACCTCTGGCAACCACAGAAGGCAGAGCCCACCCAGAATGGGCTTAGGAGGCGAAGGGGATGAAGGATGGCAGCTCTGCAGCAGCTCCACAGCACTTCAGAGCCTCCCTTTTTACTCTGCCTGGGAGTGAAGCGATGCAGGTTGTTCTCACCAGGAGTTAAAGCACTTCCCCGTGGTGTTAAGTTGCCTCACAGCTCCAATTTAAGCGCAGGTTGCTCAGTACCAGTGGGATGAAGGCAGCCTCAGGAGCTCTCTGACACTGCTGCTTGAGCTCATCCATCCTGGCAGAGACAAAAGGCACAAGGTTCTGCTGACACCCGTTGCACAGGTCCGGGCTGTCCCCACTGTCCTCCGCTCTCCACGGTGACCCTCACGTGCCACAAGCTGGCACAGGCAGGGCAGGAATGGGCTCAGGCCAAGGCAGGATGACATCCTATGGGACGAGTCACACCACAGCAACACCCACCAGCTGGAACAAACCGGCTGAGCACTGGCTGAGCTCAGGCACCTCCGGGAACACAGAGTTACACCCAAAGCGATGGCACGGACCTCGCATGAACCAGGTCATGGTTTGGAGGATGCTCCAGGAGAGCAGTGCCACGAGCCAGGGACCAAGGGCTGACTGGTCTTTAAGGCAGAACCACCTGGGGAATGCTGGCAGATATTTCTGACTGCCTTTCTCGAGGAGTTCCTCCCCAGCTGAGGACAGATGCAACCGGCAGCAGGAGACACGAGTTAACAGCTGATTGTGTGGCAGGGAAACCAGCAGACTGCAGGGTCAGGATGAAATCTGGAAGGGAACTGCTGTAAAAACCTCTCAGCTACTGCTGGGTAAGCAGTAAAATGTAGAGTCAAAGCCGCCTTTGTTTTTTATTTATTCATGTGATGACACTACAGGTAATGTAGTTAGGGAAAATATTCCAGACTAGCAACAAGAAAATTATTGCAGCCTTCGAGCATTAAAAAGGCACCAGGAATTTATTATGCACACAGAGAACCAGGCTATAAAAACATTAATGTAAAGGGCTTGTACTGCTGCAGAAAGTTAATGACTTCAGCTTGCTAAGAAAGGGGAGGCTCTGGGTATGTCATTGGCTTTAAGAAGTCTTGAAGAGCTCTAGAAAGAGGCACAGCCTGAGATGCCACATGACTATTTAAATAGGCAAGAGAGTTCAAAAGTTGCTGAGAAATGAGCATTTGTCATAACACACCTTCCTAGCAGGAACCAGGAGAAACCTTAGACACAAAAGAATTTACAAGATTCTGGCTACTATTTCAGATTTCATCACCAAAGGACTAGAAACAGACACTCAACTTCAGACAGGAACATTTGCTTCAGCAGCAAAGTTTAATCCCTCAGTTACCAGAAGGGAGGTGAACCAGACATGTGATTTAAGGGACGTTTCATAGAAGCAAAGATAAAGGAAAAGCATTATTGCTGTTCAACTAATTGTGGCCGTGATTTGCACGGATTTGTTTATTTTCCTGTGAGACACCCTCCATGCTGCAGTGAGACTGGAATCTATTCATAACAGATCAGCCACTGCAGACAGATGAAGCCAAGATTAGGTTCTAGAAGTTGTCCTCTGCCAGGAGGTTTATTAATAGGAGGGAAAGCAGCGTTATGGAGATGCTCATTAAAGTGTATCAGGATTTCAATAACCATTTCAGTGTCCCATGTCACAGAAGGTGCTCATCCACACTTCTTTCTGAAACTGAAACAAAGGAAAAATCAAAGACAAAACACTTTGGAAGAGCAACATGAGAGATCAGAAGCCTGTAACGGTTCAGATCTGAGAGGTTACAACATCTAATAAATTCCTGACAAAACCCCAACCAAGCTTAGTGTTACTTGAGCACTAACAGGCAGAGGAGATGATCCAGGAAAGTCCCAGTTCCCAGAAGTTTCACTGCATTCAGTGTGTGTTCCAGCATGGTAGGCTTCCCCTACGTGGGGGCAGAGGTTGAAGAAACCCCAAAAAACCCTCACCCTGAACAACCCTGTATCTCCCACCCTCTGGTTTACAAGAAACAAGCCGTGGCTGGGGCACAACAGCGCTGAGGTTTCAGCTGTTAATAGATTACAGTCCTGCTTCCGTGTCCTCATGGATGAGCCAGCAGTACCTCGATTCCAGGAAAATACAGCACCTCCCCAGCTCCTAGCAAAGGGCAGCGCTGCTGATCAAACAGCCTTGTTTGCTTAAGGCACTGTGTGTTTTGACACAGCAGTGCTTAGCACCTCAGCACAGCAAACCGAGCAGCCTGGAAAAATTTATGAGCTTACACCGCTGTTGTCCTCTATAAAAATACCAAATCCACACAGACTAGAAGAGAAGAATATTACAGTTGAATTTTTTCACCCTTCAGTGTAGGAACAGCACATAAACTAATGAGTGAGGAAATGACCTAACTAGTTATTTGCTTCGGAATAAAAGCTGCCCAGCAGAGTCACTTGGCTTCCAGGCAAATAACACGCAGCCTTTCGAACCACAGAGGTTCAGGAAGCAAAGTTATCCCCTCCCTGTATTTCTGATTTTCATTTCCCTGTAAAACACGCTGAAAGGACAGCTGAGGCTGCCAACATGCCTGAGAGCTGCCATGCTTACACGAATAAAGGCTGGGAGACTTCCCTGGTAGCAGCTCCCACCACCACCAGCAAGCACAGCTTGGTGGACGCGTGATTGTGCTTCGAGTGGTCATGGCTGATGATGAGAACAACTCAACTTCCTCCTGCAGATGCAGGCAGCTCGTGCAGCCCTGTGCCTGATGTTTCCTGCAGGATTACACAATCTAAACCACCTCATTTATGATTCACCTTTCAGAGGCAGAACCACTGACACTGTTTCTGTAACTTACCAGTTGCTTGGGTCTGATACCTTCAGCTTCAGTTACAAGTTAGTGCTGTCTGCACCTCGTACTTCCATTTATTCGCTCATTTGCTGCCTTTGCACACACCTGTGCTTTGTGGTATTTATTGTTAGACCCTCAGACAGCACCTCTGAGCATGACACGAAGCCTCTAGTGGAAGGAGGGACAAGATTTAACCTTTGTGTGGCAGGTAGTTGCCTGAACCAGCTATGAAAAAGCTAAAGGCACCTGGCTCTCACAGCCCTGCTGTTAACCTTCACCAGCCAAGGGGGCTATTCTGAAATATAATTTACACCCAGAAGTAAGAAGCTGATAGACCTGACCCTGGAAAAGAGAACATGTTCTTGGATGCTGGCACAGAAGCAGTGCACGAAACTGGAAGTTGCTTTTTTGGTGACTTTTCTGCTCCGCCATCCTTACCAGCACACTGAGAGATTTCTGTTGCAACAGCTGCCAGTCTGCACCGGTGCTCAAGTGTCTGCACTGAGCTGCCAGGATTTTTAATCTGGTCCCCAGGTGGATTTTATTTGAAATCACTAGAGGCATTCTTGCTACTCCAATCCAAGTGTGATGACTGGTACTACAGAAGTGAGAACAGCACATTTGAATACCTCCTGTCAATGAAAGAGGTTGGGGCCTTTAGTAAAGCCAGGATTAATAAATGACGATCTGGAATTAACAGAAAGAGCCAGATACAGATATTTAACAAGCAAACTCTACTAATGGCTCTGACACACAGCACTGAGCAGCTGCAGAACACAGATAGCAGCGATGAATGGGGGTAAGGCAGGAACAGTCACTCTGCACTGCTGAGAACAAGTGAGGAAAAACACACACAGGGGAAGCTGGAAGGCAGAATCAGCTTCTCTGCTACTCACAAATCTGAGTGGAGAGACAGAATTTAGGTGTTATCTTCCCTACAATACTACGAAGTTAAGCTACTGGAAATATAAATATACAAATACAATCAGGTGTCATGGAAGCAAAGTGACAACACCCAGGACAGGAGATCAAATGACCAGCACATTCAGCCATGCTCCAAGTGTATTCTGCTCTCAGACACAAGATCATGGAATGGTTTGGGCTGGAAGGGATCCTTAAAGGCCATCTGGTCCAATCCCCTGCAATAACACAGCGAGGGAGACTTAAGTCAAGCACACCAAACACAGACATCTGGAGGTGCACTGACAACTTTACACTCTCCAGAAGAAAACAGGGCTGGGGAAGGGTCTGGAGCACCAGGAACAGCTGAGGGAGCTGAGGGAGCTCAGCTTGGAGAAGAGGAGGCTCAGGTGGGACCTTGTGGCTCTACACACCTCCCTGACAGGAGGGAGCAGCTGCAGGGAAATCAGGCTCTGCTCTCAGGGAACAGGGACAGGACAAGAGGAAACGGCCTCAAGTTGTGCCATGGGAGGTTTAGATTGGATATTAGGGAAAATTTCTTCCTGAAAGGGTGGCCAGGCATTGGCACAGGCTGCCCAGGGCAGGGGTGGAGTCTTCATCCCTGGAGGGATTTCAAAGCTGTGTGGATGTGGCATTTGGGGACAGGGGTCAGTGGCGGCCTTGCCAGTGCTGGGGGAATGGTTGGACTCGATCTTAGAGGGCTTCTCCAACCTAAACAATTCTATAATTTGGGTGTATATCTGTCGCATCTTTCTTTGTGTTCCTTTGTGGGAAATGAAAACTCTATCAGAAATTAATCGTTTTTCTCCTGCCTCTCCCTCTGGGCAAAGGCTGCAGCAGACAAGGTCACTGGGCTGATTTTAAAGCCTGTCTCTGTTCTGACATTCACTAACCCGGTTCACCTGTGTCACTCCTTCCTGGCTGTGTGCTCTGGCAGCACCTCCACACCCTGGCAGGGTCTGGGAGCTCAGCAGGGACCCGTTGCAACACACTTTGCCTCTGGCCGTGTGGTTGTACAACCACCACGGAGCTTTCACCTGAGGAACCTCTCTTGGGAAGATGGAACCTGCAGCTATTTAACAGCCCCTTATCTTCTGCCTGTCGAAGGGATAAAATGGAAACTCTCCTCACAACACACCCTGCAAATCACTGCTTTAACCTCTGCCTGCCCAGACAGCTCCACATGAGGAGCTGAATAAGCTACAAAAAAAAGCCTGAGAAAACAAGAGGTCAGGGCTGCTTTTAGTCAGGTTTTTGGGGAGGGTTTGGGGTTGTTTTGGTTCATTTTCTCTTTCACAAGCCACTTGCTGGTCCAGTTCACAGCCTGGCCAGGCAGAGAGCTGGATTAGTACAACCAAGGGAACAGCACACCAGGATGCTGCAGCAGAGACAGCAGCAGTCCCAAAGCTACTCCTGTGCCCAAATATTCTGTAGCTGTTGGCTCCAGGGTTTGTGAGGTATTTAAAACTCTCTAAGAACAATTTACTCATATTGACTCTCCTAACAAACTCCTCATCCACTGCTTGTTTCGCTGTCTGCTGTGGGCTTGTCCTTCAGCTACAGCTCTTCCTTCTGTTTGGCTGGGAAGGGTGAGAAAAGTGGAAGCTGAGCATCCTGCAAGAAGAGGTGAGTAGCTGGAAGGTAAAAGGATTCCCCACCTGACACAGGAAGGGATGTTAGTGTCACAGCTCCACATTATTTCCTAAAAAGAAAAAAGCAGTCCAGGAGTAGAGCACCCAGCAGTGAGATTTTCTACCCTTGGATATAACAGAGCTCTCTCCCAGGTATGGATAATCAGAGGAGGGGAGTATCCAGAACTACTCTGCTTAATTAAATGAATGTGAGAGATTAGAAGTCCATCGAGATCTCAGAGAACCCGCCTTGGAGCAGAAAAAAAGTTTTTAAAATTACTTCAGGTAACGCGGGCACACCAAACTGGCAGCAAGATAAGAGAGGGCTTAAGAAGGGCAGCAACCTCATCCAGGTCCAGCACAGAAATTCATGCTCAAATTATCACTAAAAAAATTCCTTCTGCTAGAGCCCGACAGGATGACTGAGAGACCTCCTGTGTTTTACAGCAGTAAAGTGAGGAAAGCTAATCCCAGTGAACAAAGGACGACACCGTGAAACCCTGATGAAACCTCACCTCAAGCACACCTTGCAGCAGGACTAAGAGAAGAACAAGGATGGCCACTGCAGCCCACAGCCTATTTCCAGATGTGAGCCCGAACACCTGGGTCGATCTGAAAGGCAAAACAACTTCCAAGGCAGAAATGCTGTTCCTGGGGGAAGATGGGACACGATATTGGCACAGGAGTTTAAGCTGCCCATGAGTAAGCTCATGCTGGAAGTTGTAGGAATCCGATTTCAAAAGATCCAACAGCCGAGAAACGAAAAAGAAACGAAGAGCTAGGGTTGTTTAGCCTGGAGAAAAGGAGACTCAGAGGTGACCTTATCACTCTCTACACCTTCCTGAAAGGTGGTTGTAGTGAGGTGGGGGTTGGTCTCTTTTTCCAGGCAACAACTGACAGAACAAGAGGACACAGTCTTAAGTTGCGCCAAGGGAAATATAGGTTAGATATTACGAGAAACTTTTTTACAGAAAGAGTGATAAAATACTGGAATGGTCTACCTGGGGAGGTGGTGGAATCACCATCCCTGGATGTGTTTAAAAAGAGATTGGATGTGGCACTCAGTGCCATGGTTTAGTTTAGTTGAGGTGTTAAGACAGAGGCTGGACTCGATGATCTTGAAGGTCTCTTCCAACCTGGTAATTCTGTGATTCTGTGAACCAGCCTTTAAGTTGAAGCACAGTGCACTTAGGAAAGGGCTCTGATGTGCCAGCAGGAGCTCCCCGATGCCATCAGTCAGCACAGTTCAGCCTTTGCATTCAGCTGCAACACCCTGATGCAGCTCTGGGGCAGGCTCAAGGCACCAGTGCTGTATTCCAGAGAGCAGAGCAGAAGCAGCTCCTTCCTCAGCCACGCTCAGAGATCCTTGCTGACACTATTTACATCCCTTACTAACAAGAACTTGCCTTTTACTGTAAGAAGGCGCAGAAAGGGGAATTCCGAAGCTCTCCAGGTTCTTTTTTACTGTTTGTACTGGGTACAGTCCTTAGTCAAGAGGCTGAGAAGAGGAAAAGTGATGTAAAAAATAAATTTTCAAGCAGTATTTACCCTGCACTGGAGCCACGAGTTGTTGGTGAGAACATGTCCCACCGAGTTCCTCTCCTCACGCCCTCATCCAGCAAGCAGAGACACTCAGCTGGGGCAGGGATTCACCTGGGGTTCCCCTCCACACCTGCATTTGCTGCCGGGACCCTGAGGTGGGGAAGAGATCTCCCTGTCCTCTCCTTTCTCCTTACCTCTCTTCCTTAAGTTTTATTCCCACCTTTGAGAAACCTCACTTGATTAAAGCATCAGCAGAACAGGACTTTTCCGGAGAAAATTCAATCCCTTTCTGTCTGCTAATCGAAACAAATATTCCCACCCCGTCCGAACACAGCCTCGCTCGGCCGGGGAGGGAGGAAGGAGGGAACCCACAAGTTCCTATGCCAGCGCTTGAAAAGTTTCCATCAGAAGAGAGAAAGCGAAAGCACTTGCTCTGCTCACCCACACGAGAGGTTTACGACAGAATGGAAACTTCACCCGCACAGAGTTTAATAAAAAAAACCCCGAGATATTTGGGGAGGGAGGGGACAGCGAGACATACAGGTGATGACAAGGGAGCACCGGATGGGCGATGCGGTGACAGGGCAACGATGTTTTAAGGAATTTACTTTAAGGAATAAAGCTGGTACCCAAGCAGGACGCTCCATCCCCGCAGCCCTCCCGCCGTCCCGCCCCGGCAGCGCTCCCTACCCGCGATGGTCTCCTGGTAGCCCTTGGTGAAGAACTGCATGGCAGTGGCCGCCCTCCAGGGCGTCTTGAGCAGCCCCTGCCGCTGCGGGTCCTCGCCCAGCGCCCGCAGGATGGAGGTGTAGGCGGCGGCCAGGCTGGGCAGGCTCAGCTCGTTGTCCTCCTCGCTGCGGGGCCGCTCTCCCCGCCACCCNGGGCACGGGGGTATCCAAGGGGATCCCCAGGGCTGAGACTCGGGCTGGGAGCGGAGGGGGGGTCTCTGGGTTGAGGGGTGGGCCGGGGGTGCGGGGGGATCCCGGAATGCCCGGAAATGAGGATACG
>VZTD01002927.1:147104-181297 GCA_013397725.1 Rhagologus leucostigma
CGGGGGGATCCCGGAATCCCCGGAAATGAGGATACGGAGTATTCCCAGACTGAGACTCAGGCTGGGGTACCGGGAGATGCTCGGGTCTCGGGGTCCAGGGGGATCTCCGGGCTGAGGCATGGGCAGGGGCTGTGGGGGTATCCCAGGAGACCTCCAGGATCCAGGATCCTCTAGGATGAGGTGTGTGAGCATGGGGGGATGCCCCAGGCTGGGGCTACGGGAGGATCCGGCGGGATCCCTGGGCTGAGACCCGGGCTGGGGGGGAAGCGGGAGGGAATCCCGCAGACTGAGGTGTGCTGGGAGTGTGGGGGAATCACTGAGGCTGAGGATATGGGGCATCCCCCGGGCTGAGAGCTTGAGGGGGATCCCTGGGCTGAGATGTGTGATGGGGGTACGGGGGGACCCCCCAGGCTGGGGGTACAGTGGGAATCCCTGGGCCGAGGCATGGGAGGAGGGTACAGGGAGATCCCTCAAGCTGGGGGTATTGGGGTTCTCCGGGCTGTGTGGGCTGGGGTTATGGGGGGGATTCAGCCCCAAGCTGCTGTAGGGTGCCCCCTCCCATCACCCCAATGTGTGGGAGGGCTGTGGGGAGCCCAGGGTGAGCAGCAAGGGGATGGGGATGGATGGGGCAGGTCCTGCACCTTCATGCTCTGCACGGCAGCTCCCAGCATCATTCTCCTTTTTCTCCCCACCCCGTCAAACTCCTAGAGCTGGTCCCTTTCCCACCAGGGTGGTGCTGGCACATCCCACCCTGTTGCTCCCTGGAGCTGCTGGAATGCCACCATCACCGTTCTGAGGTGCTGTTGGCCACTGGGCTTGGGATGCAGTCACCAGAACGATCCCAGGAGTGGACTGACCCTCGTTTGTGACCATTCCCACCACCTCATCCCAGCTGGGCTTCCATCCCCTCAGACCCCTGATCTCAGCAGACACCTTCCTGCTGCAAGGGCTGGTGTGTCCCAATGTTTTCATATCCCCACTCATGATTCTGGAAATGTGCTAACTCTGATGACCAAGACCAAATATTTTGGGAATCCACGGGGATCTCGTTGGCATGTCAGCCCAAAATGTGGCTTGAGCATCCTGCGTCCTCCTGGGCGCTTTTGGAGCAAACCCAGCAGACAGAGCACAGCGTGCGTTCAAGTGTTGGTGAACAAATACATGCTGGGGCAGATTTTTGGAACACAGGTCCCCTCCAGCTGGAGCTATTCTGGGATTTTATGAGCTGGAAACTCGAGTCTAAAGGCTCAGCTGAGCATAGGGTGAATGCTCCATCACCCAAGCACAAGCAGGGGGATTCATATTTTCTGGATTGCAATCAAATAAACGGCCAAGATCTAAAGGAGCCACAAACCCTTCTTTTCACACCATCAGCCCTTAAGGCAGCAGGGACAAATTGTGCCTAGGAAATGGTAAATTACTGGGGAGATAAGGAGGGGAAGGAGCTGTCAGAGGGAGGGGTGTGGAGTGTGACTCACAGGCTTTCCTCCATCTCCTCCTGACACAAGAGCTGCATTTAACTAAGGCAAGCAAGAGGAGAAAAAGAAAAAAAGAAAAAACAAAGAAAAAAATACCCCAGCAGCTGTAACACGCTCCACATTTCCACAGTCATCATTTGGTTTCTGATCACAGGTTTTACCAGAAGAGTCAGGATGACTCAGGTGAAATCCAGGGGCCTGCAGCCAGCCAGGCTTTCCTCCATTTAATTGTCCCGGGCTTCAATCGGGAACAGAAACTGCTGTACCAGAGGATTTGGAGCCCTGAACTGCATCCCTGCTGCTCCTCAGACACCCAGCTCATTTCCCAGTCCTCTGAGGATGTCCAAGTCCTCTGTTTGAACCAGACAAGTTCCCTCACTAAAAACATCCCTGGGCCTCGGCAGAAGGGTTGCGCTTCCCTTTGGATCCCGACTGAGCAGACACGGTTCAGAGGGCTGGGTAACGTTCCTGAGGAGCTTCAAACCACTGAGACCTAATCATCCAGACAGAAAAGGGGTTAGCAAAGGGCATCTAAGCATCTTGGCGCTTTCTGGTCTTTGCTTTCTTTGTTTTCTTGGAAAAGAAGATAAGGTCCCTTCGGAGTCAACCCCGACTTTGTAACAGCCTGAGCTCAGCTGCTGTGGGAGCTGGTTGTAATTTTTCTCCTCTTTATGGGGCGAGAAGGGCATTTTCCAGCTTATTTGCCAGTGTGATCACTGCCTGGCTGTGCAGAAAACCACTTTTTCTGGGGATGTTTGAGCAGAGGTTGCACACACAGGAGCTGATGCCAGCAGTTCTGCTGCCAACGTGGAATTTGTAGGTTCAGGTAACTGGGATTTGTGCCAGGATCTAGAAGGACACAGCCCAATTTCCAGCCACAGTGGTGTCCTCTCCCTCTGAAACACAACCCTACATCAGCTGGGCAAGAAGAAGCACTAAGACTTGGCATTTTGGGTTTCTGGAGTATCTTATGATGAGATTTTATTGATAGTTCCCTGTTATTTACACCCCACGTTCTCATTAAGCCTTCTCAAATAAATTTTTCTTTGCTATTTCTGAATATATACCAAAAAAGTGAAATGCAGGCTATCAACCAGAAGAATTAATGAATATTTAAGGCTGGAAATGGCCTCTAAGATTATCAAGTCCAACCGTTAACCCAGCACTGCCAAGGCCACCACTGACCCCTGTCCCCAAGTGCCACATCCACATGATTTTTGAACACTTCCAGGGATGGTGATTCCACCACTTCCATTGGAAGCCTGTTCCAATGCCTGACCACCCTTCCAGTGAAGAAATTTTCCTGATCTAAACCTTCCATGCTGCAACTTGAGGCTGTTTCCTCTTCTCCTGTCCCTGTTCCCTGGGAGCAGAGCCTGACCCGCCCCCAGCTGCCCCCTCCTGTCAGGGAGTTGTGCAGAGCCACAAGGTCCCACCTGAGCCTCCTTTTCTCCAAGCTGAGCCCCTTTCCCAGCTCCCTCAGCTGCTCCTCATCAGACTTGTCCTCCAGACCCTTCCCTGGTGGTAACATGCCCTGTTTTTCTCCCCTCAGCTTGCTCAGAGCTTCGAGGTTATTTTCCCTGTTTAAAGAGAAGAAATTCTTAAAGAGCAACGAAACAGGGAGTGCAAAAAAATCCCGAGACTGTAACTTGAATTATTTTGGAATGTAGAATAAGGTCTAGAGGAGTGAAAGCCCTGTACACCCACTGAAGGGTACTGGGGGTCCTTGAGAGAGCCTGGGGAGGCTTCTGAGGGCCAAGGTCCATGGGAAAGCCCTTCAGAGGCCTCTCTTGTCTTTGAAAGTGGGGAAAATATCAAACAGGGACAGGATGGAGCAGGTCTGTGTTCAGGCTCCAGCTCCTTGACCTGCTTTAGTCTGTTGAACTTCCTCGTGGCTTTGGTGGCATTGAGTGGGACCCAGCTGGGAAGGGCTGGAGCATCATTTCCTGTGTACCAAAGGTGCTTCTCAGGGTTGGAAGAGTGGAGTCCCCAAAAGAAACCTCTCCATGCCAAGGCTAAGGGTGAAATACCCCGGGCAGTCCTCACTGGGGAGATGAGGCCATCTAAAAGGTGTTTCAGAGGGAATTTCTGCACCAACAGCTGCCAAAATAAACAGAAGTCATGCACAGGAGACACCTGTTTTTCCTCTGTTGGCTACGAAACAGGATCATTTAGGACTGGGCTCGGAGCTTAAAGTTAGGGATGATGAATTCCGCTCTCTCCAAGCTCCTGCGCCGACCCAGCGCATCATTAACAGCTCAAGCAGCAAGAGAGCAAAGCAGATCAATCCTGCTGTTAACAGCAAGATTAACAGGACGTGGCCCCAGTATCATCCTGGAATAATAGCTGAGCCCACAGAGGCGATGGATGGCGACATCCCAGCCTACGGACATCCTTCCTATGCTCTGGAAACACAGCCTGAGATTTATCAGCCCCTGGAATCACAGTGCGTCAGTTGAAAGAGTGAATCATGCGCAGTTTAATTCTATTACCCAGAATAATGAGCAAAATTGATTACAGGCTCCTAAAATACTAATCTCTCACAGGAGGCTTTGTTGCTCCATGAGGGCAGAGGATCCCCAGGGTCTGAGGGGTTTTCTGCGGATGGGATCTGCACTTTAACTTCCTCGGTGGGGTCTCATACTTTAGGGATAAGACTGGAGGTGGAGACAGCAGTTTTGCCCTGTCCCAGCTTTCCTTTCCTGCCCTCGCAGAGCAAGGACACAGGATCTCATGCCAAGACGCCTTTCCCCCTCAAAATTTGGAAAACTTCAGAGGGATTGGCCCAGGTAGGCTGTAGCAGGTGAATTCATGTTTATGAATGTGAAACCAGACATATAACACAAGTCTCCAGGCTCACATGGACCTGTTCCCAACAGAAGCTACCTGACATCAGCCAGCACAGGACGATCTTTAGGTCCCTCCATTCCATTCCATTCCATTCCATTCCATTCCATTCCATTCCATTCCATTTAATCCCATTCCATAACCAAGGGTGGCTTTGGACTCATACCCCAGGTAGATGGGAACAGCAGCCGTGTCCCTGCATCGCTCCCCTCAATTGCTCCTCACTGTTATTACCCCGAGATGTCGATAATGTGATTTGGAGACCAGACTGTTCCCTGGCAACACATGGCTTGAAACTATTCCTGCAAATTTTCCCTGCCATTCGTGTCCAATTGAGTCAGGATCAAGTGGCTCTTTTCACAGCCCGGGTCGGTATTTGTGTTTTGCCTGCCTTTAAGTAAACTATTTACTGTCAAATTTGTTCAACAGCATTCAGCTGAGCATGTTTAGTGCATCAGCCAGGCAGAGGGAGAAGCCAGATCTGATGTTCTCTGTTAAAAAGCTCCATGAGACACCCGACTTCCTCACAGGCAGCTCTCACAACTCATCTCCTCCCTGGATTATCCCGCCAAGACCCCCAGGTCACTCCGGGACCAGCACAGTTACGTTCTTTGGAAGGAAGCTGAGGTGCATCTCACAGCCAGAAGACCTTTAAGAGGGGAAATCTTGTCCAAATACAGGCTCTCCCTTGCCCAGATCCACCCTGAGAATCCAAGAGTGACGGATCCATCCTGACTCTCCCATTCCACAGAATCACTTGGCTTGGAAAAGACTTCTAAGGTCACCAAGTCCAAGCATCAAACCCGATCGCTGGGATTCGTAGCACAGCCAAAGGAAAAACATCAGGCAGGTTCCTTGGCACAGTTCCCAAGTTCCTAGTTTTCCAGCAGAAAGGTGACAAATTCAGGACAAACAGGCGTTTCTGAAGACTTCAGTGAAATTCTATTGAATTGTTCAGCAACGTTCTTTAAAAAAAAAGAGATTGAAAACAAACAAAAACAAACAAACAAAAAAATCAAAACCAGATAGGAGAGATTTAACTGTTTTCACTTGAAAATCCATTTCACATTTTCTGTTTCTTGGTCTGGCATTTCACTTCCACTTGAATTAGGATTTATACTTATCCCTGTCCTGCCGGTGCTGTTGCTGGATGAGCGCGCCCCGCTCCTGACCGGCTCAGCGCAGCTCCCTGGAAGGCTCCAGGTGATGGAGGATGTATTTGTAGCTCTGCCTGGAGCTGTGTAATAGAGCAAAACCCATCTTTGATGATAGAAATGTAACAGCAGCCTCATGGGAGATGGTCCTCCCAGCACTAAAGCAGCCGGAATATTCACTGCCACGGTCTCAAGAGCCCCTTTGGTGTTTATTTTGTGGCCATGGACAGCAATCACCAGGGAACAAGTCCTGGGAGGAGCAGCGGAGGGAGACTCAGCTGAGAGGGGGCTCAGCCTGGAGAAAAGGAGGCCAGGAGGGACCTTGTGGCTCTGCACAACTCCCTGACAGGAGGGGGCAGCTAGGTGGGGATCGGGCTCTGCTCCCAGGGAACAAGGCACAGGATGGCAGGAACAGCCTTAAGTTGTACCGTGGGATATTTAGATCAGATATTAGGGAAACATTCTTCCCTGGAAGGGTGGTCAGGCATTGGAACAGGCTGCTCAGGACAGAGGCGGAGTCCCCATCCCTGGAGGGATTTTAAAACTGTGTGGAAGTGGCACCTGGGGACATGGGTCAGTGGTGGCCTTGGCAGTGCTGGGGGAATGGTTGGACTCGATGGCCTTGGAGGTCTTTTCCAACCTTAAAAATTCCATGAATCTACCCACAGTCATGCAGCTCTGATGCAAATTTTCAAATCTGGTGTTGGAAACAGCTTTGCCAGCTCTAACCCGCTGTGAGATCCAGACTGTGACCCCGAGGCTGTGGACATCAGGTCTGATGAAACCCACAAATGCTACACAGCAAAAACTGCTATGCAAGGAGAAAAAACACATGGAAATCAGGGACCTGCAGGAGAGTGCCCAATATCCCCAGTGCTTTCCATGAAATCACCCCCTATTTCCAGGAGCCTCCTTTCAAGCCGACCTTTGGTGTGTTTGTTTAGAAGAGCTACACAATTGCAAACATCCAGCTCCCAGAAAACTCCCCTGGAGTTCACTTTGGCTGTTTCCTCCCTCCGCTGGGAGCCAAAAGGACTTTGGATGCTCTGTAGGACTGGTTGTTTGCAGCAGTGGATGCCTCCCCAGCTCCAGTGGAAGGTTTCCCTGCCCACTTCCAACATCAGGGCTGTAGAAGGGGCTCTGGCCAGGCAGCTCAAACACGGATTTTGCATGTGGATGACAACAAGTACCTGGAACATCTCCCAGCACCACACTTGAGATGCTCAAGTCACCCTCAGAACAAGCTATCTACGAGAAAGAAAACATTTCAATTCACCAAGCCCAGTAATTTTTCATCAGGATGTTTTCCCTACCACAGCAATCCCATTTTTCCCCAATACACCCAAACAGGCTTTACTGCCTAAAAATAAATCCCAGTCTCTGATACAATAATTTCTTCCCAAAGAATGCAGAAAAATCACTATAATGTGCTGCTTCTCTCCTGAGCTTCCTGCATTATGTCAGTGCAAAAAATTATTTATGTTAAATATTACTTGCTGTCCAGTATTAGCTTAAACAAAATGTGAAATAACAGATAAGAACTGAGGATGACAGAAGTATTGAAGTTGTCCAGTCACCAGGATTTTCTCTGCTTGTATTTCCCATCCCTGGTTGATATCATGACCCTCTTGTTTTCGTTTTCTCCAGAATGACCCACAGCCACTGCTAAAATAGTCTAATAAAACTCTTCTTATGCTAAAATTTAATGGCTTTTACTGAAATCTCAGTCTTCAACCTACAGATTTCAATGGATAAAGTGTGTTTTTACTGGAAAGTCGTCTTTTATGGAACCAAAGACTTCTTAAGGTTGTAAAAGATCTTTGAGATCATCAAGTCCAACTGATGTATTTTCAGTAATAAGCACAGTGGTTTGGGTTGGAAGGGACCTTAAAGCCCATCTTGTTCCACCCCCTGCCATGGGCAGGGACACCTTCCACTATCCCAGGTTGCTCCAAGCCCTGTCCAGCCTGGCCTTGGACACTTCCAGGGATCCAGGGGCAGCCACAGCTGCTCTGGGCACCCTGGGCCAAGTGGAAGAGGAATGAAAAAAGAAAACAGTGAAAAGATGTGCAAACACAGGGAAAAAAGAATTTGAGAACTCTTCAGTTGTGCTAAAAATTTACATTATTTTAACTGAACTTAGAAAATGTTTCAAAATTTGAGTTTGCTTCACATTTATTAGACATAGTGCCCTGTCTCCAGAGCAGGGTAAAACCAACTGATTGCCTTAGGGCTGGTAGGCAGAAATCTGTTCACTTTAATTACAACTGCAAAGGAGACTCCACCACCTTAAACAAAGAAACAACCACATTTTATTTAAAGAAACAAACATTACAGAAACAAAAATTAGAAATGTTACAAGTTCTGAGCACTTTCTGGACCCTGCTGAGGCATGGATTGGGAAAGCACCTTTGCACAGTCTGGAATGGCTTGGCTTTGCACACCTGACCTTCCTAACCCAGCTTCTGCTCTGGTTTTCCATCCCTGCCCCTATCAGGCTCTGCCACTGCCACAGATGTTGAAAATGCACCTTAACACATTGCTGGTGTTCACCTTTCTTCCCCTCACACCCATTTCCTTGTGTCTTACTCTCACAGGCAGTAGGAATGGTAGTGAAGCCATTATTTTGACTCTCTAAAACCACAGGGCAGATTTTGAATGTAGTTCACCCTGCCCAGAAGGATTAATCTGCATTTAGCACCCGATATCACCAGTACCAAGGCACACAGGGAGTACCACAGCTACACAGCACTGCTCAGGGCTGTGCTGCCAGGGAACAGGCCCATGAGCAGTAACTCGTGAGAGATTGTGAGAGGGGATTCAACATTTCTCTGAAAAACTGATAATAAAACACTTTCTAACAGACTATTTGGGGCCAGGCACTCTTTCTGCCAGTGCTCTTTGAGCATGGCAGCCAATTCCTCAACACAGAGGAATTTCTTCCACGAATGCTTTCAGAACACAGACACTGAGAAGGCACCACCTCGTTTAGCTCTGCTTGAAGGCAAAAGCTGACAATCTGTTGTTTGTGGATTGATCTAAAGGCTTGGATTTTTTGGATGCATTTGTGTCCTCGGATTTCTGCTCCTGGTTCTTTTTCACTTCATCTTCCTCAGCTGCGGGACGCTTCCGCTTTTTGTCGTCTGCTGAGTCATTGACTCTTCCTCCTCTTGCTTTCTCAGTCCACACCTTTGAAGGAGAAAAGAACGCTACAAATCAGGCCACAAAACTCACCACTTCGTTTTATACAACTTATTACTCTGATTTTAAGGTACTGAAATAATTCCTGTGAAGGACTAATACGGATTAAGTACGGAACTATTTCCTCACTTTCCTTTCTTCTAACAACATTCTCCTTCAAAACTGGACTTCTTTTGAAACTGTATATGCAACTGAAGATCTTAATTGTCTTTCTGGAGAAAAGAGAAACCCAAAAGGCCCAACAAGTTAAACTGGAACAAATTTAAGCCCCAGTGAATTAAGCCTGGCTGTGTGACTTTAAACTCTTTCCTTTCTCTTTTGTTATTTCTTCATTGATTACGTTCCTCTCAAAAGCCTCACTTTGGAAAAGCTGCTTTCTGATATTGCTTATAATTCAGTTTATATTTTAATAAATTATATGTCATAGATCATGGCACAATTCAAAATTGAAATCCATAAAGATGGACAAGAGTGGAATTTAAAGAAAAAATTCCTAACTGAAAATAACTCAGCGATTCACTGGAGGGAAAAAATTATCAAAACCCCAGAATTAGAGAATCTTTTCTTACCATCCTTTCCTCTGATGTCAGCATTCTAAATCGACTCATGCCTTCTTTTATTACTTCTGCTTCGTTCAGATCAGGATTATCTGTCAAAATGTTTGCTCTGTTCTCTTCTAGCCACATCTGGAAACCTGTCTTTGGTCTAAAGCAAGCACACAAAAATTGCCTGGTTAAGAAGATTATAGGAAAACCACAACCTCCCAAAGCAACATTTCTGAACAGCACCTAACTGGGCTTTTTTGTTCTCAGAAGACAAGACCTCTCAAGCCAGCAGGTTCCTCTCTCCCACTGCAGGATGCTCAGAGAACATGCTGACAAGACTAAGTCAGGCATTTTTATTAAAACTGTGATATCTATATGGAGATTAACATTCCAGTTTTAGAGAGACAAAGCATAATGGTTCTCTTCCTTCCTGACAGGGTCCCATCAACCTGAAAACAGAGCACATTCATCAGCACGTCTCAGCTCATCCTTCTCACAGCTCTCCTCACCACTTGTTATAGAACATCATCTGTAAAGGTGAACGAAAAGAATGCCAGTCCAAATGAGTAATAATTACCTTCATCTTCCTCAGCTAAATGAAGCCTGAATGAAACACGATTGTAATAACACAGGTTTCACGAGGATTGGGATTGTTAGGAAATACATCTGCTTCCCAGGAACAAGACAGAATAGAGCCTTAGCTGGGAAGAGATGAGCTCCTCAGGTGACTGAAGTTTTTGTTGACCTTCTCTTTTAAAAAACCCACCAAAATAAAGCTTTTACTCTTTCACATAAGACCCTTAGCTTTGAGACTTTGAGGTTTTCTAGAGATGTTTAAACTTTCAGTATTTCCTATACTTGGAACTGACACAGCAGCATGGTTTCATTTATCAAAGGTATCAAGTAGTATCAAGGCAAAAAACATTGCTTAGAGCCCCAAAATTACATTTTGAATTGCTCATTTATTACTCACTCCCACATTTCTGAAGTGGGTTCACAAATGTGACAACTTGTGAGCTAAACTTCAATCTCCATGTTGTATTTCTTTGGCCAGTCCAACATCTTCAGAAATAAAATAGATTTTGGACTTGCATTTCTATCAAAACTGGAATACGCACCGAGATGCAAACGTCTCTCACCTTCTGTTTTCAGTGTTTTCCTGGGCAGTGACTTTGGCTTCTTGGGACTCGTTTCCTGCTTTTTCTTCTCTTTCTTCCACTGTTTTTTCACCAGGATTAGTTGTAGGTGTGCGAGGCTGGAAGAAGGAGGCAGCTGAAGCCTACAGAAAAGGAGAATAAGAAAGAAAAAGGTAAAAACACCTCACTCTCAGACAACATGTACCATGTACAGCCTAACAAACCCCAAACCTTTCCTAAAGACATAATAATCACTTGCATTAATAGAGCATCTAATCCATCCAATTTCAGCACAGCAGTGTTTACACTGTTTAAAATAAAAGCACAAGGCTCAGCACAGAAAGTAATTTCTACAATTGATTTTTTTTCTGCTGTTCCATGTGCTTTCATAGTTTTTGCACTGTGCTTAAATGAATTCTGCCGTCTAAGCTGCTTTACTCACAGGGTTTCATACTTGATAAAAGCTGGTAAAATTCAATTTTTTTGTTCTTTCCGCACTGAAATGATGCAAGAAAGACTACAAACATTACCTGCTTGGTCTTGGGTTTGGGAGTCAGAGGTTTTATAACCAGAGGGTTCTGCTTGTTTCCAGCTCGGCTGCCAGACAAAGATGTTTTCTTTGAGTATTTGGTCATATTGTCTAAAACATTTGCTGAGGGGACCACTGGGTCCTTTTTGCTGGATGACACCTAGCAAAACAAATAAATAGGCGTTTTATTTATTTTCTGTCACGTTCCTCTCCAAGGTATCTGTTATATTGGAAACTTCAGACAGAATCTGTTGTGATTTTCAGAGCATCGCAATCAACCCAGCTGCAAAACTCGTACCTTAAATGGATTCACTCGTCCTCGGCTGCTGGATGCAACCAGAGCTATGTCAGAGGAGAGAAAAAAGAAGGTAAAAACGTGTGCACTCACACATATATCTAAATCTTTGAAGCAATGTGCACGTTTTAGAGGAGTAGAAAGACACTTTAATAACCCCGTGAAGGTTACGCTGTATGTGCTCGGCTATTCTTAGTTATCAGAAATGCCACACAGGACCAACAGCTTAAAATACAAACCCAGAGGAAGACCCAGTACTTCCTCCACTCCCAAATCCGTTTCCACTCCTATTATTCTTGCTCAAGGGTTGGCAGGTTGCTGGAGGTCACATTCTGCCCCTGCCTGCCCACACTCACAGTTCTACATCAGGATTACTCACTCTGCCTTGCAAGTAATAAATGTGCTTGTGATTAGTGAAACAAATCCATTGACCACTGTTCTCATTTTTCCCTTGTCCCAAAGAATATCTTCATGGCATAGCCAGGCAGGCACCGATTCAGCATTTGGCACAGCTAAGGCAATCAGAGCAGTGTTATGGAACATCATTAGCTAATGAAGACAGGAATAGGGAACCTCTTAAAAACATGAGAACAACAATCAGTGTGACCAGGCCAGGTTGGATGGGGCTTGGAGCAACCTGGTTTAGTGGAAGATGTCTCTGCCCATGGCCGGTGGTTGGAATGAGAGGAGCTTTAAGGTCCCTTCCAATCCAAGCCATCCCATGATTCTGTGAATTTACCATTTGACAACACTGTTATGCACTAATTTACGTAGTAATGGGAGAAGAGAGGATAAAAAACAGGAGCAGATATTGTGAAGAATGACAAAAGTGTCATCCTTTTATCCTGGAATAAACTATTTACTCACCAGACTTTGGAGTAGTCACCTCTGCTGAAGTGACACCTTTGGAGAAAGGATTTGGCTCTTCTGAAAAAAGAAAGGAGTATATATTTAAGCGTAATAAAATATTGTAGCATAAATTCTTTAAAAAAAACCAAACCAAACAGACAAGTAAGGGAGGATGGGGCTTGGAGCAACCTGCTCTAGTGGAAGGTGTCCCTGCCCATGGCAGTGGGGCTGGAACTGGATGATCTTTAAGGTCCCTTCCAACCCAAATCATTCTGTGATTCCACGATTACAGTAAAATGATCTATATTTTAAAGCATGACTTTTCATTTTCAGACAGCACAAACACTTTTACAAAACTATCTGTCACCTCTACCTAGATTTAGAGTCGTAAATTTATTTCTTAAATAAATAAACCTTAAAGTTTATTCCTTAAAGTGTGCCCAGCAAACTACACATCTGTCAATCCAACTCCTGCACGACTGGAGCTGAAACCAAAGTAACTGATTAGAAGGTGAGCCAGTCCTTTAGGAATAAAATCAGGCAACAGGAAAAAGTCCCCCAGGGCCCCTCTAATGGCCACTGAGTACAATGCCCACAAAGCTGTGACACAGCAGATGACACACAGCGAACTTGTTTCTCTGCAGCGACTGCAGGCACAGGCTGGAATATGGAGCCACTTAACTCCTTATTAAGTCTGCAAAAGTTATCTGGATAACTTCCAGTCTATTCACAGAATACATTTTTCTTACTGTCTTTATGCGCTTCTGGGGTTTCTTCTGCTTCCTCACAGGCATCAGTTTCTTCAGCGTCTTCCACTTCTTGGTCCTGATGAACATTCCTGCCCGGCAGCCGACCCCACTCTGTGGCAGAGCTGCTGCAGCTAAAAAGGAAGGAATCCAGCAGAAAGGAAGTCACCAAATTCAGAAGGAAAACTGAAACAACAGACAGCAAGCTTACTTACCTAACTTAGGCAATAAGAACAGTAACATTTGGCATTTATGTGCATTATACCTTGATTAAACTGTCATGATTAAAGATTCATTAACCACTCCGTAACTTTATTGCCAGAACACCTTGCAACAAATATAAATGCAAATATTAAAGATCTTCTGTAATCTCCATGTAAACACATACCTTCACTACCATCAGATTACTTTTCTGCATCCATGAATACACACACAGGTGGTAACATGGATATATAACTTCATACTGAAGGCATCAAGTTTTAACATTTAATCTGATTATTCTCTAAATTCCCAGTATAGGAGGATGTACAATTCTTGCATTTTTCTCCTAAAATTTACCAATTACCAAAATCTGTATAATATACATAAACAAAAGGCTCATTTCTTTCAAACAAAACAGTCAGTATTAGATTACTCTGGCACTAAGAACAACATAGTGTTTATGATGGATTTTAACCCTCAGAGTGGTTGAAGTTGCAGACATGGGATTACAGCTTCCACACACAATCCAGAAGAACAAGCCAGAGCATTTAGAAATGAATTTTGACTGTGCAATTTCACACAGAAGAATAAAGGGAAAAGACTACAGATAAGTTCAGGGACTTATCACTTCCTCTTGCTTAAATAAGTCCCAAACTTCACAAAGAAAATTGCTATAGGAAGACATTGCTTCCAACAATATGACATAAATTAATATATATTATTATTATAAACTTAAATACGTTAAAAAACAACCCCACAACAATTTTTAAAAAATCCACCAAAACACACACACACACCTCCTTTGCCTCATCATGTTTTACAAAGCAGATGCAGGTAGGAGAGGAAAGGTTGATAGCACAGATACAGAGAGAAGAAGAATGCAGAGCCAACCTGTAGAATGTTCCACAGCTTCGAAGAGCTGGGATTAGTTAGGAGGGAATAAGACTAAATAAAATAAACTGAGACAGGATATTGAAAAAAGGGGATGGGTGAAGAAAAATAGGATTTTAAGACAGGTGTAGAACGAATCAAGACTGAGAGACTGAGACAAAGAGGAAAAAAAATAGGTGGGAGTCAAATAACCAAAGGTAGTGAGAGGTGGGAAGAAAAAATTCCACTCAGAGCAACTTGGTATTGAGCCTGCTTTGGCTCTGAGGCTGTTGCACGCAGGCACACAGAAAACAAGGAGTGGAGATATTTCCCTCTGTGCTGGTATCCTGGGACTAATGAGTCCTCACAAGATACCAACAAGGATGTACCATTTCACAAGTATCACTTACAAGCAGAGCAACACAAACTGTCACTTCACCACAAATACCCTGCAAACTGTGGGCCACAGAAGCGCATCCAGACGTTAACGGAGCAGTAAAAACCATCCCGGTTTTTTAGCCACGGAAATTCGCGTTACCCAGCGCTCGAGTGCTTTCGGAAATCCTCTTCCTCCTCATCTTCTTCCTGTGCTGCTGCCAGCTCAGAGGCTTTTTCCACGGCCATCTCGCTGAGGCGCTGGGCTAAGTTCAGCCTGCGGGAGCGGGAGGCGTATTTGATGGCCAAATTCACCACGTTGTGCGTCATGAGGTCGGCGAGCTCCACGCAGCGGAACTCGCGCTCCAGCTTACAGGAAAGCTGCAAGAGAAGAAGCCTGGGGAGTCACACACCTCAATTCCACAGCTTCCTCAAGACTCCAGGAGTAGAATATCAAGGTCTTGGTGGAGTGAATGAATAAAGACAAGCCACCAACAGTCACGAGCTACAGAGCGAAGGAAAAGCTTTTCTATTTCCTTCTTCCCCCCACCCTTCACACTGATAAGCAAGATTAACTGCAGCCCACTTTTTATCAGAGTCTGAACTGGCTGGGTTGCCAATCACTAGCCAGACTCCTAATAAGAGCAATCACATCAGCATTTACATCAAATGCCATCTACAAATAAATCATAGAATCATAAAATGGTTTGGGTTGAAAAGGACCTCAAAGCTCATCTCATTCCAACCCCCTGCCATGGGCAGGGACACCTTCCACTAGAGCAGGTTGCTCCAAGCCCCATCCAATCTGGTCTTTAGCATCTCCAGTCTCAGGGATAAAGTCTCAGGGATTCTTTCTATTATGTATTTGTACTCACAGCAAACAGCTTCATTAGAAGTTCCTGCTGTTCTTTCACTGCCTGATTTTTAGCATTTTCATCAAATTCATAGCCATTTTTTGATAAGTAATCCACATGGTTGTGAAATACAACAGAACGCCAGTACTGTTCCTGAAAGGAAGGGAGAAGGACGTGTGTTGGCATCCAGAGGGGAAAAACCAGTCCATAACACAACACCTAACAATTTACAGTGTATTTTATCAACTTATTCTTAAATGTTCCTTTCCTCTGATAATGAGTGTGAGGGGTAGACAATTCTTCCTAAAGTCAATGCCTACCACGGAAAAGATGGATAACAACCACACTTACACAAACTGATCCAAAGAGTTGCCATATATGTTGAATTCCATTTATATTACAGGCTTGCAGCAGGATGAGATCTACATGTTCACCATGATACTATCAGGATAGAGAATTCTAAAACAAGTTGATTATTTTATCTGCTGTCCCACAGCAAACTGGAAGTATTCCAGAATAACTCAGTAAACTTAGGAGTTTACCAGTGAGACACAAACAGAAAATATAATGCAAATATGGCTATTAGACCGGGCTAGCCCTGTTCAAAATACTTATAAACTTATTCAAAACCAGTATGTTTTCATCAGATGTATTAGAACAACTTTTCTTTACCTACAAATATTCCCTCAAGCCAAATTAACAGTTCTTGGCATTCTCATCCCATTATTTTGGGTGGAAGGAGGAATGGAAAACATACTCTATCAGATAAAGAACAAAAGACTTAACCAAATGAAGGAGACTTCATTGAAAATGACAGTGTGTTTACTACTGAAAATTTTAATCTAGACTTCTATCAAAGAGAATAAATTTCAAATAGCATTAAACTGTTCAAAGGCTGAGGTTAGAATTTTATGTTCATTTCTCTTTTGTGCATTACAGCTGAGCATCACAAGTTTGAAATACTTAAACCAATAAAAATTGAAGAATAAATAGTTGTTTTTCTAGAAGTTGTGCACAGGCACATCTTGCTTCAACCAGCCTCTAAATAAGCCAAGCCAGAAGACCTGTGTTTTCAGTGATTATGAATTTGAATACTTCATACATCTTCCAAAAATTTTGTTATGCCTAAAATAGTAAAACACAGACATTTTCAAGGGTGTCTTGACTGGGATTCCAAAATCTAGTATCACAACCCACTAAAAAAAATGAGAGTGAGAAAGACTTCACTGGTCAGAAACAGACCATGTGCAAACACAACTTTGCATCAGCTCTGCCAGTTTCATTTTGTGTTCTTCTAGAACCAGTTGTGAACCAAACCAGGAAAGCGACACAAAACGCTGAACCCAAACAACCCCCTCGGCCACGTGTTTTACTCAGGGTTTGCACTATCCTCTTTCACAGCACAGGTGATTAATAGGAGTCTTGTATAATCCCCACTACAGGGACGCCCGAGGCTCCCAGCTGTGCACTCCACACCATTCCATACCTCCATCTGCCCCTTCTCTGTTGCAACTTGACAGTAAGGAAGTTTAAAGGACAGAATTGCTACAGCAGGTCGTGGCAGGGTGGGAGGGAACCGGGCTCCTTTACAAGGAATACACCTGTGCACAGGAAACAAAACGCACCTCCAGTCACCAGATGTTCCACATCTAAACCAGGTCTCGTAAGCAGCAAGATACTTTAAGAGGATTTGTCCTTTGGAAAGTAGTCATTAAATGACTGGCTTAAATACAGCAATGTGTAAGATAAAGGGTTATTTTTACACGGCAAGCAAGAAAAGATTTCAAAACCAGCAAGGCACACGCTGCTCTTGTTCACACTTTAAACTCCAAATGTGGCACATAACACACTCTGATCTTGATCTCACATAATGTTTGATTTAACAGCTGTTACAAAGAGTAAATGCAATACGTTAAAATCAGAAACCACTGAACAACTGAAGGCGCAGACTCATTGTTTCATTATATTTAAAGGAGTAGTTTCTGGTAACAATCACTTAAGAAAACCATTGACTGGGGAAGAGCTGTATTTCCTGCAGCACCAGTGCAACATTGACAAAAACATCTGGGTTTCTAAGCTGCTGTTTCAGAGACTTGGGGAAAAAAAAGAACAGGAAGCATTAGTGTTCTGGCTATCTCTTAATTAAGGCATGTGGTGTTTCTACAACAACCCTCCCCCCTCCTTATCTTCATTATGCTGCTGGTTTGAGGAAAATGTTCTTTGCAATTCAGAGAGCAGCACTCTCTTTCTTGGAGTAGAAGGAAGAACTCAGGATGAGAGACCCACAGTTGGCCATCTTATCAACGTGATGTGTCCTGCACGGTTTTGGTGAATTTTCTAGAGGCCAACATAATGATTTGGAGGAAGAAACAGGCAGGGAAGTGACATTTAACAGAGATATCAAATTATTTCCCTTATTCCAAACAAGCAGAGGATTATGAAGAATGTCACATAAGTTTAAATAAAATGCAGTCTCCCACCAAACTCTACAATTGTCCATGATTAGTAAAGTAAGTGAGTCTAAATTTCAGTAAAATATGTGAGCTGATGGATTCTGCCCTGGTAGGAAAAGGACATAGACCACTGAATTAAAAGGGCTACAAATAAAGCTTAGCAACAGAATGTCCAGCATGCATGTCACACTAAAGAGAAACAGTTATTTAGGCACACCAGTATCACGTTTTATAAAGAAACGGTCAACTTTCAGCTAAATATTTGAGCCATTTTACATCCAAAATGGTTCTTCAAGGCCACAATTTAAATATTAATACAATAACAGACAGCTCTGATTTATCTATGTCTGATGATGTAGATTAGCTATAGGATTGGATTCTTTTCAGAGGCACAAAAGGGGAAAACGTAGGGGGGGAAGAAGCTACCAAGAATCCCAAAAACTTGGAAAAAAAAGAAAAAACAACCAAAATCATCAAAAGCAGAAGCAGATTTCTACCAGCCACCATAACTTTAGAAAGTTTCTCTAGCAAAATGCAGTTTTATGAATGTGTCAATGAAGTGCACACACCTCTCAGTCAAGGCAAGGAGCCACAATTAATCACCTACAAATTATGAAACGCTAATGAGTTACTCAAAACCAGTTTAATAATGAATCCTCCATGCAGAACTCTATTTGGGGAGTTACCATTTGCTGTGCATATTTACCAGCCACCTGTTTCAGCATGAGCTGAAGTTTGCAGTTTCCCTCCGTAAAAAGGGATTGAAAAGGGATTCTCTGGGATTGGAAACCAAGACAAACAAAGCATTTCCTTGTGAATTATCTGACCTGAGCTGCTGGGGATTTTCATGGATGCCAACGACCCAGTAATGATCATATTTCCCTTTGCAATGCTCTCTGGTGTTGCACACCGGGATCCAAGTGTTCCCAAGTCCTCGGTTCAGCATCCGCACGATTCCCTCGGAATCCACGTAACAAGGGGTACCTGCTCGTAATAAATGAGAACATTTCCTCTGACAGGCAGCAAATTACAACCCAGCAAGATGGGAGTGCTGGATACAGCTGGGAAATGATGGTTTACATATTTCAGATACGACATCCTCTCTCCCAAACACAGCACAAATTTGTTGGGAAAAGGCAGTTTCCTGGGAAAGATGCGCCACCTTCTGTCAGCCAACACCACTGCTGGTCAATTGACAAGTTCAAAGTTACAGCATTTTATGGAGAAATCGAATTCATACTGCTTGGGCAGATTCCCAAAGGAAATCAGCTATTATACAATTACATTTTATGTTTATTATGAAAGGTCCTCCCAAGGTACCAACTTTAGGGGGTTGGGGAGCTCTTGTGGTGTACTAACAGAGTTTATTTCTTTCGGCCGAGCAGGAAAACCAATCAGGAGAACAAGATCTGATAACATTTGAGTGGGAAAATATTAAAGATTTCTGACAAATATATTGAAAGAATAGAAAAATAGATTTTTTTTTATTGTTGAGGAGACTGGAAGAAAAAGTGCAAGTCCCAAGATCAACATTATTCAAAGGGCATTAATTAGCCAAACTCCTCCACAGAATAACAGGATGGTTTGGGTTGGAAGGGACCTTAAAGATCATCCAGTTCCACCCCCTGCCATGGGCAGGGACACCTTCCGCTATCCCAGGTTGCTCCAAGCCCCGTCTGACCTGGCCTTGGACACTTCCAGGGCTGGGGCAGCCACAGCTTCTCTGGGCACCCTGTGCCAGGGCCTCCCCACCCTCACAGGGAAGAATTCCTTCCCAAAATCCCATTTAACCCTGCCCTCTGGCAGTGGGAAGCCATTTCCCTTTGTCTTGTCCTAAGTCCCTCTCCAGCTTTCCTGTAATCCCCCAATAGTGTCAATATTTCTCGACACCTCTCATGCAGGTATTCCATACCTTCTGCAGAGAATCCAACCCACACCAAATAGGATTTCCTTGTAAGAGAAAGAGGGTCTCCATGCAAAATTTGTCTTTTCTTCATTCCTAGCTCCATCAGCTGCACCCCGAGGCACTGGTCCCCATCAAACCCAGTACCTAGGAAGAAGTTGTTCAATGACTGTGTTAGAAAATAGAAGAATCGTCTTGACTCTCGGCTAAATTAGTTTTGAATCAAAAATTAATTCTAATGCAGTGTTATCCATGGATACTCCTGTCAGGCACAAAACTATTTGTTATTTTGGACACACAAGGTGTGCATAACAACAACTTCCTTAATTTCCTGGAGTAATTCCTTCTGGCACACCTGAAACACAAGTTTAATCTATTAATTCACTGTTGCAAAATTCTCCCCTTCCCCACAGTCTAATCTCAACACCCCAGTATCAAACGTAGGCTCTGCTGTCCGAAGTCAAAGGTCCGTGGGTTGTAAAAGCATCACCCAGAAGAGAAACAGGAGAAACCCCATGAAGAAAAGAAGAAAACACTCTCTGGTGATTACAAACAAATTAACCAGTGTGCGAAGCCAGTGAGAGACAAGGATTGAAAATAATCTCAGTTCACACAGAGACAAAAGGGAGAAAACTACCTCTGTGATATACAATCATCAGCTGCTCTCCATGTCCTGCCATGGACACCACTGGGCCTGGGAGACTGAAGATCTCTTTCTGAACTCCTCCAACTGTGAACACACGGACCAGCAGGGCAGTGGTGGCACAGGCAGCCCAGCCCTGGCCGAGACAGATGGCCTCAATCTCTTCATCCTTTGGCATATCCACAGTCCACTCCTTGTTGGCATCCCAGGAGCCAAAATGGATGCAGTGGAGCTTGCTAAGGCAAAGAACCAATAAACATCTCAACATGAAGTAAATACAGTGCCTGAAAATACAGCAGTATATTCCATTTTTATCAGAGGTCTCTGAAGGAACTCCAGATGGGACTACAAACTTCAAGTGGTCATTTGGAAAGGTGTTGCTCTTATTACTCAGGAACTGAAGAGCCAGCTTGACCTCCAGCACTGCAGATTTACAGACTCTAAAGCCTGAAGCAGAGACAATTTAAAGGTCTGAGGGGAGAGTTTTTTAGGTGGAAGCAGGTAAATGTCCTCTCCTTGGCGCCCTGAATATCAGCCCTCATTAGAGGTCTGTCATGTTATGCTATCTTTCAAAGGGAAAAAAATATTAGAAACTTCAGTTCTTAATAATTGAAAACTGCCTATGACCAATCCACAGACCTCATGCCTTTTGAGAGATTACTCATTTCCATTGAGAAAAACATTGACAATTTCAGCCAGACAACTAATCTATAACAAATAACACTTTTAAAGGGTGCTTTTCAACTCACCACAAGGCTGTATGTGTGAAAATAAGAAGAAAGTTCTTTCTTCAAGATATTTCCACAGAAACCAACAATAAAATATTGTTGAAATTGTTCTTAAATGCAAGAACAGAGTTTAGCCGACCCAGCTGCTTAAATCTTTCTGTGGTTTTCATAAAGTTGTGTTCTTCACACTTGAAATTCTTATGGGTATCTCCAAATGTCTCCTTAGCAACAGTGTGAAAAGAAATAGCTGAACCCTTATGATTGATCTTTGATCTGAGCAGACTGAAAAACTATTGTTCATGTTTACAATTCCCTTTGAGCCTGCCATGTGTGACGTTTCCAGTATATATACGCTTGAAAAAGGAATTAAAAAGAAATTCTCAGGAAACAAATTACATTTTTCAATACTCTTGAAGTCTTCAAGCAGGTGGAAGACAAAATCCTCCTCGAAAGTGGTCCCATAAATAAAAAGCATGATCAAAAGCCAAAAAGCTCAAAATTGATGGAAGCTGAAAATAAAAGTCGAAATATCTGAAACAAGTTAAAAGCAGCTCCCTATTATGGGTTTTGCAGAGCAAGGCCATGACTTACCTTGCAAGTTCCTCTGTACTCTCACAGGCCAGCAAAATGGCTTCAGCGGAGAGGTCAGCCATGGTGTGGCCCAGGGAGTTGGGGAGGTGTGTGGCGTGATGCACAGAGGTGTCATGGAATTCAATGTCTATGGCATTGTCCTGCTCATCGTTGTAGCAGCGAATGATTCCAACCGAATTCCACACCTGGCAAAAGGAACCACACACACCCGAAAAAGCCATCAAATCAAATGCCCTAAATCCATCAGCTATACTTCCCTAGAGCAGCCGGCTGTAAGTGTTTTATCTGAAACAAGAGTGGGTGGGAGGCTGCAGGAAGACTACGACCTGTGTAATCAGGACTTGTGGTTCCTAAAACAGCTGAATCAGGCAAAAAGTTTCACCCTCATTGCTCACCCATCTTTCTCCTTACCAAATCAAATGTGAAGAACTTGCAGACAGAAAGAAATAGTGAATGATTAACATGCAAGCCTTAACAGCACAAAAATACCCACAGCTCTCACTAAAAAAGAATTTTTAAACGAAATTGCAAGAATTCAGGAGCACAGGTACAAACTGCATAGGTGGATTTTGTCTTAAAGCCAAGTATTTATTTCTAAAGCAAGTGAAATGTAAACCAAAACATCATGGAATCCTTGCACGAAAACAAAGCTACTTTCCATTATTTAGCTTCACACTGTAAAGTATTAAAAAAAAAATCTTGGATTAGATTAAAACAAGACACGAACTGGACAATATTAAATACAAAAGATGCATCTAAATCTAAATAACCACACAGATTTACCATGAATCGATGCATGAGATGCACAGGAGTGGAGCCAGACTGGAAGGGCTTTTGCCTGGGGGTTGGCATTGGCCCATCATAGAAAGGCTGTTGTGCAGATGATGGTGGCAAAGCTGAAAAGCCACCAGTCTGATCATCACCATCATCCTCCTTTTCAAGAAGACCAGAACTAGCTTTTATCAACCCAATATCTAGAAGTTAAAAAAAAATTTACATCTTACACACAGTATTATGACAGATTATAGGTTAAAAAAAATTTAAAACAGTCAAGATTTCTCTGGAAAAACAAAGCAGAATATATCTGAGCAGAGGGTGCTAAAAGATCATCCCAGTAAAAGAGCTCTGGAAAATAAGTTCCTTGTGTACCTAGTGAGTTATCATCATCATCATCAATTACTGCCCGTCTCATATGGCCTGGGGGTTGCATCAGGTCATCAGCATCATCCTCATTATCTCCAGTTTTTGGAGAAGAAGGTGGTTCAATCATATCCCCATTTAAATAATCATCATCATCTCCATCAAACAGATCGTTGTAGTCTTTGGCCACTGCACTGGCAACCTAAAAACAGATCAGTCATCAGCACAAAACTTCTTTTGGGCATGGAATTCAAGAAATAAATTAACAGACAAGAGGGAACTTGCAGGGCACAAAACAGAATGTTCCATATAATTTATAACCTAAAGAATGTTACTAATTCAAGAAATCGTTGGTACTGAGCACCTTGTCATTTGGCTTCTCTACATCACCAATATTTTCCAAGAGCCCCAGATTTCCTTCAGTGTCTGTGTAAGCAATTTGCTTATACTTAGGGTGCCATGCCAGTCCACAAATTGAGTATTTTTTCTCATGCTTCATCCTAAAAAGAATATGAAAATAATGGATTTTTACAAGCTACTCAGGGCAGAACCCTCGCCTCCAGAGTTATTGCAAAAAGTGGTAATATCCACTAAGTGATATTACACATAATAAGACAATTAATAGGTCACCTTCAGAGTAAACAGCTGCTATAAAAAGTAGAGCAAGTCTTCCTTTTCTATGAAGAAAATCATTTAAGGTTTAAAAATCAATCAATCATATTCTTAAAACAACAGCTTCCTGATACACGTACAGAAGACAAAGGAATCCTTCAGCGCTCATTTATTCCAGAACCATCCAGCTACAAAAGAAAATTATTTGTTTCTCTTGTACTAAACTGATAAATTAATCCTCTATCTTTTCCACCCTTTATCCTCACAAAAAAAAAATCCCATTAATTATTTACATAATCTGTCCATAATTCTTAACATAGACAGTACAGTTACAATCAAGTTTCTTACCCAAAATATTCAGATAATTCTCTCCTTCTCTACCTCACTTAATAACATCTTTGATTTTAATTGGGGGGATATTTAGGGTTTTTTTAAGACCCTTAATTAACCAAAGTGCAATTTGCCAGTCTGTCCTTTTTGGCCTACAGGTGAGGATGGCTGAGTGACTGACCTGTAATTCCCTCTCCCTCTAGAAAACACGTTACTGACAATGATCTTGGGGTCTGGGATGTGGGGGAAATTTGTCTCCACCAAAGCTATCCTTTAACCAATGATCAGATTCAAAAGTAATAACAGATATACACAGAAAGACAGATTCTGGGATTTGAACAAAATCCACATTCAAGTCCCTTACCCAAGCTACCTGACAGGTTAAACCACAAAACTCTGTAAATCTTATTAGGGTTTTTCAGGAGGCAGAGTTCTACGTTTGCACAAAAAAGTTTTACAGAAAAGACCATAAACTTCTATTTCAAGTAAAAAGTGATGAACTTGGGGATTTACGGAACAATGCTGAATACCTCTCTATGCACTGCTGGGTTTCCACATTCCACACCACTATATTCCCATCCACACTTCCAGCTGCCAGGAACTGCCCACAAGGAGACCACACCACAACATTCAAGGGCTGAGGGAAAAAATTAAACAAATACTAATAAAAAGTGACCAATGCATGCACAGCATTCCTATTCTGGAGCTTAAAGCAGACAGATATTCTAGAATAAAAAAATTAATAATAATCATCTTTAGCAAACCATATCCAGCCCCCTGTATACGGACTGGGGTTAGGTAGCTCTTTTTCTTTAAAAACTATTATGAAAATGGTTGCTTTAAAAAAACACTCTTTAAAGATAGCACACCTATTTTTGGTTCAGAATATCCATCTTCTGTCATTAAACACTGCCACGAGGCCAAACAAAACCCAGTTCTAGATACGCAGAAAGAAGCAGAGTGTATTTTGCAAACTCAGCACTAAACACAGCTTTATTTATTTTGAACTTAATACAGTCCCATAAATTAAAAAGCAAGACTGTGTGTTCTGCATCTTAATAACACTAGAAGGTGGTTCTCTTCAACCCAGAGATTTCCAAGCACATAGTGAGGCCTAAAGAAAGAAGGTGGCACGGTTAGGTCTACTAAATTTCAGCTCAGTAAAATATAAAGTGAACAACTGACATCTCTGCTCCTCACAGAAATAATACTCCTGACATTTTCTCTAAAAAGCTCTGTGTTTAGAGCAATTTGTGAAAACAGATGTTCTTCAGCTGCAGTGGGTGAGTCACCAGGAGACTTCAGAGACCTGGTGGGTTACTATAAATGAAAGAGGGGAATCAGAGCCACATGAAGGTGTTTGGCATCACCCAGCATCTCTGCCCTGTTTTCCAACAGAAAGTAACAGGAGCAGAAATTAAACAGAAAATGTGAACAATCATTACCAAGAGAAGGAGGTCAGGGAAGGGAGAGGTGCTGTGCAGAAGACAATTTCTAGGAGAATAACATTTCAATTACAGAGTATTTAACAAGCCCCTGGTTCCTGCACCTACCTGTGTGATGGAGGCATCTGACAGATCGAACTGACTATCCCAGGTTTCTCTTCTGAACAGTTCTACAACTTTATCTACAGGAACTGCCAGCAGCTGCTCAAAGGAAAAATATTGCACGATTTAGAGCAACTTACCTGTCAAACAGAACATTCAAACAGCACAGCTCCTTCATTCAGAAGCCTCACAGATGTGACTGCCTCAGTACTTAACAGCTCTCTAACATCCCAGGCATGCCAACGGAGAGAGGAAGCATGAAGTAATTTAAATTACAAGGTTCTTTAATGCTTTCCACACGCAACAGAGCAAAACATGCCTGTTTTTACTGTAATCTTCATTTCCTTCTGGCAGAAAACTGCACCATAAGGTTAGAAGTTCCTATTCATCAAACGTGACACACAGACACACACACACATACCGTTTTCAATGCTCTGAGCACAAGGCTTAGGTTATTCTTCACCCTCCCTCCCCAAACCCCTTTTGATCAGGTTACAGTTTCTCAATAAATCTGATTTGAATACCTGATTCCTAAACCAGTTCATTTCATCTTTCATAAAACTACATAAATATAACTGGCCGTTTATTAGGGTTTATTTTTTTTTTAGGATTTTTTTTTTTAGGAGTCTAACAATTTGCTTTGTAAGAGAAGACAACTGCTTACCTTTCAAATGCATGTGTGTGCGAAGAATTAGGCTAAAAATGGGAAGTATTTGTTTTTATGCAATATGGATATTGAAACAATTTGTACTGAGGGTGACATCGACACTTCCACGGAAAATTGATACATAACACTGTCATAGCAGCCAGGGATTTTGAAGAATTGTGGAACCACTTAAGTTGGAAAAGACCTCTAAGGGCATCAAGTCCAACCATTAACCTGGCAGTGTCATCTTCACCACTAACCCATGTCCCCAAGTGCCACACGCACAGGGCTTTTAAATCCCTCCAGGGGTGGGGACTCCTCCACTGCCCTGGGCAGCTGTGCCAGGTCTGACAACCCTTTTGGTGAAGAAATTTTTCCTAATATCCAATCTAAACCTCCCCTGATGCAACTTGAGGCCATTTCTTCTTGTCCTGACGTCTGTGACCTGGGAGAAGACACCGACCCCCACCTGGCTACACCCTCCTACAACTTTGTTCTTCGGGTGAAAAGAAAGGGAGCAACTCACTGAGGAAATATTTACAGACTAGGGCAAAATTTACTTAAAGCAGAGAAGGACAGGACTCCTTTGATGCTCTGTTGTGAGCAATTTGATTACTTCCCTCGTGTACAATGTTCCTTCCTATTCAGCACGCCAAGCCTGTTTAATGCTGGTTTGGGCTGACAGCTGGACTCCTGCCAAACACAGTCTGGAGTTTAAACAAGGAACCGTTTCCAGCTTTTCATGTTTCCTAAAAGGGAACTTCATCCCAAATATTTTCCTTACTCCCAGGAGGTGCAATTTGGGCTTGCCCAGATTGAATTCTACTGTTGGACTCAAGAGGCAAAAGAAGGATTAAGATGTGATAAAACAGTGTCACTTACCTTCCCAGTGCCAGGTTGCCAGGCAAGCCTGCAGATTGATTTAGCATTTATCACATCATTACATTTCTGCAGCAGCAGCCAGCTTGTCGTGCACGTCTGAAAACAAAATTTAAAAAATAAGCTTCCTAGCTCATCAAAAATCTGCTGTTCAGTACAAATTCTTAAAGGAAAAGGGCGGGGAAAAAAAACAAAACGAAAAAACATATCTGAACTGAAATAATCTCTTTCATCAAAATACAGTAGTACATACTGCCTTAGAAATACTTTGCCAATGCAGCCCTGAAACTATTTTAATGACAATAAAACTACTTGTAACAGAAATAAGATCACAGAACATGTATTTTTAATCAAGTACAGAACAAATGAGCTCATCTATTTTTAGGTTACAGAGAAATGTGGCGAAAAAGCATTTGTCAAACCCAGATCAACTGCAGCAAGGTGACACACAGCAGCCTGAATATGGTCCCAGCAGCATAAAGAATGAATGGCTGTAATCTCAAATCACAGCACAGATTCATGCATCAAACTGCCCCAATCCTGGAACATTCTCAGTATAATTTCCCCAGAAGGCACCCACTGTCAGTCTGGAACATGAGATTTCACACAACTATGCTTGTGTCTTAAAAAAGTAGCAATCCACAAGTGTGGAGGGTATATTTTCAACCGTACTTACAGGAATAATTCCACAGGGATTCTTATTCCAGTCAATGGCATTTAGCAAAACTAATGCCATATCCATACACAGAATTGCCTTATTAAAGCCTTCACCTGAAACCCTCTTCTCAAGTTCCTTAGAGCTCTAAGAGCAGAGGCTAAATGTGTTTACTACAGTTAATAAATTGTTTATTATAATCAAAATGCCTCGGTCCTGAAAGCTGCGAGCTGAAATTCTGAAATGAGGAATCTGATGTCAGTTGCTATCCTTATTTTGTCCTTGGCACTTACAGTGTTGGTCAATTAGGAAAGATGAACGGAAGGAATCAGGGATTTCACAGACAGGAAGAACAAAACACAGCTACCCAGGCAACATTTCATAATAAGGTTTTGGAATTTGTCCCAGAAGCAGATAGAAGTATTCTGTGAAGCGTAGCTAGATTTCATCCACAAAAGGAAAATCCTACTCCAGGAGGGTTATTTCAGTCCAGCCCTTCTTGCTGTCTGTGAAATCCTGGATTTCTTAGGAAAGATTTCACGTGGAAAGGGCAGCCTTTACCTGATCTGCAATGTTCCAGACTCTGACAGAACCGTCACAGCTCGCCGAGGCCTCGGTAAGAGAATGGAGTAAACAAATTAATAATTAAAGACACAGAGAAATTAATGCTACAAAATGGAAAAAATCCCTATAACCAGTGCTACAGACACAATATATAGGCAGTTTTAAGAAGGAAGCCTCCCTGTTTAAACCACTCTAAGACTTAAAACTTTGCAATGCTGTCATCTTGATAATTGTAGTCAGCTCCAAGCTGCTGTAATTACAAACCCTCATACTTCAAGCGAGCTATTTATTTGCAAAAGAGGCTCAAAATTAATATTAAATTTCTTTAGTGAGGCACCTTTTCTCCTCTAAATTAGATTCCAGAAGAACACAGACAGTAACTGAGTAGTAAAGCAAAGATTGAGTTCTCCTGGGAGGCAACAAGTTATAACACACTCCATCACCAACAAGGCCAGCTGAAATGAAGTTGTCTCATCTGCCCAGTCACTGGTCGGTTTTTTTGGTAAAAACTACATTTTAAATTATGTTTCCCCCCCAGGAAAAATGAGATTCAAAGCACAAAGCATACAGGAAATTTTTTTTTACCAGGTAAACATCCTTGGGGTCAAAAGACAGGCTTAAAACAGGAGCATCGTGTCCTCGGAATGTTTTCTGCTTGCTGCTATCAGTCACCTCCACAACTTTGATCATAAAGTCACTGCAGATCACAATGACATAAAATTACTAACATTGCTGCTAACAATGACAAACTATGTTTTTATGGCAATAAAAATTGGGCATTAAATGTCTTTTGGGGAAATTACAGCTTTCAACACTATATGATGTAATGGAAAACGAGAATCTTGAGGCCTGTTACAATAGAAGTAAGGCCAGAATATTTTTATCAGAAAATTATTTTTGTTCATGTCAAATTTCATAAAATACGGTTGTTTTTTGAAGAAGATATTATGCACACACAGACCATATACCTGTTTCACATAATATTCTACATGATCTAATAAAAATCTCTGCTCAGATACCAGAGAGCTGATGACTTAACAGGAACTATCTGCTGAGTGGGACCAATATTCATTACTATAATTATTTGGTCATGTGGCTTTAAAAAAAAAAAAGATGGTGCAAGTAGTTTATTTTATGGCTTTTTAACCAGATTTTGAAGACCATTTAGTGTATCAGATACAATGAGAGAATTTTTACCACTTTATTCCTTCTTCCAAAATTGCAGCCATTGCTGCAGTTTAACTCAAAATATCAATCCTAACTCCTAAGACACAGAGCTCCTGTGACAAACTTCCAGTACCACTCCCTCTCAAACCTCATTGCAACACCCCCAGAGAGAAATTTCATTTTAGGATCTAATTCTATAGGGTTAACCATTATTTTTAACTCTTTTCATATAGTTCATGTGAACTTTGGCAGCCAGTTGGATGTTAAATTTATATACAACTGACGTTTGCAGACTCCATGTAAAAATTGAGAAATCCGGGACAAATAAAAGCAATTCTTCTTAGCTGCACTCCTTCACTTCACGGCTTTCACCAGTCTCCTTCAGTATGACACAGAAGACTTCACTGAGGGGTGGCCTGACAGTCTTGTGAGTTCTTTTTCCTAAAAATGTGGGAGCCCCAGCCAGGCTGCAGGAGTACTGGGGGGTTATAAAAGTTATAGAAACAGCAAAGAGTTTGTTGTCTGCCTAATCTCTCTAATCAAAGTCAGATCCTGGGGCAGAGCTGTTCCCTCAGAAACAAGCACTGGCAGAGGGCCCAAAGCCATGATCCCTGCCAGATTTGGAGATTACAGTGGTTGCTGCCCAGCCTCCCAGTTTTGGTGGAGCTGCTGCCAGAGCTCACAGTCCAGCATGTCCATCCAAAATGCTTTTCTGGTTCAATTCACACTTAGAAGAGTCAGGAAGCAGATCTCTGCCATCTCCCCTGTGGAGCAAAATTCCAGAAGAGAGGCAAGCAGACAGCCTGAATTAGCTATGACTGCCCAAAGAGTTCACCAAATCCAATTAAGAATCACCTGAGCCTTAAATACATGAAAAAAAAACACAAAAAACCCACTGCCTGCTGGATATTTTGCCTTCTCTGTTAAAGGACTAGAGTATATTCTGTAAAAGCACACGTGCTGCCCTAAGAAAAGAACTAAACTACATATTAAATTCCCCTCAGGCAAGTCTTGAAAGTGTCATCTGTTATCATTTGGCAGATTGGTGATGCTTACGCCAGAGAATGACTCAAAGCTCTCACACAAATCAGAACCAATCTAACTTTTAGATGTGCACATCCATCTGCAGCTCCATGATCCTGAGCAGCCAGGACATCATCCTCAGCTCCCAGTGACAAAACCCTCGATGAGAGGAGACATCCACGAGGATGAACACTCGTGCATCAGACTGAGAGCTGAAAACACTCAAGTCTCCCAAAGAAAAGAAATTATTTCACAATACCAGACTTCTATATAAAACTACTTGGCGGATCAAGTATCTCCCAGAGCATTGTTTCCCAAACTCCTTTTCATTCCTTTCTTCCTCTCCACCCCCTTGAAGGCATTTTCCAGTCCTTTAAAAAGCCCTCAGAGGTTTGTGGGTTCACGACCTCACTGGTAACAACCAGCTTGGGAGGAAGTTTCCAGATTCTGAAGGGCAGCAGTGCCTTTCCTCGTGGTGCCCACATCACCTGGATCCAGCAGCAACTTTGGTGCCATCACGACTAAAGGTGACGTGGTTCACGTGCATGGTGAAACGAGTGAGGATCCCATCCGGAGCTCCCTCGGGAAATGTGTGGATCTGGACAGTGTTGTTGGAGACTGCTGTGATCAGTCTTCCGTTCTGACAACAAAATCAGTCATAAAATCTGTTCGTTAAAACACATTTATGCCATAGGGATAAAAGCACTGCTTTGATGTCCCAAATATTTGGGCAGATTAACTTTATTCATTCCAAAAAGGTCTGACAGTAAGAGTAGTAGGGGAAATACTCTTTAACTTATATTTTTTTCTCAAAAAAATACAGGCAAGAATAGTAACTTTAATAATTTATCACTTTAACCAAACTAACTTGCATGCTACTTAGATTCATCTGCTGCAGCATCAGGAGAGGGCACCCTTGGACTGGAATTCTCAGTGAAATGCCACAAGGGAAAGACGAGAAGTTCATGAACTATAGCTCAGTTCTTTGCAGAAAACAGAAGGCAGACGTTTACTGCCTGAATTAAAAATTAATCCAGAAAAAATTTTAAAAAAATTAAAAATTGCAAAACAAAAGAAATAATTATCCCACACTTGGAAAATAATACCTCTTTGAGTGACAATACTATTCCTCAGTTGTAGAGAGCAGTAAAACTTTAAAATAAATATCAAGAAACGCCTTATTTTCTTTTTTATTGTGTGTATTTTGGGGGGGAAGGCAGTATTTTGGTTGGGGTTTTTTGTTAAGGTGTCTAAAATTATAGTAAAAACCCTGAAGGTAAAAACAGCTGGTAGTGAACAACCTAAAAAAATGAGAGATCAGATTGATTACTCAGATTACAACAACATCTCAGAACAGTCCCTCATGAAATTTCATTAATGAAGAGCAATTTTTGAAAAATGATTTCCTGACATTTAAGTGTCCCACTGTTTAAAAATAAAAAAAACCCTCAAAACTAGGAGCACCTTTTTCAATTTTTTCCCAGGATTTTTCCTCATCTATTCTTTAATAGTTTTAGCAATTTCTGGCTCTGACACTGATTTGCTAAGAGAACCCATTCAAGTCACCTCGGTTGGTGAATAAGTAACATGACGAAAACCAACAGCAAAATACTCTAAAAATCAATGATGAAAATAGATTATACAGGTATTGAGGAACAGATACACGAAGGATGTTAAAAGGGACTTAAGAAAGAGGATTCACTTAAGGGAGTAGTTCTGAACAGGATTTCAAATGATAATTCTTATAATGCAATACAAGTATGTTAATACTCATTTATTTCCTCTTTCATACTCCTCTCCAAAATCACAAGTAGTTGAAAAACAATTTTAAAACTTCCCTTTATCACTGCCAGGTTAAATACACAATATCAGTAGAACTGATGTAGGCTTCTGGAAGTCTTCTCTTCTAAAATTGCCACAAAGACAATATTTTAGGCCCACTATTATTAACGTAATATAACAAAAATGAGACATTGGGTCAGAGGCATCTTTAGGCCAAAGAACAATTTTGAGAGTGAAACATCAACGGATTATAAACAAAAAAAAGTGTTACCAAACTATTACTCACTTTGTGAAAGGAAGTTTTGATTAATACAGATTATAATTCCTTGGACCTTAACACAGGCCCACACAAAACAACCTCTTGGCTTTCTTCCTAATACTTGATGATCACATCCTATGCTGGGAAACTTCTTGCAACTCACATGGTGAGAAAACACTGGAACAACCAAAAAAGTTCACTGCATAATTAGCTTACTCTGCTGGGTTCGTTTCTCAGAAAGGAGATTAAAGTCAGAAATTAATATAACTGAACATGAAGGAAGAGGAGGGAAAAAAACATTACTAAAGTTTAGTATAAGGAATAATTCCTCTACAGCTGTGTATGGGATAGAATGAATTGTCAGAGGTAATTCTTGTTTAATGTTACCCACAGAAGCAGCATCCCTGAGCTGGCAAATCCACAATCTGTAGGAAAATCCACAGCTGTGAGGAGTTGTGTTAACAACCATACCTTTAGAGCACACGAGTAGGCCTTTTCTCCCACATTAATGGACTTCGGGTCATCATCATCCAGGTTTTCCCAAATCCTAACGTCTCCATCACTGCCACAAGTCACAATGCAGCTGTGGAAAGACACAGGATTTGTTAACATCCAGGAATCTGCATCCTTTATTAAGCATTTGGTTGCAATGCCAAACGAGGCTTTTTGTGGTTTCAAGGGATTATCACCAGACCATCTCTTATGAATAGTCTTTGCAATGACAATGAACTAAAGAAAGGAATAAAATAATATGGACTTTAACCATACCCAGTATAAAAGGTGTATCCTTTGAGTTTATTTTGATAGGGCTTGGGGATTTTCTAGTTTACCTTTTAATCTATAAAAAGGTAATACTAAATATATAGTTTATATTTATACATTCAAGAACTAGCACAAGGAAAAGATGAAAAGACAGCAAGCCCAATATTGCCTTCCTTCAACTATATTTTTAATTTCTTAGTGCATACATAAACATATTTACTCCCACGCTACACTGGTTTCTGCTGAAATCTATGAAGTCACTCTCATAAAATGTGCATATAGAGTTTTTATATATATAATACTTACTATACATATATATATACATGTGGATATATATATACTTACATTTAAGTTATAAATCGATCACTTCTAAACTCAGAGCACCTAAATATGTCACACAACCAGTTCTCAGCACAGGCAAAACCCAAAGGATTTCTTGGACCATGCCAGGCCATAAATTCACCCCAGTAGCCCACACAGCAATGGCTGATATAGAAACTTAGAGAATCATTAAGATTGGAAAAGCCCCCTAAGGTCATTGATTCCAACCATTCCCCCAGCACTGCCAAGGTCACCACTGACCCAAGTCCCCAAGTGCCACATTCACACAGCTTTTAAATCCCTCCAGGGATGGGGACTCCACCACTGCCCTGGGCAGCCTGTACAACGACTGACCACTCTTTCAGCGACGAAATTTTTCATACTACCAAACTCCTGGGAAGGCATCAGACAAGAACAAGCCCATCCCTCTCTCGGTCTCTAGGAATGGGGCTGTTACCTGCCGGTGTCATCGAAGCAGACGTCGGTGTGTCCCTCGGTGTGGCCGTACCGCATTGGCTTCTGCGTTGATGGCATCTTCGCTCCCACCTGTCTGTTTATGGAGGAGAAAAAGAGGAGAAATAACATCGATTAAAACGAAACACTTCAGGAAGAGCATCAGATGAGGGTACAAGTTGAGAGCTGCTGGGACACCCACCCGTTCAGCCACCTGCAGGGATGGAGGCACAGGGATGGGAGCACTGCCAGGATGGGAGCATGGGGATGGGGACATGGGCTGGGGATACCAAGGGGATGGGGACACAGGATGGCAGATGAGGACACCGTGGGGATGAGGACACAGGAATGGGGACATTGCTAGGAGGGGAGCACGGGGATGGGAGAGAGGGACACTGTAGAGATGGTGACATCACAGGGACGGGGATATGGCGGGGATGGGGGCATGGGGATGGGAGATGGGGACACTGTGGTGATGGGGACACAGTTATGAGGTCGCCGGGACAGGAGATGGGGACACTGTAGGGATGGGGATACCGCGGGGATGGGAGATGGGGACACCGTGGCGATGGGGACACGGGGATAAGGGGCATAGGGATGGGAACACCGGGGGGATGGAGGCCCGGGTTACCGAGGCCCGGAGGGGCCTGGCGTG
>VZTD01002927.1:181548-208592 GCA_013397725.1 Rhagologus leucostigma
GTCTTCTGTCGCCGGGGGGGCTCGGGGTCTGCGCCCTTGTCAGTCATCGGGGGCTCGGACCGGGGTCTCCTGTCACCGGGGAGGGTTGGCCTGGGGTCCGCCCTCTGTCACCGCGGTGCTCGGGCCGGCGTCAGCGCTCTGTCCTCCGCAGGGACTCGGTCCAGGGTCTCCTGTCACCGGGGGAACTCGACTCGGGGTCTGAGCCTTGTCACCGGAGAGACTCGGTCCGGGGTCTGCTGTCACCGGCGTGCGAGGCCCGGGGTCTGAGCCGCTGTCAGTGACCGGGGGGCTCAGGGTCTCCTGTCTCCGAGGGCGTTCAGTCCGGGGTCTCCTGTCACCGGGGGGGCATTCGGTCCAGCGTCTTCGCTCTGTCACCAGGGGGTTCGGTCCGTTTGCTTCTCCTCTGGAAAACCCCGTGCCCGATGTATGTATCCTAACACATACAGGGCACATATATTCCCTGTTTTTATCCTTCTGTGTATGGATTTAATGGCAGCTCCTCAAGAGGCACAGGGACGGCAGGGAAAGCCCAAATGAGGGGCAGTGCCCTTCACCCCCTTTGGGCAGCACCCCCATAACAGCGGGGGGCTGCGCTCACCCAGCCGCAGGATCAAACCTCTTTGGAGATCCTTATGGTCATTATGGAATTACTCTGGAATTCCAGCCATCCCGATGCGTGTGCGAGGTGGAGTTGACAGCAGTTGTAGTCAGGCAGGTAGCGATTGCACTGCAAAAATCACTAAGCTTTTTTTTTCCTTTTTTGGCTGAAAAATAGGAAGAAAGCATTGTGGCTGATTGCTTGAAGGATTAAAAAAAACCGCTGGAATTGAACATACCTGAAATAAGGAGGAAAAAACCAAAGTTATCTGTTTTCTCTTTATGTAGCCTTAATGATCTGGCCCAGTTTATTCCTGTTTCTAAGAAAAAATTGCTTCCAGGCAAAACCCTTTTATCTTCAGTTTTGCTCTGCAGTGGGGTTATTGGTGGTTGGGGTTAGCAGAGTGATTTATTTATATTGGAAATGTGGTTCTCTCTAACACTCACATTGCTGGTAGTTTCATGAATGAATAAGTGACAGGATTACAAAGCAGGCATCTTTTAAAAAATATAGAAATATGGCCAGGTTTCATTATTAAACCTCGTGGAAGCTGTGTAGAAACATGTTTTCCATGGGTGTATCCTACATATTTCAGTAAATCGTGATTTCTGGCGAGGATAATGTGTTCTAGAGAAATGATTCGGAGCTGAACTGCTTATCAGATGAGTGGGAAGACCAAGCTATTCCTGCTGCAAGCCACTGCCTAGGATGGTGACAAATGCCTGTCAAATGTGTTTATTTTCCCTAATCACTTTAATTTTCCGAGGCTCTGATACAAACTGCATATAAAAGCCATTTTACATTCGGTTCTCTGTAACGACTAATTTCCTTGTCCGGAGGTGCTGCCTGCTGGGATAACTCTTTGAACAGCATAGGAAAACTGGGGGGAGGTTTTTCAGGGGGGTGTCAGGATTCCGTGGTCACTTGTCCGAGGGACTGCAAGGCCGTGTGGCTTTGTCACGTCCGAAGTAACACGGCACCAAATGCAGAGTTACACTTTAAATCCGGTTGGGAACTCAGCCTGCTGCTGGCTTGATTAATAGGTGTGAGTGGCTGCGAGCGGGGCGGGAGCCGGGAATCGCTGCTCTCCTGCTCGGTTTCTGGGTGGAGCACGGAGTGTTGGTCATGGACCATAAAGCTTTCACTGATTTAGTGCTGGAGAGGCTGCTGCGGTTTGCCAAGCGCTGCCTGCATCTCTCCTTCCACACATGAGCAGAGCTTCGTTAAGGCAGGAGATACGAGCAGCCCTCACCTTTGGCACCTGCCTCCAGCTCAGTTGCACCTCCTGGGGATGAATAAAATATCCCCCGTCTTGGGGTTAGCTGGGCATGGCCCCCCTCCTCCTACAGTTCTGGGGATAAATCAAGAGTATTTCCAAGGAAGAGATATTTAGGTTGCCAATGGTACCTTTAGAAAGTCTTCTTCTTTTGTGTGTATGTGTGATAATTGCTTTAATTTGCTGGTAAGGCCTCTGGAGTCAAGCTTAGGTATTTTTGGATGGTATCATAAATCAAAGTAAAGCCAAAACTGAAGAAAAATAATTTAAGACAGAGGAATTGAGATTTATTGTTACCCTTAATAGGTTGGGAAGGTCAGGTTTTAAAATGTGGTCTTGTGGCCAAAATCTAATCGGGTGAAATTAATTGAAAGCAGCTTGTGACCAGTGAGATTTTGTTTTAAAATAACTTGTATGTAAGTTATGAAAGAAAAAGTACTCCAGTTTATTGCAGCTTGCTCTTCTCTCTCAGGATTTTATCAGCTCTACAAAATCAACTTCCATAACAATTCCAAAATTGATTCATTGTTCTTTGTGAGCCTTCTTCTGTTGTTTAATTAGAGGCACAATACAGCAACGCTTTGTGTGCTTGGACAGAAAACTTCCCAAGTACTTCCTGCCCTAGAAGGGTTGTGCAGCGTGGGAGCACCAGAGAGGTGGTGGGACCTTCATCCTGGGAGGTTTTCAGGACATGGCCAGGCCATGCCATGGCTCCCCTGAGCCCACACTGGCAGCAATCCCACTCCAAGTGGGAGGTTGGGCTGGAGACCCCCCACCATCTGCTCCTTCTTTATACAGGAAAGGAAGCAGCTTGATGGAGAGGACTGTTGGGCTAGAGGCAAGGATCCAGCAGCTCAGGACATAAGTATCTGGTTAAAGCAGTTCAGTATTCGAGTATTTATTGAATTAAAAAAAAAAAAAGGCTGTCTACAGTTATGGTTTTGATTCTCCTATTGGCGTTATTGATTAGATATATGGTGAGGCTGTCGCTGTCTTATCACAGCTGTGGATTGCAGCCTACCCCTGGCTAGGAGGGAATATTGTTATCCCTCCAAACAGCAACTGGATATTGCTTCTAGGCTGGGCTTGAAGTCTCAGGGTTGAGGCATCAGCTCGTGAAAGAAAAAGCACCTTGTCTGCAGACAAGAGAGAGGAACCTCTGAAGGAGGGAGCTGGGCACGGCACAGAACCAACAGCAAAAGCCACCCAGCTCTCTGCCTGTCCTCGGAGACTGTAGCTGTGACAACATTGGGTAACTTTGGACTACCAGCCAGGTCCCGTGGCCCGAAGTGAACTCTGCTCATCCCTGCATGTGTCTTTATCTTTGCTGTTTCCTTAGGACAAAGGGTTTCCAGCATAAGGTTTTTGTCAAACCTGCCATCATCGGAGATGCCTGGGGTGTCCCTGTGCAGGACGAGGCTTTTGCAGGCAGGACACTCATTATTTCTCCCAAAAGGAGCTCAGAACTGATGCGTGTGAGCTGCACAGCGCTGGACTCCTCCATTTAACCTTCCCCTCTAGGGAAAAGTACTCTCTGTGTTCCCTCTCTTTTATCCTTGCCCTCCTGTCCTGCTCTTCCAGCAGTGCTCCAGCCGTTAATGGAAGTACGTGGCATTTCCCTTGGACCCTGCAGTGAAAGGAAGAGCTGGTTCAGATGGATGGCCCCAAGTGGTAATAGAGCACTGAATGCCTCCCCTGCCCTTTATGCCTTTTTCCTTCTGACACTCTAATTACTTTTGGTCCCCATTTTATTGGTGGGGCTGTGAATCACTGATCCAGAAGGGTATGAAGGTGTGATCCCTCGCTGTAATGCCAAGCAGTGGGATTCGGGAGGCAGCTCTCCTGCAGCACACGTTTGTAACACACGGTCAAGTTCAAACCTGGCTTTAGTAGGATGACATCCCTTTTTTCTTCGTTTATTCCCTGCTCTTTTCACAGCTCTGCTGTTCTGTCTGATTAGCAGTTCCTGCTCTGACGTGGCAGAACTGGCGCCTGGGTTCCAGCAGCCCTTCAAACCCCAGGGAAGCAGCTCTGGCTAATGGTGCGTGGCTTTGCAGCATCACGTGCTGCTTCCCCAGCTTCAGTTTCAGGGTTCAGGTACCACTAATGATTCACGACAGGAGAAAGGTACAAAGGAGAAGGTGGCTTTACAGTTCTGTACAACAGCAACCCAGAGATTCCATAAAACCCCAAGCTTCTTTCGGTTGGAAGGCTGAAGTTAGGGGATAACAGGCACTTTTGGGTTTTGTATGTTTTGCAGTTTTTAATTAAAAGCCCATATTCTGCATGTTTTTATTCCTTATATGGGCTGGATGAGCAGAATGAGATAATTGAAGGTTTCAAAAGCAATTACAAACTGTCGTATCCTAATTTTTAAGTACTTGACTTTGCAACCTCAGTGATATCTCTCTGTCCAATTAAAAATCCCATATATAGACAGTTAATGTATTTTACTGCAGGATGCATCTAAAAACTTTTTGTCTTCAGTGACTTCAGATTATCACCAGAGTAAATGAGATTGCTTTTTTTCCCTCTTTTTTTTTTAATTGTGGAGAAAATTCAGTGCTCCACTCTAGGTATTTCTGGATGAAAAATATCAACGTTCCAAAAGAAATCAATGAATCCTGGTCTGAATAAAGATGTTTTGAGTCTCGTATACAAATGTTGCCTTTCACCTGTCTTCATTGTGTCTTGCCATGCTTTCACTGAAAAGCAATTTGCAAAACCCTGAGATGAAAAATAAGTCTTTAGTTTAATCTTTGATTTGTAACTGCTGGAATATGGACCCTTCCTGTGATTCCTCTTGGTACCAGTGAGGTGATATTCATCTACATTGCTCTACTGCCATTTTTATTCCCAGCATATTTTCGGTATTGAACCTATCTTACCTTCATTCTACATTTCTGCATCTCCTCCCTTCCCCTGCCTCTTCCTTTCCTCCACAGCTCTCAGGTCTGTGGGTTTTAAATAAGGAATGCAATGTGAAAAATTCCTGGGTGAAAGTTCCATCTGGGATGCATTTGGCCCACAGATTGCATGTGAGCCTTTTGGCAAGGCTGTCTTGTTCTTTTACTGAAAGCAGAGGCTCGAACTCAGCCTGCGCAGCCCCGGGGGACTGCAGAGAGGTTGTGTCATGCTGGCTAATCCTGATGATGAGAATGGATTGAATGGAGAGAGGAAGTGGATGCCCTTTTCTTTTCCTGCTTAGTATTTACCATGTCAATTAGTTGTAAAAAAATCCAAAACCCCAAAACAACACAACAGAAAAACCCACAACCAAAAAAAACCCCAGTGCAACAGAGAAGCTGTGCATGATTTTGGTGTAAAAGCATCATAGAACCAGAGAATATCCTGATCATGATAAGTGATGGGAAATATTTCTACATCCTGCCATGCCTTGGAGAGGTATAGCATCCATACCATATTGCTATCTATGTATCTTGAAAGAATCCTGCTCCACTTTCAACTGAGAAATCAAAAGAGGATTTTTTTCATCTTTTTTTCAAAGTGCAGCAGTCAAAAGGAAACCTCTTATCTATGTGAGAATTCAATATACCTTTGGAAACAAAAGAAAATGAAATCAGCAACCGTAGGTCTCAAAGCAACACTGATTTTAATAATGTAAACTTCCTTCTCTAATGAGTAATAAGCAGTTCCATCTTTCACAGCCTTTTAAAATTGCTTTTAGTAAGGGGCTGGATTATTTTAATCCTTTTCAGTATGTAAAGCCCCAGATATTTCAATCCCTTAGGGCCTCAGTATTTCCGAGCTCCCTTCCTTTGAGAAGGCAGAGGAAAACAGCTTTCAGAAACTGACGGAATCTGTGACTGATAAAATTTAGGTTTGTTTTTTTTTTTTTTATCCTGAAAGTGACCCAAAAGTGTCAGTTAAGAAAAAGATCTCTGGCATCCCACCCTGTGGATTAGTAGCAAACAGGCATATCATCTAGGTACAGTAGCTCTTTGTACTCTGACCTACTTGTTTCTGTTCTGGTTTGTTCCTTCTTGAAAGGTTATTTGGAAGAGATGCAGAATTTGCTCCATAGACGGCTAAAGCAGTATCACCTGCCCCGGGAAGGGTTTCCTTTTGAAATGGGCCCTGGCACAATGGGGTTGCCAACACCTAAAACGTTCTGCTCTGCTGCATAGTCAGAATGGAAACTCAACAAATATAGGTTAAGATAGTTTTTTTCTGCAGGATGCTTTTCCCAAGGAAGGGTTAAGAGAGCTTTGTCTGGGATCAGGCTGGTATTTGTGGGGTGTGCTACTGAATTCACCTCAATCCCATGATTTTTACATGGTCAGCAATTAATTGTCACTGTTGTCCTGTATCCACCAGCACCGATGCTGCACTGTGTGTGTGCATAGCTGCTAACTGAGCTGTGTTCTCTTTTTCCTTACATATTTCCAGAAAGTGCCTCGAGGAAGCTTCCTTACGTAGAAAAACCCCACAAGAAACACAGTGTGCGCTTCCTGGCAACTTGTGAAGCAAAGCTGTCACAATGGCAGAAAACAAGGACAGCAGCGCGAAAAACGCGGATGTGAGGCCCAAAAGCAGCCGGAGCAGAAGCGCAGACAGAAAGGATGGGTATGTCTGGAGTGGAAAGAAGCTTTCCTGGTCCAAGAAGAGTGAGCACTGTCCTGATGCCGAAACAGCAAGTGCTGCAGGGAGGTCGGGGACTAATTTAAGGAGCCAAGAGAGGAAATACAGCTGCTCGTCCATCGAGCTGGATCTAGACCGGTCCTGTGGCCACAGGTTTTTAGGCCGGTCTCTCAAACAGAAGCTGCAGGATGCTGTGGGTCAGTGCTTTCCCATAAAGAACTGCAGCAGCCGGCACGCCTCAGGACTGCCATCCAAAAGGAAAATCCATATCAGTGAGCTGATGCTGGATAAGTGTCCTTTCCCTCCGCGCTCGGAGCTGGCTTTTCGGTGGCACTTGATCAAAAGGCACACGGCCCCTATAAGTCCAAAGGCGGAAGAATGGATAATTGCTGATTTATCCCAGCATGAGGAAAGGGAGGATCAGCTGCGAGACGAGGAGATTGCCAATGGGGGAATGGACTCTCCCTCCCAGTCCTGTGACTTCACTGACAGCAGTTCCTCTCGGGGTGACCCGAGGCCTGAGCTGGTGACAGGTAAGGTGGCGAGGAGCAGTAGAGATGAGAGTGACATGGACTCCGATGATGAAGTCATAACTCTGTGCACAAGTTCTCGAAAACGAAACAAGCCCAAGTGGGAAACGGACGACGAGCTGCTACGGATGGAAACGCCTCCGAAATACCATACCCAGATTGATTATGTCCACTGCCTAGTGCCAGACCTCCTCCAGATCAATAACAATCCCTGCTACTGGGGAGTCATGGATAAATACGCAGCTGAGGCGCTGCTGGAAGGAAAGCCAGAGGGAACGTTTCTGTTGCGAGACTCTGCCCAGGAAGACTATTTGTTTTCCGTGAGCTTCAGGCGCTACAGTCGCTCCCTCCACGCCCGGATAGAGCAGTGGAATCACAACTTCAGCTTTGATGCCCATGATCCCTGTGTCTTCCATTCTCCTGACATCACGGGACTCCTAGAACACTACAAAGATCCAAGTTCCTGTATGTTCTTTGAACCACTTTTATCCACTCCCCTGAACAGGACCTTTCCCTTCTCTCTCCAGCATATATGTAGAACGGTTATTTGCAACTGTACAACTTATGATGGTATCGATGCACTTCCCATTCCTCCCTCGGTGAAGCTGTATCTGAAGGAATATCATTATAAGTCAAAAGTTAGAGTGCTCAGGATTGATGTACCAGAGCAGCAAAGCTAGAAAATATTTTTGTGAAAGAAATTGTCTCCGAACAGACGATAGTATGTTCAATCTCTTTTCCTTCTAGGTTTTTTTTAAATAGCGACTTGATTATTTTTTCTTTTTCTGCATATTATTTACCACCCAAACTAGTCTCTGTTTAAATGTACTTTTGAGTCTTCACAGCTCTCTTTTTTAGAAATTATATTCATTGTGGGCTTTTGGTACTGTCCCCAGGCTAGAGTTTTATGGAATTCCAGGTAGGCTTTCTGGTATTTCTATAGATGGATAGTCGTTAGATCTAAAACCCCCTGAAAATCAGTTTTGAACTTGATCTGTCTTTTCTATTGTAGTTGACGTGTTGCTGACATGATTGAAATAATGCCCTGTTAACTAAAGATTGACTCATATGTATTTTCTGCATTTCTTTTAAAATGAGTGCTCTAGCCTCTGTGTGTGTGTGTCTGTCCGTCCCTATCCACTGCAGTAAATTTGTCGGTCTATTTCTAACATTACTATTCCGAGCAAAATGAAGTTTGAAAGAGGATATGATCTTTCTATAAATACATCAGGGGACTAAATACCAGGGAGAGGAAAAACAATTCAAGTTAAGGACAACCCTCAGTGCAGGAACAAACATGTATAAACTGGTCCTGAAAAGATTTTGGTTGGAGAGGAGGAAGACTCGTTGTCGACAGAGCAGCGGGGTTCTGGAAGAGCTTTTCATTTCGTATAATAGCAGTGAAAAGCAAACTGCTCATAAACTGGGATTTGATCAGTGTCTGGAAGAGATAATCATGTAGTTACTTATGATAGATGGGGCATGGACTTGGGAACTCTGTTTCTGTGTTACTGTTGCATTATATGAAATACCCAGTTTTTGCTGTAGGAGCTGCCGCTGCTTAAATGACAAAGCACAGGGTGGGAGGGTGGGAAGGAAGATATTTCCTTAAAAATCTGCATATTTAACTATCTGATTCTGCATAGTTGAGCCTGAGGTGATGGTGAATAACTTCCCCACTTTGTTAGTAGGGGGCTTGGTTTTTTTAATAAGTATAGTTAAAAAAGAAAAAAAGTCTGCTGATTTTTCTTGCAATGTGAAGCATTCGGTCGAATGGCTTCCTGCCAAATTCCATGTACGGGAAAACCATGCATGGATAATGCTCCTAAAAGCATTACTTACATTACACGGATAGGCAGATCTGCTGCTGAGTTGTTGGTGGAATCCCACTGAGACACAGTGGATGTGGGTTCAGGCAGGAAACTCCAGGCTGGCCTCGGGGTGCAGCTCCAGGAGGTGCAGCAGTGACCTGCAGTTCTGGTCCCCGGATGTGCTTTATCTCCTCTCCCAAACTGGGCCGGGAACTGCTCTGCCAAAAGAATGCGAGATGGTGTAATTGTAACTCCATCAACCACATTGTTTCCTCTCCTTTGATCACAGGGAGCCTTTGTATCCTCTCAAAATGCTTTTGAAACTGAGCCCCAAGCCTTCCGAATTACAAATGTGTTTAATTTCGTGCATGTGAAGGATCCTATCAAAAAATCAGCAATAACCTGTGGGTGAGGTTATCACAGAATGGTTGGGGTTGGAAGGGAGCTCTGGAGATGATCTAGTTCAACCCCTTGCTCAAGCGTAGGATCACATCCAGGTGGGTTTTGAACATCTCCAGAGAAGGAGACTCCACAACCTGTCTGGGCAGTCTGTTCCAGGCCTCCATCACCCGCACAGTAAAGAGGTTTTTCCTCATATTCAGATGGAACTTCCTGATTTTCAGTTTGTGCCTGTTGCTCCTTGTCCTGTCTCAGGGCACCACTAGAAAGAGTCTGTTCATATCCTCCTGACACCTGCCCTTAAGGTGTTTGTGTGGATTGACTGGTTCTCCTCTCAGCTGTCTCTTCTCCAGAGCCGAGGCCCAGCTCCCTCAGCCTTTCCTCATAGGAGAGATGCTCCAGTCCCCTCATCACCTTCACAGCCCCTCCACTGCGCCCACTCCAGTAATTCCTTGTATTTCTCGTACTAAGCAGCCCAGAACTGGACACAGCAGTCCCAGCTGAGCCCTCAGCAGGGCTGAGGAGAGGGGCAGGATCACCTCCCTCAACCTGCTGGCCACACTTTCCCTCCTGCAGTCCAGGATACCGTCGGCCTTCTTGGCCACAGGGACACACTGTGCTGGCTCACCCCAGGTCCTTCTCCGCAGCGCTGCTTTCCAGCAGGTCAGCCCCCAGCCTGGACTGCTGCGTGGGGTTATTCTTGCCCACGATAGGGGGACCTTGCTTGAACTTCCTTAGGTTCCTCCTTGCTCATCTCTCCAGCCTGTCTGGGCCTGGCTGAGTGTCAGCACGGCCTGTTGGTGAGTCAGCCACTAGTCCCAGTTTTGTATCACCTGCAAACCTGCTGAGGGTACACTCTGTCCCTTCATCCAGCGTGGTGAATAAGGTGAACAAGACTGGACCCATCACTGATCCCTTGGGAATCTGCGTGCAGGCAAGGAGCAGTAGAGCACAGCGCTGTAGAGTCTTGCTCCAAGATTGCAGACTCAGACTAAGCAATGCTCCTATTTGAATCTTTTAATTTTACCTTGTACGGAATCCTATGGATTTGTGGACATCAAATCCATCCTGCAAGGTGGCTGCTCAGGAGTTACCAAGGAAGCTTTGCCGTGCAACTCCACCAAAGACCTGCCACCCTGCCCTTACCCCCAACCTGAGCAGATAAAACCCTTTCCACTGAGCTCCTGCCACTGTGATGATGTAAACAGATTTCCAGGGACATCTGCCTAGAGACCGGCCCGTTTGTTTTCGCTGGGTTTTAAATAGGTTTGGAACCAAAGTCTCCAGGGAGAAAATGCTAACACATCAATCCATGGCATTGCACATGGATGAACGCGCTCCGGGACGAATTCTCAGCTGCTATAAATCAGCGTGGCTTTATTGATACACTTATAGTGGCTTATCCCAGCTGAGATCCTCCCTCCTCCATATCCAAATGGAACTGTGGGACTGATGTCAGAAAAATGACCCTGGTTTTTTCTGCAATTTTTATCTTGTGCTGCTTCCATTCACTGCCTTTTGCATAAACTGAATTTTCTCAAGGACAGCTTTACATTGATAAGTCTATTTTTCACCCTATCACTGCCATTTTCCAGATGCAACGTAGGGATCACCATTGCTCTGCTCTTGTCCACTGTGCCCGTCACGGTGGGATGGTGGGCTGGGATTTGGGTGGCTGCGGTACGAAGGAAGAGTATCTGGTTCAAGATCTGGAGTGATGTCAGAGATATTTGCAGTCTGCTTGATTAAAATTCTCTTTCAGAAACTCCTAATTAGGGCAAAAAGCTCATAATTTTAGATAGGGATTAGCATTATTTTTATGGCAGGACCATAAAAATTAGATTTTGACCAAAGGTTGTACTTCAGAAGTTAGTGAAGGCCGCCGTCATTTTCAAAATCAGCAAAGATTTTTTCCCTTCAAAATGAATGGCTAGGAGAGAACATTTTTGGGGTATCATTCCCCAACACACTGCATTTCAGTGTCATTCTGCATGCAGCCTACATTGTTTGGACATGAGTTGATGCATCACTTACCCCAAAAACATCTTGAGCACTCCAAATTTAGGAGACCTATATAATACAGCAGTTGGGGGAACAAGGTGTGGCACATAAAAATAGTGCCTTTAGGCTGTGGGGTGGTTAATTGCATTAGTTTAGAGAAATCATATGTGGAAAGTATTGATAAATGGGGTTTTGTGAAAGTTCCTGCTATTTTTTCCTGGTTTGTTTGTCCACCTGTGTGACATTTCTCCCTAACCACACTGAGTTGTGTTACACGTGCAGTCTGTGGAAGATCCATGGCATGACCTGTACATGTTTTAGGAAACTGAAGAACTCGGAAGGTCTATTTTGTTTAAATCCATTTACCTTTTTTTCTCTTCTTTCCCTCTCTATTTTAAATGAAACTGGTAGAACTGGTTTTACAATATGCCAAGAACTGTCATCCTAAAGTTTTCCTCCCACTGCTGTCATTAACAGTCCCACCAGTGCTGCTCATTCCAACACCACTTTAGAACACCTTGACCCAAAGATAACTAAGCCTTGAATTCAGTTTTGAAACCCTCTTAAAAATTACCCTCAGAAACAGGGTAAGAACTTCCATTTTCTAGAATCACAGAATCCCAGAATGGTTTGGGTTGGAAGGGACCTTAGAGATCATCCAGTTCCACCCCCTGCCACGAGCAGGGACACTTTCCACTAGACCAGGTTGCTCCAAGTCCCATCCAACCCGGCCTTGAACACTTCCCAGGATGGGGAGTCCACAGCCTCTTTCTCAGCCCAAATTCTGCCAAGACAGAAATCCCACATTCTTCAGGATGAAGATTTAAAGTGGAGCAAGGAAAGGTGCAGAGAGATGTGCCAAAACCCACGTGTTCAAGACTATGCAGCAGGCCAGTGGTTGAGCAAGGTCATAATCCAGAGTTGACCCTGGCCACAGCTCCCCTGTTTTGGGGCACTCAACCAGCTTTGCATCAGGAATTGTGTCTGCAAGATGTGCTTTGAATTGTTTTGGAGGTTGTCCCATAGCAGGACAGTGGAAACAGAGTGTATTTAATTGGTGTGAACAGCTTCTGGTAAAAAAAAGATCCGATTTTCATAAATTATTTTGATATAAGGGGGGAAAAAAATGGTCAGGCTCTTGATGCACGCTGGGGAAACTACATATACATGCTATTTTTACAGGATGGTTTAGAAAAAAATTAAACACTCCTTCCATTAATGGTGTCCTCTGCAGTTTGCTTTTGCCTGGAATGACTTTTTGCAGCTCTGTAACAGTGTCACTCATTGGCCGGGGGCCGTCGATACAGAGCGACTTCAGCTCCAGCAGAATCGTTGTGGGCTTGGGGTAGTTTGTGTGTCTGATAATTGGGAATACACATTTCTTCTCGATTTTCCTGTTCTCAGCATTTGTCTTGATGAAATCCAGGGTGTATTGGATATGTGTATCTATAGCAGCACATCCAACTTAAAAAAAACCAAAACCAAACCAACAAATTATTGTGAGTTAAATGCTTTCCTTTTCAAGATGCTGGTGGGCTTCCAATATAAAGAAGAAATCCTTGTATGATGCAGTCATACAAGGCCTTACTATAAAATTGACATGCTCTTAAATAATTAAAAACGGGGATACTCTAATTTTGAAAAAGGATGCCGGAGGAAGGAGGTTAAAGGAAGCTTTTAGTCAGATTCAAGGTTAGATTTATTGATCTAGTGATCAATCCCTTTCTCTTTCCTGAATTTAAAGCTAATGGGAGACTGTGGTCAGAGATGAGTGGCTTTTAGTTAAGGTTTTTGACTCTTATAAATAATACAACAAATGTCCTAGTAAGTAATAAGAAATAAGATACTCCCTCATTCTTTTTAAATAGAACAAATGTGGCAAACAAGACTCAGCTGTAATTTTTGAAGTCATTTATTAGACAAATTGCTCTTCTCTACTTCTTTTACAAGAGAGACATAAACCATTATATTATTTATTCATGAATCATAGCCATTAAGATGATAAATCAAATTATCAGCTTCCTGTCTCTCTTCAGTTTTAATCATTTTTTATAGTTCATGCACTATAAAGACAGCTTCCTTCCTATGAAACAAGAGACCTTCAGAGACCTTTTTATTGTAAACGTACATTTCCTTCCCATTTTTAAGTATATCCTAGTGATTTTCCCTGTCAGTTTTATCTGCAATAAAAATCCAATAAGGAACTTGTTCATTGATTCAATATAGCAAAGTTAGCTATGAAGTAAGTGATTTTGGTTAACCTCTGAAACAACGGAGCACTGGAAAATGCAGTTAGAGGACTTTTTTCTGCCACCCCTAAATGTGCACGGTGGCATCATATATTTAATAGAGAGAAATATTTAATAGAGAGAAATCTTGACACGAGCTCACCTACTGATAGTCAGACCCTTCGCAAAGGGTTTCATGTGAGCTCTGCAGGAGTATCACTTTTAAAATGCATTCAAGCTTCTTTTCTCTGCTCTATTCACACAGCCAGCACGTCTTTGCCTCTGCCCATGAGGTGGGAGAGCTGAGGCTGCTGTGTGTGAGCTGAGATGGTTTCACACACCCTCTCTTCGCTCGCTTTCCGCCTGCGTCTGTCTGGCCCGGCACATCGACAAGCGGCACGTGAGGCGCTGTGGGTGGAGAAGCGTCGGTTCAGAAGGAAATGCACATTGATTTCCATCCCCAACAGCGGCAGCCAACTGGTTTTAAACTTGATCCTCCTTGTTAAAGGATACTCCTTGCTCAGGAAGCACCGATGAGGTCAGAGGTACTGAGGGTGGAAGAGAAGCCTCTGCATCATTAGAAATACTCACCCGTGCTACAATGTAAAAATCAATACTTGTTTACTCAACGCTATGAATAATAGAGTTTTGAACGTAAATATATAATTTATGCATCTAAAATCTATAGCGTGGGGCTGAGGGGAGGTGCAATAACTTCCCTGTATCCCTTTTAAAAATCCCCTGGGTGTCTGGGTGATGTGTTATCTGGACAAAACACATCCTCAGCCCAGTCTCCCCACAGGCAGGTCATTGCAAACATCTTCCGGCGGGAATCCTGTAGGAGTGACTGCCAAGTGCCCCATGGATGGCCTTGTGTGGGTATTCCAGATATTTTATTGCTGGGGAGAATCCCTTGAACAGTGTGGGTTTGGGACCAGTCTGAGGGATGCCTGCATCAAGCACAGCTCTCGTGGTTGCCACAACAAGATCAGAGGGCTGGAGCAGCTCTCCTGTGAGGAAAGGCTGAGAGAACTGGAATTGCTCAGCTTGGAAAAGAGAAGGCTTCAGGCTGACCTAATTGTGGCCTTCCTGTACCTGAAGGGAGCCTACAAGAAACATGGAGAGGGACTTTTTACAGGAGCATGGAGTGACAGGACAAGGGGGAGCGGATTCAAACTGACAGAGAGAAGCTTTAGATGAGGTATTAGGATAAAACTCTTCCCTGTGAGGGTGGTGAGGCCCTGGCACAGGGTGCCCAGAGAAGCTGTGGCTGTCCCATCCATGGAAGTGTCCAAGGCCAGGTTGGATGGGGCTTGGAGCAACTTGGGGTAGTGGAAGGTGTCTCTGCTCACAGCAGGGGATGGAATGTTATGATCTTCAAAGTCCCTTCCAGCCTCAACCATTCCATGATTCTGTGAGGAACATTCCCACAACATAATTACCATCATTTCCCAGGAAGGATGTCTGGCCTGCATAGAAGGCCAAGGCTTGAGTCCCCCTGCTAAAGCTGGTCCTTGGGAATATGGATCCCTCTTTCCTGTCCTCTTGTTATTCCTGTGATTTTGGATATTGAAATGATGCAGCAGAAAAAACACTGGGCCCATGTTACGTCCTATAATCCAACATTGCTGGGAAGGGCCAACTTAAAGCTTTGAATCCAGATTCAAGGTGGGAGACCCTTTGGCTATCTAGGAGCTCTTCCATATTATTTTCTTTATTTTTATTTTTAATTCTTTGGGGGGAAAAAAGTCTTAGTTATTTCTTAAGTCTGATGTTGAGCCACTAGCTCAGAGCCTCTCTAGAGTTCATCTCAGCTGAACAGGTTCATTGCCAGGCCTTTTGTTTTTAATGTGTGTCAATTGGCACAGTCCATGGCTTGTGCTAACGTGGGGTTTTTTCGTTCGGGAGAAGGCTGGGTTTGTCCTGCCTAGCAGTTACGTGATTGTATTTCTAGGTCAGGTCTTTATGTGTAGCCAAATGAAATTTCAAATTGGACAAAACACCTAGTAAGAGTCTTGATGCTTGATGCTGTTATGATTAGAAAGTTGTCTGATCAAATTTTGTTTCCAATTAAAAAAAAATTGGATTAGCTTTCAGACTGAGACCTTCGCTGTTATTTTTAGTCTACAACTAATGAACCCCTGAAAATAGAGTGTATAATGAAAATACGGTGATTGGTTCTGCTGGGATGGTTGAGAAACTACATTAGCAGATCAGAAAGGGTAATAAATCTTCCGTCACAACCTTCCTCATTAAACTAGATAATTTGAAATTGCCTCTGGTGTATTAAACAGTTCATTATTTTGAGGGGAGCAACACACAAGACAAAAGAGTTGTGTTCTTCTAATTGATATCCAAAGCCTGCAAAAGAAAAAAAAATAAGCAAATTTAGTCAAGAATAATCAATCTGAGCACTGGCTGTGTTGTTTGGAGCCATCCGAAACTTCTCATCCTCTGACTCAGGGGAAGGAGGAAAGGTCTTTATGAACACTGGGACAGTGAAAAGGGAGTAGCTCTATTAAATATGACATTTGCACAGTTGCAAAATCAGGTAATTTCTAGTTTCTGGATATTTTTTGGATGGTTTTAGCATATTAGAAATTAATCTACCCACACACCCCCAAACTTAATTTCTTTATCAGCATTGTGGTATTATTCCAGAAGCCTCTCATGCAACAAACATACAAAGGGTGCTGTCAGCCTGAGGGAAGGGTGTCTGCAGGAGCAGGAAGGATAACCAGACTGGGACAAAGAGGAGCAAGAGAGGGGAACTGGGGTAACAGCTGAAGCAAGGAAAAAAGCCAGTGCTGGGGTGCAAGAGAGCCTGTTCTCTGTGGGGCTGGCCGTGACCTCGCGGCAGTGGGAATGGGAACCTCCACCCTGGTGGTTTTTTGACATCTTTAACCTGGCAAGCTGGAAGCTGAGGACAAGCTGAAGGCTGTTCTTGTCCCTCTCTTTACAGCAGAACCTCTGGCATCAGACTGGGAGCTGCCTGAGATGTCGCCGCCGCCAAGGTACCGCAGGGCTGGCCACGGGGACATCCTGTCATTTTCACACTCCTGTCATTTTTATACTCTCCGAGACAAATTATATCCCAGCGTGATGCTGCTGGCTCTGGTATCCTTGCACACCAGGAATCTTGGTCCTGTGCCCAAGGAGAGGGCACACGTGAAGGGGAAATAGGAGAATATTTTATTGGGGAAGATCTGGCCGAGGTGGACACTGAGTGGGAGGGTGTGAGTTGGAGCACTCAGCCAGATGAGGCACTTTGTTGTCTCACTAAGAACACACACATTTATTAAGGTAAGATTTTAAAAAGTTCCCTGTCTGAGCAAAAGCCTCTTCCCAAGTCTTCTCCTCTTCTGAAGTTTAAAAAAAAAAAAATCAGCTCTCCTCCCCTTGCCAGCCAGCCTTCCTCACACATGAGCAATACCTGGTTTCTGCTGGATATTCCCTCCTGACAGGATCTTCTGCTACCACAGGTATGATCTGTTGGTACAAATTACCTGAGTGGGCGGCAGATTCTTGGCTAGACAAAAGGCCAGCCAAGGAATAAAAGGATCCTTTCTTTCACAAGGAGCTGGGAGGATGCACGGAATACTTTGATATTGTGCTTCGTACAATAGCAAAGGCAGAAGGAAATAATCCCTTGCCTTATCTGATGCGCTCCTTTTATTGATTCCAGACAGGCAGGATTATCTCAGGATAAAGGAAGGGGAGGAAGGAGAAGACGGAAAGAGGAGGCAGGGAAACTGAGGAACCGGAGTCACCTCTTTCCAAGGGCTTCCCAAGCTATGAGTTGCGTCCCTGCTCTGTAATCTTCTGTCCTCCTTCCCCCGGCCTGTAGTCCTAATTATTTAGATACCCACACACTGTCATCAAATACAACTCCCAAAAGCACACTTTGGAACTTTGTTTGCCAAGTGTTTGGCCACGTTAGGGTGGAAATTATTCCAGATAAATTCATTCAGCACTTTATGAGCTAAAAATGGCACATTTGTTAGCACACAAATAACATATGGCATTAGCAAATGAAATTTAATACTGTAACAGCTGAAATCACAAGTGAGGCTTATCCACCTTAACCTGAAATGCTCAGTGGGAGGGAGTAAAGCAAAAAAAACTATGTACACTTCCCTCCATCGCCCGCTGGCTGGAGCGCTGTCATGAGCATCCAAAATTCCTTTTTGTTCTCTAATACAAGACTTACTTGGTTTTCTCTAAAAGCAGAACACGTGCATGGCCATGCCAGGCTGGGCCAGAAGTCCATATGGACAAGTCCTCTGTATCGCACAGTGGCCACAAATGAAGGCTCAAGGAAGAGGAGCCCAGGCAGTGGCCAGCCTAATTTATCAATGTGTGCTTTACTCATCTCAAAATAAAAATAAGCATTATTGTTTGAAGTTGTTTTTGAATGAAACACTGAATTCTTGCACTGGACAACGCGCTCAGGCACGTGGTGGGATTCTTGGGGCCGTCCTGCGCAGGGCCAGGAGTTGGACTCGATGATCCTTGTGTGTCCCTTCCAGCTCAGGATATTCTGTGATCCTGTGATTCTGGATTTATGGGCTAAATGTTATCATGTGTCTGAATTTCTGTCAGTAAGGGACAGTCATTGCAAACAACTGACTGCAAATCAGTGAGTGAATGAGAGTGGATCTCCACAAAAGTGCACTTAATTCATTTGCTAATTACAGCTCGTTTTCAATTATGAAAATGCATTTCAGCACGCATGTAACATACACATTGCATAAAAGGAAAATAACTTCTAGCAGTAGCGGACCTAACCTCGGAGAATTCTTTGCTGAGGGAAAGGAAAGAGTCCTTTCATTTTTTACTGCACTTCAGCATAATAGTTTTGCTGGAGTCTGATCCCGCAATCCTTGCTCCTACCTACGTGTTCTTCAAGCACATAGTGATCAGGAGCTATTCAGAACTGCACTGGTTGTTTTCACCTCCTGTTACTTCATTAAACCCGCAGTTCAAGCTGGGGGAAGGCCTCCTGTTTGGGGAGTTGGTCCTCTCTGCTATTTTGGCAGCATATCTTGTTGTTTTCCCAGAATGTGTTTAGCTAAAGTAGCGCCGAGGGAAGGAGTGTGACACGGTCCCGAACAAGACTGGTTTTCTCAGGTCACCAGCCGGCCTGGGCGCTGTGACACCGGGCTGGAATATCACCGAGGAAGTATTATTCATGTTATTTGTGCTGCAATAGGCGCTCGGTGCCGCCGACCTCGAAACCAAAGCAAGGAGATGCGCCACGTCCCGAAGAAATTCAGAATGGGAAACAATAGATGGCTCCAGGAGCGGTGCTGGAGGCGGGCGGGCTCTGCGGCAGCGCATTAACCGAGGCCGGGGCTGCAGCCACGGGATGGGGAATCAAAGGACGGGAATTTCCCAGAGGAGGAAGAGGAGGAAAACGAGCTGCTGCCAAGCGGAGCAAAGGCATCGAGGGATCTGGGAAAGCAGGCAGCGGGGAGCGGAGTTTGCTGGAGGCACTTTTTAAGTGCCCGTTCTGCTAAACTGCCTCCAGCACAGCCCTGGGGAGCACGAAAATAACAAGGCAATTATGTCCTCAGATCCCTGCGATGCTGTTAGAGCCGAGCCCGGGATGTTTTGCCGTGCACTTCATCACGACAGTCAGCCCCTTTGCTTTCTAAACGGCTGTAGAGAGGAGTATTCCTTCTAATTAATTAGGATGCCTTCGCCCCCTGAGGGTGGCAAAGAGCTTACGGTGGGGATTTGGAATCTGTTTCTTCAGACAATATTGCAAACATTCACAGGAGGAGGAGTGCCGGCCCCAGGCAGGGAGAGCTGAGCTAAGGTATGATGCTCACACACAGCCTGGAGCTGTAAGGCTCTGCTCTGGCGGGGGAAGGACTCGGGATGAATTCTAGATGTAGGATTTCCATGCAAAAAAATCCAGTGCTGGGTTGACGTTATTTTGCCCTGCTTCAACAAGAACTCCCCAGGGTAAACCAGCACAAAGACAAACCTGCCACTCAAACTCAGCAGGGTTGAGACTTTCTCGTCTCAAACCTCATCCAAAAAGCCCTGAAATCTGTGAGGAAGCTTGGAAATGAAGTTTGGATCAGGCTCATTCCAAACCTTCCGTTATCTCACTTGCAATTTATCACTGAAATGGCTGTAATTCTCCCCAGGGAGAATTTCTAGCATTTAAACAGCTACAACCCTGCATAATTTCTTCCTGTTTTCATAAAAGAAAGAGGAACTGAGAATATTATGCTAAACGCCTCGAGAGTCCAAAGAATAGAGATTTTCATGGAATTTTCTGAATTTATGGTCATTGTGAGAGATGTGGCTGGAAACAACCCCAAGGTTTGAAAGTTCAGATTACTCGGTTTTTTTCTTTTTTTTTTCTAATGACTCTGGAAACGATCTTGACTTCAGTTAATTCCAGCTCTATTTGCACTTTAAAGGATCTCTGTCAGGCAGATATTAAAAATATATGTAAGTCGCATTTATTTATAGGACTCCTTCATAGTTGGGTGACTATTGACTTGACAAATCCATTTGACCTAAAATATGACTAAGAAGTGTATTTGCGGTTTGTTTATTAGTTGAGAAGTCCTTCCCGGGCTAATCTGTTTTCTGGCTGTACTCTTCCAGCAGGCTGATGGAAAAATAAGACCCAAAGAAGGAAGCGGATTCTTAACAGTGATCATGAAAACTGCTTTATTCTCAGGGCATTTTTGCATGGCATTAGCAACTAAAAGGCACCACTTCAGCCCGGCACTTAAGCTATTTGCTTAATCAGGGCCTGAAAGCTGAGGAGAAGGAGGAGGAGTAGGAATAGCATGGGTGTTATTCCCACAGAATTTCTTGGAGCATTAAATGGCTATTAGCTGATGGGACAAGATTTAACTGTTTGAAGCTGCAATGAGTGAAATTCGGGGTTTTTTGATGCGGTAGCCCAAAACTGACAAGGGAATCGCAGCCATCAAATCCCGGCCCGGCACAGGGAGGGTGGAGGTAAGATACAAAACTCAACTCTGGAATAGAATAAACTCCCTTAGCTGCACCAGGCACTTGGTAAATGCCCGCCCCAGTTCAGCAAAGAAATGCTGCGGGAAAGTTCTCCCACCCTGAGAGATTCCTAAAACTACTGAAATTAACAGAAAAACATCAGGAAAGCGGAGAACGCAGCTCAGCCCGTGCTGCCACACCCCCCTGGATCAGCTCTGGATGTAACACTTTGCACAGAGTGTTTTTTACTCAATACTCTTGTCGATAATTCATCACATGCCCTTCAGTCGCACCTTTGTCACATCAATGACTTAGAGATCTTTCACGAGCTCAAACGATCCTTCCGTGCCTCATTCCCTGCATTACTACAAGCCATTTGCCTGTAAATGTGTTCTTTGGCACCCATCAGTGGAACATTGACCTTGCCAGTATGGCCACACCACCGACACACATCTGAACTAGAAACACGAACAACTTGGTATCCAGCATTTAATTTCATGTATAAAATCCTAGAATCATTTAGGTTGGAAAAGAGCTCTAAGATCATTGAGTCCAACTATTACCCCAGCACGGCCATATTCAACCATATTCACCACTAACCCACGTCCCCAAGGCTCGTGTCAGTGGCTGTGCAAAACCAGAGACCCCAAAGGCCCTCAGAGGTTTGCAGAGAAAAGTGCCCGAGCATGGAAGCGTCTCCCAGTGAGCAAATGGATCCCAACACAGAAAGATAAAAACGAGGCACGAAGATACAGCCACAAATGGTGTCATAGGGAAGTGATGAAAAATTGAGTGATTGAGATTTTAGCAATCCAGGCACATCCTTCCTGCTGGGAGCTGCTCACAGGACAGCAGAGATCACCAGCAGGCATCCCGTGGTACGAACGGCACTGTCACACAGCCTTGCCTTGGGTGAGTCTCCCACGGCTGCTGCTGCAGATGCAACCCCAGAGTGCCGATTGCCAGGAGCCTGGAGCAGAGGCAAGGGGAGGATCATTTCACATTCCTTGTCTTTCTCCTTTTCCTGAGGACCTGGTGTTGCCCACAGTCATGAGGCCAGCTGGACCTTTGGGCTGTCCCACTGTGACTATTCTAAAATCACTCCCCCAGGGATGTGTGAATGTGCCTGCGTGTTTATATCTGTCAGAGCATCTGGGCCACGGGGAAAATCAACTCTGCCCTCACTGCCAGGGCAAAGCCTCCACAGCCAGTTACTCCACACCTCCTCCTCCTCCTCCCTCTCTGAAAAAAAAGAGCTTCGTTTACAATTGCAACATCAGAGTGAAATAAAATAAGGGATCCTTTTATCTGCTTTTCAAGCTTTTGGATAAAGAAATTTTCCAGCTTTTTCTCCACAGCGCTGAGCACTTGAAAACATGATCCTTCAGAGAACGAAGGGTCATAATTCTATATTATCATCTGCCGGTTGGAGCCATGGCTGTCAGCCAGACAGCAAATGTCACACAACTCATTGAGAGGCTGCGAGGATTGCAACACCATGCTGGGAGCCACGCTCTGGGACTGGGCATGCGGAGCAAAGGGGTAGGGCAGGAAGAGATCAGAAGGAGAAATCAGAAGGAATTTTGGACATCAGAAGGAATTTCTTCATAGAAGGGTGGTTAAACACTGGAAAGGGCTGTCCAGGGAAGTGGTAGAGTCATCACCCCTCAAGGTGTTCAGAGAATGACTGGACATGGCACTCAGTGCTCTGGTCTCGTTGACAAGGTGGTGACAGTCACAGGTTGGACTCAGTGATCTTGGAGGTCTTTTCCAACCCAAATGATTCTGTGATTCCATGACAGAGAGTAGTGACAAAGGTTTGGATCGCTCCAGGAAACTGTGGTTCTCAATTTGGGGGTGAGGAGAAGGTGAGCACCTCTCTGAGAGGACAGATGACGAGGTGGGTTTCATTGCTGTCACCCACAGAGGAATTTCCTTATTCACTAAAGAAGAAAAAAAAGTGAAGAGAGCTCTGTTTTCTGCTGCCAGACATAATCACTAACTCCAAAACCTGAAAACAAACTCACACAGTAACTTGACACATGATCAAGGCTTTACATATCCACCACTGTGGGAAGAAAATGTACCCAAAAAATTCACTCCTTGTCACAGAAAGCTCATGTGTTAGTACCAAAGTGACTGTCGAAGTGTCTTTAATGACAGTTCACCTGCTCATAATTTCACAACAAGCAGACAGCTACGCTTCCTTTCCAGTTCAATCCAGTTTATCTCCTCTCCTCAATAGGGTGAATTTGCCATCCCGATGCACTTTGAACCAGTTTTATGATTTTATCTTCATGGCAACGAGCCTCTGCTTTGAGGAAGAGCACTTATTAACTAGAGACAGCGTCGTTTTCAAAGTGATTTATTTTATGAGAGTTTTGAAATAAATGATCAGTCAGTGATTGGCCATAGGGGAAAAGCATATAAAAGCTTACCACATGCATTGAACATACCATCTGGTATCCTTTAAAATCTAGCTTCAGGGTGGCTCAGCTAATTCTTCAGAGCGCTTGATGTTCACAGAGCACACTGAGGCATGAATAGAAAAGCGAGTGACATCGCCCTGTAAGGATCAGCACTGGAACTGAAGATTAATATCTTATATCTCACGGTTCCGGCCCATCAGCAAGAGACTGGCATTTCCTTAATGAAAGCTGACGTTACATTCCGGAATTTTAAACTTGTTAAAAAAAGCCTTTTATTTTCGGGTTGGATAGCAAAGTGATGCCTCCACTGTGTGTTGTTCCTCCTGACTGGCTGATGTAAAAGGGAGGTACAACAAAGATATTGTTTTTGTTCCTTTGAATTTACTGTTCACGGCATGAACAGCCCTCCGGGTGCGATAAAGTTCCCTGCCTCTGATGCCTGTCACAACTCGAGATCTGCGTTATTTTCCCTGAAAAGTACTGAATTGGACAACTTAAGTATTGTCTGTTGGTCTTTTACCCCAAAACAAAGGCTGAGGCAGGCAATTATGCCCAATTTTGTCACTGAAAGACAAGAGAGATGCTGAAACCGGAGGGAGTTCAGCAGGGGCCACTGGCACAGCTGGGGGCCAGAGCATGAAGAAAGGCTGTGGAAATTGTATTTTTGAGCGGGAAGAGAGGGTAGGAAGGACCTCCTGGCAGCCTCCAGCCATCCAGGCGGGTGGTACAGAGTGGGCAGAGGTACGTGGCAGGAGGACAAGCCACAAGCAGAGTGAGGGAAAGTCTGACGGGATGCGGGGGATAATGGCAGCACTCACAGGGGCTGTATTTAGGGACGGAACATCCAGAGAGGTCGAGCAATCTCCGACTTTGGAGACGCTCAGAACTCCTGCAGACAAGGTTCACAGCTATCCCTGTTTTGAGACAGAGGTTAGACCAGAGCCTCCTTCCAACCCAAATATTTACATGGAGCTGAGCTAAAAACAGAGGGGCCAATACTTGTAGCACACAGGCAGCAGCACAGGCTCTGCAACACAGGCCTGCAATAAAGAACTGCCCTCACATTAATACACCAAACAGCCTAATAATTTAAATTCACAATTTCATCCCAACATTTCTTTCATTACATAATTCAGTGTGCACAGTAACATCTTCCAATAGGATGCAGCCAGGCCTCGGTGTTAGTCCCTCCCAAGACCTATTTCTGGCACTAAGATGAATCAATTGAATGTAAATTCCACGCTGGCACAGGCTGCCCAGAGAAGCTGTGGCTGCCCCTGGATCCCTGGAAGTGTCCAAGGCCAGGTGGGGCAGGGCTTGGAGCAGCCTGGGATAGTGGAAGGTGTCCCTCCCCATGGCAGGGGGTGGAACAAGATGGTCTTTCAGGTCCCTTCCAATCCAAGCCATTTTGGGATTCTTTTTACAGCCTTCAGCATATACATACACACAGCTGAAGAGCTGCATTTGCCCAAAGGAGGGGAAAAAATTAAAAAATTCATCCTCCTTTTCTGCTTCTACATATTTTGTGACCCTAACGTGAAGCCCAGCGAGGTTGGCTGGTGAGATTATCGATTAAAAGTGCTATTGCAGTCCCAGTCTGATATTTAAAGTGAGACATCACTACCGTTGTCGGCTGCATGTTTGCTCATTAATTAAGGTTTCTAACTACCAGATTGCTCAGGAAGAAACGTCAAGCTCTGGGGACTCCTGCTGTCACCGCTGGCAGCCCAGGACACGGCAGCAGCCGCCCACGGCACTGCCCTTTCAAGCGTGGAAAAGCAAAGGTGCCCTGAACACAGCTGGGAGGAGGATTGATTTCATTCTTATTTGCTCGTTTCTCCCAACGAGGCCACGCCACAAGGGCTGTTCCTACAGGAACTCCCAGTGATCGCTGGACTCGGAAAGGCAATTGTGAAAGAGCTGTGAAATCAGCCTAAATTTTCTGTGGCTTTTATTTACATTCAGAGGGCAGGTTGTCATGTCCTTATGGGGTGGGGTCTATAGCAAATGCCCATTTAGTTTTGGTAGTAATTATTTATGAAAATTAGTCAGTAAAAATAGTGGAGTTTCATGCCTGTTACAGCTACCACAGAATTTCAGAGCGGTTCGGGTTGGAAGAGACCTGAAAGACCATCTTGTTCCACCCCCTGCCATGGGCAGGGACACCTTCCACTATCCCAGGCTGCTCCAAGCCCTGCCCAACCTGGCCTTGGACACTTCCAGGGATGGGGCAGCCACAGCTTCTCTGGAAAACCTGTGCCAGGGCCTCATCACCCTCAAAATCAGGAATTCCTTCCCACTATCCCCATTCATTCCTGCCCTCTGGCAGTGGGAAGCCATTCCCCCTTGTCCTGTCCCTCTACCCCTTGTCCAAAGTCCCTCTCCAGCTCTCCTGGAGCCCCTTTAGGCTCTGGAAGGGGCTCTGAGGTTTCCCTGGAGCCTTTTCTTCTCCAGGTGAACACCCCCAGCTTTCCCAGCATGGCTCCAGCCCTTGGAGCATCTCCTTGATTTCCTCTGGACTTGCTCCAGTAGCTCCACCTCCTTCTGATTTTGGGGGCCCCAGAGCTGGACACGACGCTCCAGTGGGGTCTCAGGAAAGCAGAGCAGAGGGGCAGATTCCCCCCTCTCACTGCTGCTCACGCTCCTGGGAACGCAGCCCAGGACACCGGTGGTTTCTGGGCTGCCAGCGCGCGGCTCCTGCTCCTGCTGCTGCTTTTTCCCCTTACTTCAGAAACGGCCGAATAATGACCTTGAAAAGCACAAATAGATGCTCACTCCCAAGGGAAGGGCGCCAGCGGCCGGGTCGGCATGTGCTGGGCATCGCCTGTGCCCACGTTTCTGCTGAGTTTAACGGAATTATCCGGGCATGGAAAGGCTCAGGATTAGTGCCATAGCTGGGAAGGGCAGGGCAGGGCAGGGAACCACACGGCGTGTTTGGGCCCTGCGACGGGGGCTGAGGACACGGAGGCACACAGGGAGAGGGCGAAGGGAAAATCCAGATTTCAGGTGCAACTTTAGGTTTGAAACGTGAAAATTGTATGATTTGGACTAACTTAAAATGAAAATTTGGTGGGATTTTGTGCGAGCTCAGGGGAAATCCAAGCCAGTGGTCATGGCCCCAAGGCTGACAGAGCTCAAGGAGAGTTTGGACAAGGCTCTCAGGAATGTGGTGGAATTGTTGGAGCTGTTGGGATTGCCTTCATATGTTACTACTGGGCGAGAAGAAAATCAGAATTGGATTTTCAGCAGTCGTATAGATGCATGAGAATTAGCTGTTTACATGATTATTAGTTACACTGTTTATATGATTATTAATTACACTGTTAAACATGACAGGAGTTGTGCAGCTTCTACAGAAACACTTGTGCCGGCAGCTGTTGGCTCTAGGTCTAAACAAATCAATGTTCTTGGAGCTTTTACTGGACCAATCTATGGCAATTTAGCCTGTACATAGGAATAGTATTTTAATTTCTTAGTAGTTAAATTGATACTTTTTTTTACACGAAGACTATTTTAGCTTTTTTTTCTGTTGAAGGGACAGAAACGTTAAGTGCTTTGCTTTGTTGGTTTCTGCTGCTGGTCTTGAACTGCACAGCGCAGCTTTTGATTCACGGACGAGGGGGGGCGACAAATCAAACTACTAATTTTTTTTTGTTGTTTTTTTTAAACGGAAGTGGTGAAAACGGTGGCGAAACGCTTTTTTATCAGCAGCTCTCGGCGCCCGAGGGACATTGCCGGGGGTACCCCGGGCCGAGTCCCCTCAGCGGCCGCGCCCGCCCCTCAGGGAAGGCGTCACGTGACCGCGTGGGGGGGGGTGCCGCGCGCCGGGCAGGGGCGGGGCCGCGCTCGCTGTCACGTGACCCCCATCCGGACAGCGCAGCGGTTATGGGCGGAGATGGGCGTGGCCTCATGGTGAAAGGGCGTGGCCTGAGCCTCACAGTTTGTGGGCGGGGACACGGATGGGGCGTGGCCATGCGAGGTGGGTGTGGTCTGTGACGCGCGTTGCGGACGGGCAGGGGGCGTGTCCAGAGCGGGGTGGGCGGTGCCAGTGACACGGCGGCCGTAGAGGGGCGTGGCCGAGCGCGTAGCCCTCCGGTGGGCCGGGGTGGGCGTGGCCGCCGTGACGCAATTCCGGTTCCGGTGCCCGTCGCGGTGGCGGTGGAGCTGCGGCCGCCGCGTCGCTCCG
>VZTD01002927.1:208718-255294 GCA_013397725.1 Rhagologus leucostigma
GGCTCTGTAGCGGTGGTGGCGGCGCTGTCTTGGCTGGGTTAAATATTTGTTCGGCTTTTTTTTTGTTGTTGTGTGGTCGTAATCTATTAATGAGCACATCAATGAGCGTGGATTGCATATAAGTGACTTTAACTTAAAGCTTCCTCTCTAAAGAAGGGCTCAGGAAAGCCAGTTTTTCAGAGTTGAGGAGAAGTTGGTTTATCAAATTTTAACGTATTTGAGGCAGCTGACTTACAGGGGAGGGCCAGCACTGTGTGGTATCAGTGCCCCCCGAGCGCTGCCTGACTGACAGGTTTTGTTTCTGGCGGAAAATTTGTTTCCAGGTGAATTCCGTGGAAAACGGTGCTGATATGATGGTAGTCGGCCTTATTGCCAGTGGTGTGTAAGAACAAAAGTAGCTGCTTTGTCTTTTTCAAACTCAAATGACACGCCCTGAAACTGCCCTTCCCGGGACCTGTGGAGATCAGTGGCTGAAGGAAAAATTTGTGGTGAATCTCGGGCTGGTCCTGGAAAGCAGTTTGGGTATTCTTGAAGCTTGAGTTGATCCAAGTGCATTTTAACAGTGCCAGATGAAGAAAGGTGCCGGGTGTGAATCCTGAAAAGCGGTTTTCCTGTGAAGGAGCCTCTGCGAGGGAGCAGAAAGGTGTGTGGGTTTGTGTGTCAGAGATGAGGTTACAGCTGGAATGTGACACATGGGTTTGATGTTTTGTTAGGGGGTGACACACCAAAACCCTGCAGTGGAGCTGTTTGATAGTCACTCCTCGGAGTCAGTGTGTTTATTTCACTTAAAGCAGTTACAATAATTAAGCTGATAATGCCTGAGAGGAGAACAGGGGCTGCCCAGGAAAACAGTGGCTGCCCCATCCCTAGAAGTGTTCCAGGCCAGGCTGGACAGGGCTTGGAGCAACCTGGGATAGTGGAAGGTGTCCCAGCCCATGGCAGGGGGTGGAAAGGGATGAGCTTTAAGGTCCCTTCCAACCCAAGCCATTGTGGGATTCTGTGATGTGAGGCTCTGTGTCTCTCAAGATAATTTAGAGGCAGCTCTGAAAGATCAGCTTTAATCATTCCAAGCTGCTGGACTAATACATCTTTTTCAGGCTTCCCAGGGCTGGATGGTGTGGACAGGAGGAGTCTTTGGCAGGGGAGGCTCTCTGTTGTGCCCTGACTTTGTGTCACAGCTGGCACGCAAACAAGGCACCTCCTTGTGATCCGTGTCTGCCGGGTGTGGGGCCATCTGGCTGGGTTTGGGGACCAGATGAAGGGATCAGGTCTGGCCTTGGTGGGGAGGTGGCTGTGAAACTGAATGGCCTGACAAGGGTGAAGAGCTGGCACGGCTCGCAGATCCTTATGGCTTTGTATTTTACAGGTCTTGGAAACTGCCAGGACCTCTGTTTTGAAGAATTATTTTCTTTTTGGTAGTTGGTAATTTATAGCAAATGCCACGATTTGGTTGTCGGTCTTAATGAAATCTGCCCTGAAAATCTGAAAACTGACTTTTGTCATTTTTTCAGTCATAACAGACAGGGAAAGGGGCAGAAATATCCCCAAACCTCTCATAGCCACTGATGACGTAGCTGTTGGTTTAGTTTGTCAATTAACTTTATTCTCCCAATGGTTAAACACGCAGGGCACACTGAATTATTTTATGGTATGTGAGCACTGGGGAGGCTTTAAAGATGGGGAAAGGGCCAGAGGAGGCCACCAAGATGATCAAACTGCTGGAGCAGCTCTCCTATGAGGAAAGGCTGAGTGTTGGGATGGTTCAGCTTGGAGAAGAAAAGACTTTGGGGTGATCTGATTGTGGCCTTCCAGCACCTGAAGAGAGTCTGCAAGAAAGATGGAGAGGGACTGTTTAAAAGAGTCTGGAGTGACAGGACAAGGGGGAATGGCTTCCCACTGACAGAGAGCAGGGTTGGATGGGGTATTGGGAAGAAATTCTTGGCTGTGAGGGTGGTGAGCCCTGGCACAGGTTGCCCAGAGAAGCTGTGGCTGCCCCATCCCTGGAAGTGGAGCATCCTGGCCTAGTAGAGGAAGTTGTCCCTGCCCATGGCAGGGAGTGGAATGAGATGAGCTTTAAGGTCCCTTCCAACCCAAACCATTCTGGGATTCTGTAAAGGCCAGCTCTGAAGTGTTGATATTTAATGCCTGAAGCTGCAGAAATTTGCATATTTTAGAAAACATTTAGAAGCTGTCAAAGACTTGGTGTCTCTTCCATTTTCTCCGTGTGCTATGTTGGGTAGTTACACTTATGTGGGCAGAAATCCTGTTGTAGATGAGGTTATGCTGGTAGGAATTAGTCATGTTAGAGTGACAAAGGAACCTCTCTGCCGAGGCAGCCGTGCCACCCAGTGGAAAATGCAGCACAGCCTGTTGCATCCAGAAAACCTTTTTCTGTGTTTGAAAGATGATCTTGGAGACAGGAACTAAATCTGGCACGTCAAGTGTTGGAAGAATGTCATACAACTCAAAAAAATAGGAAAGCAGTTGATGCTTAGTTTTGGGTAAGGAAGAAAAAGCGTTTTGGACAGCTCTTCCTAACAAGGATCTGTATGGACTGGTGGTGGATAAAAGCCAGGAAAGGCAAAAGCATGGGAAAAATTGCTACTACATCCATAGTTTCAGTGAGATGGATGCAATCCAAGAGGGTTTAGAGCTCAAAAAACCACCGTGGAGCTGGTTTGTTGTGGAAGCTGTTTAGTAGGACGGATTTAGCACGGCACACGTAGCACCACGCTTCCAGAAACAGGCGTTTCATGGACCTCTCTGAAAGTCACCAGTTGGTTGTGAACGCTGTTGGAAGAGCTCTCCTGCCAGAGCCGTGTTGGAGTTGTGCTTCCCAGCTTTTCTTTCTTCCCCATGCAGCATGAGCCCGGCAGCCTCGCTCATCTCACCTACCTGCTGGTAATTTTTGGGAGCAGCTCATGGATATCCAGGAGGCCTGAAGGTTTTGCAGGGTAGGATTTCTGGGCAGGTGCAGTGAAGTCCTTCCTGCCTCTCATGGCTCTTCAGGATAAAGGGTGAGAGGGATTCAGCTCCTGGCAGCCTTTTTTTTTTGCAGCCGTTAATCGTCTCTCACCATCCCTCGCTTCGGTTTCGTGCTTCTGGCCATTTGTGTGCTCAGAGGTGGCTGAGAGGTGATGCCCTGAGCAGCAGAGCTGGAGCTGGCAGGTTCTGGGCTTCTGGAAAGCCAGAGATGTTTCCAGGGGCGTTGGCCTTCAGAAAACAAAGGAAATCTTATCTTACAGCACAGTGGATGCGAGCAGGACTTCACTTTGAATGCTGCCAGCTCTGTTGTCTTTCTGCTCCCTGCCAAATCACTTTAACTCCTGAACCCTCCTTCCATTTGCTCTTTCTTCATCCCAACTCCAGGAAAGATAATTTGGAGTAGAGTTTAAATGTGGCAGAATGAATGTCTGTTACATCAGTGGCTTTTTCTCTGCTCGTGTCATTGCTTGTGCACTAGGAAGGCTTCAAGAGATAATTGGTTAATTCAGGAGTCCATTTGTTAATTCTGATGACTCCAAAAATCCCATCAAGCCACCATTCTGTGTGGGGTTTTTTCTAAAATCTTGAGCTCACGTGTGACCAGGGGGGACTTTAAAATTTAGTTACTTGGAGGTCTTCTGTCTGACACTGTCTCAGAGTCTGATTTGTGAGCATGTGAATGCCTTGGGCAATAATTGTATTAATATAATTGATATTCCTGTAAGGTTTTGAGTGAAATTCTTTAACTAGTGTTGAACAACCTGAATGGAATATAGATTCCAGATTTAAGTACAGATGAGTTCATATGTTGTCTGAATGTTAAGGGTAATTTCAGTTTCTTTTTTATGAAATGAAGGTGGCAGTACCCAGATTAAATGTCTGTTTAAAAAACATCCCTGAAATAGGCCATCCTGTCTGCAAGAGGATCCTTGACATGCTTGGCATGGGCTCAGTTATCCCAAATGTTGCCAACAAATGTTGCTCTTGTCTGCTTGCCAAAGTGAAAAAGCCACTAAATCTCGTTATAAGCTGTGCTTAACTGCTTTATTTTTTTCTTTTTTTCATAAATCATGCAGCAGAATTGTTCCCTTCATTTTCGTGGCACAGAAATATTTGGTAATCATCTGCTAACGGGGATATTAGTTGATATTTGGGAAGCAGGCGTGTTTCAACCCTGTTCACCCACTGCTTGACTTGAATTTACTCCTCCCTGACACTTTTGTGACAGATTACAGGATTTTCTTCTGAGTTCTCCTTTAGTTTCATTTCTTCTCTTCCTTCTCTCCCTCGCAGCAAATGTTCCAGCTTCTTCTGTGGACTTTTTTCAATCTGTTATAGATCTGGTTTTCAGTTGGCCTTATCCCATCTCTCCATCTGCCTAAAGAAATGAGGATTCTCTTGACCTGTTTTGGTGGTGTTTTTTGATAACCTGATTATGATGGTGATTATTATTATTACCTGTGCACTTATGTAAAAGTTTTTTTATACTTGTCTCTATATTAATGATTGATTTCCTTTATTTTGGGGGTTATATTAAATAGCTTCTCCGTCCATGGAAGTAAATTGAACTACAGTACCACCAAAAAGCACCTGCCAAGTTATTATTACTGAGTGTGGTTAATTGCAAAAATTAATGAATTTTTCGCAGAAGAGGTATTTCTTGAACAGAAACTGAGTTTGTCAGTTAGATAAGGTTTGTCAGGTAGATATGTCTCAGACAGCTGAGCTGTTAATAACAGGAGCAGAAACCACTTCCCTCATGTAGTTCAGTTGGTTTCTCAATTTTAAACAAATAGTCCTTGATCTGAACATGTTCCTCATCTGAGACAAAGGGTCCTTACTTGAAAGAGCTGCTGTTATAAATTAATACTGGAGTTTTAACAAACCTTTGTATTCATGCAGTTAGGCACTGAATTCCATGAGCTTTTTGATACATATTTCTTAAAAGGCTTATTTAAATTATTAGGTGTTTCTTAAAAGGTTTATTTAAAATACTAGGTATTTCTTGAAAGGTTTATTTAAATTACTAGGTATTTCTTGAAAGGGTTAGTTAAATTATTAGGTGTACCTTGAAAAGTTCACTGTGTTTCCACAGAGGTCTGGGTTGTTCCGTGTGGTCATAAATAACTTGGGAAATGAGATGAGCAGTGTCTTGTTGATACAAAGCCATTCAGGAAAGTAAGGATTAGGTAATAAATTGGCAGAAATAATTCAATGGCAATAAATCTGCTGTGATCCAGAGTAGATAAATGTAGAGTGGTGCATATAATTTCACGTATAAAATGCTGGGCTGACCCTTGACCCTGAGGAGTGAAATATTGCCACAGAAGTGTCAGTTCCATAGGGATCAAAAAGCAGCTGAAACATTAAGAAGTATTAGGAAGGAAATAGAAGACAAACCAGAGCATCATTATGATACTGTATAAATCAGTGGTTATCCCACATCTTCAATTCTCTGTGGCTCTTTCTTGTCATTCATCCCAAAAGATACAAAAGACTTGGAAAAGCCTCAAATTGAAGCAGGGAGAATAATCCAAGGTATGGAATAGCTGCTGGGCAAGGATCAGGGGAAAAAGCTGGAGCTCAGCCTGGAGAAGGGACAGCAGAAAGAAAATGGTAACAGTCTGTAGGGTAATGATCAGCATGGGCAGGGTGGATAAGAATAGACTCGCTGATTTTCTCAGCTGCAAGAATGGAGGAGCAACAAGTGAAACTCGTAAAATCCAGGTTTAGAACAAAAAAAGGAGGTGGCTTTTGTGCAACAAATAGCAGCCCATGGAGTTCCTAGCCAGTGGGTGTTGTAGGAACAACACTGAAGTGGGGAAGTGAGACATCCCCTCATCTACGCAAGGAAACTGGATGTGTTAGTAAAGAAGGATTTATTTGAGGGTTATTGCTCCATAGAAATTGTAATACAGCTGAGGAAGTGTCTGAGCTTGGAATCATTGAAGTGTTGGGGTGAGTGTCATTCCTCTTCTTGTTCTTCTCTAGTGGTCATTGTTAAGATAAAATGGGATGCTGAGCTAAATGCCCCCTTGTTCTGATCCAGAACTGTCCTAACATTAGATAGATTAGATAGATTAGAACTTTCGAGATAATAATAAATTTACAATACAGGTTCAGAGAAGACTGTATAAATAATATCATGTAAATAATGTGAATATATATTAATCTAAGGGAGCATATAAACCTGTTTGATCTGGCCTTTCTGTACAAACCTCCATTCCTGAGACCATTCTCTGTCTTAGAAGTCAGTTCTTCACCATCAGCAAGGGGAATACGAGGACTGTGTTTTGTGGGAATTAACTTTGCAGTAGTATTTGTACTCTTGACTTCTATTCTACATTTTTCTTCCTCTTACATTCCTTTCTGGCTCCTACACTCTCCCCTAAAACTTTCTGGCTGGTCTTGGTCATCTTTTTAACAGTCCTATCTTCTGGTTATTTGTTAACATAGCTCACTGGTCCCTATTTTCAGTGCTCCTTGGAAGTGTGGAGAGGTTGGGATTGGATACGTATTGGTGACCCCTCTGTAGTCAATTGCTGGAGTTGGTGAACGTAAATAAGGGCATCCCCTGCCCTTGGTGTGTTCTGAAATAATTGGAGGATAAACCATCAGCAAACTATAGTTCTTCTATTTTTGGCAATAAGATCCGTGTGGGGATTCCAGCTCTGAGGTCCCCAACGTCTGAAGGGCGTGGACCTACTGGGGCAATTCCAGAGGAGGCCATGAAGATGCTTCGAGGGCTGGAGCCCCTCTGCTCTGGAGCCAGGCTGGGAGAGCTGGGGGTGTTCACCTGGAGGAGAGAAGGCTCCAGGGAGAGCTCAGAGCCCCTTGCAGGGCCTAAAGGGGCTCCCGGAGAGCTGGAGAGGGACTGGGGACAAGGGATGGAGGGACAGGACAGAGGGAATGGCTTCCCATTGCCAGGGGGCAGAGTTAGATGGGATATTGGGACAAAATTCCTGATTTTGAGGCTGATGAGGCCCTGGCACAGGTTGCCCAGAGAAGCTGTGGCTGTCCCATCCCTGGAAGTGTTCCAGGCCAGGTTGGATGGGATTGGAAGGTGTCCCTGCCCACATCAGGAGGTTGGAACTACATGATCTTTAAGGTCCCTTCCAACTCAGACCATTCCATGATTCTGTGATTTAATCATGTTTTGGTTTAGATGCACTTACTTCGCCCGCAAGAATCCTGCTATACCTTTTCCAAATCCCAGTTTAGAAAACACCTGGAATCCTTCCCAGGCATCCCTGTCTGGGCAGGCTCCATATGTTCCATATGAATGCTTAAAATATTTTTTCCTATTGCAATGTGACCCATTTACATCCTGTGTCACAGCTGGCTGAGCTGAAGCAGGTGGAGGCTCAGGACTTCCCTTTCATGGGAACTTTATCCAGAGAAAGGTGTTTGGGTTGCTCTGTGAGCACAGGGAGGCAGCTGGGACAGCAATAAATCCAGGGCTAAAACACACAGAGTGAATTTATTCCCATTATCTCACTAACTGGGGATCCCCAAAGCAACACCCGGGCACAGGTGTCCCAGCAGAGACGGGCACTGATCATCCTGATCCGTGCTCCAGGACCTGGTGTGGGCCAGAGGCACTGAAACCAAGGCACCAAGAGGTGCTGCCAGTTCAGCACTTGCTGTGCTCCGGCTGAGACAAATGTAGACGTCTCACGAAGTCTTGCTTAAAAATACCTTTATTATTTTCAACAAATTTCACTTTATCTTACCTTACTTTTCAGCACAATGTCTGGAACTGATGATTTTTCGGTAAGTAACAGTTTTTCTTTCCTGAAGATCAGCCCATTGTGTTGATTATTCCAAAAGCTGACGTAGTTTTTTGAAGGAGAAGGGGAGCTAACAGCTGAGAGATTTCCTCTGTACCGCAGTCGTGGTGTTTTCCTTTTGGATAGATGTAGCAATCCCTGGACTAAACATCGGAAGCTGCTGGGTGCCTCGTGGGTTCTCTCCTGTGACATGAACAAAGGAGCTGTGCTTTAATGGCATCGGGATAGTTGTAATGGAAATCTAGGAAAATGTTTTCAGGTTTGTGCTGCAGTTGCCTGTTGTTCACCTTTTATCTCTGGGTTTTTAACTGCGGCCTGTCAGAATGCCTCTGCTGCCTTTAGTGATAGGAGCTGCACAAAAATGAATGTAATCATCTCTGTGCAGCCACCGAGAGCTCTTCTCCTCCCGCTCCGGCAGCTGGGATGTAGCCACGTGGTGGGGGGATGTCTGCAGCCGGGAGCTCCGGCGGGCACGTTCCGTTCTCACCGGCGCTTTGTCTTTCAGTTGGCAGATGCTTTACCAGACCAGTCGCCTGCTAAAACCTCCAAAGTGAGCAGCACCAAGCCTGGCCAGCAGCCCGGGCAGCCTCCGCAGGGCTGGCCGGCTTCCAACCCTTGGAATAACCCCAACGCCCCCCCTATGACTCCAACCGGACTGCCACCAAACACATCGGCTTCCAGCGTGCCCTTCGGACCTCCTCCAACGGGAATGTATCCTTCAATGCCCCCGGGACCGCCTGCTCCATTTCCTCCTCCTCCTACTGGACCCTCCTGCCCTCCTCCTGGTGGTCCATATCCACCCCCAACTGTGCCAGGTCCTGTCCCGCCAGGGCAGTATCCTCCACCAAATATGCCCTTTCCAGAGCTTCCACGACCTTACGGAGGTCCGACGGAGCCAGCTGCACCTCCTGCTCCTGTTGGGCCATGGGGATCCATGCCCTCCGGAGCATGGGGACCAACAATGGGAGGGCAGTATCCTGCTCCCAGCATGCCATATCCACCCCCAGGGCCATATTCCGCTCCTACCCAGACTCCAGGGGCTGCGCCGACAGTACCATGGGGTACGGTCCCGCCTGGAACGTGGGGACCTTCACCGCCCGGGCCATTCCCTCCACCCACAGGATCATATCCAGCTCCAGGACTATATCCTACGCCCCCTAATCCTTTTCAAGTGCCATCTGGTCCTGCTGGTGCTCCATCAATGCCTGGTGGTCCCCATGTGAGTATTTAATTTTGGTCTCAAATTACTCTAAAGTATTTCACATTTAAGTGGGAAAATTCAATAGTGTTAAGACCTGTTAGTGCAGGTAAGGACTTTCAGCACACCTGTTTTATTCCTCAAGTCAGTGGGATAACAGCAACTTGTTAAATATTAAATATACTAGAATGGTGAAATTATGTTAAATTGGAGCGTGTCTCACATTATAGTGGTGTCTTCCACTGCTTGGAAAGACTCTAAAAACCAAAAAAAGGGGAGAAATATATTAAAATATAGGGGACGATATTGTAATAATTCTGGAAGAGAAAATATTCTAATCTCTTAAATCTGGAGAGATCGCTGCTAGGGCAATAGGGAGGGAATAACAAATTGTAAGGATGAATTTGTGATTAATTAAGAGTATTTGTAACTGTGAATGAACTGCTGTGTGAAGAGCCTGTATTGACCATGACTTATTGTCTCTTGCAGCCTTACCGCTGAATACATTCTGGGCAACAAAATACTGTAGTTTTCCACCTTCATCCACTACTTACAGAGATTTTTACAGTTTTTGTTTCAGTAATGTATGGGGCTGTGAAGAATATTGCCTCTTGTATGTGCATTTGAGGTATGAAGGAGCAGTTTACATCAATTTACCTTGCTCATATGCTGGCATAATTATTTGGTTTAATCAAGTGAAATGCAAAGAGAAGAAATCGACTAACACACCCGTGGTTCTTATGTTGGCAAGTATTCCTTGGAAAAACGGGAGTTGCCATGTAAGGATTATAAAGAATCAGGCCCACGGAATTTAAAAAAGTTAATTCTTAAATTTCCATTAATGCTTTAAGTCTCGTTGCCAGACTCGTGCTGGTCGTTGAACGGATGGATAGTCATATTTTGTCTATTTTCAGGTTATTCTAAAAAGTCAATAGAGAAAGTGTTTCAACATTTTAGTCAAGAAACCTAATTTTTGAACGTGCTACAGTAATTCAAACTAACAAGACAGAGCATGTGAACTCGAAGGTTTTTCTCAGCATTTTGTACATACTCAAACCAATTGCTCGGTCTGGGACTACGGAGGAGAAGAGCCACGTTTGGAAGCCTTGGTGTGACTTGTCAGCACACTGTTGGTGTTGACAAACAGGCATTCCTGTGCAAGTGAAATAACCTGGATGTGCAGTTAACTTTGAATCAGCAAAATGTGAGTTTTATGCATGCAAATGAGGACATCCTGTTGCCAGTTCTCATTCTGTGGTGGTTGGAAGTTTGGCTTGGTCTGTGTAAAGAGAAACTGATCCCCACGTAGGTACTTCCCTATTTCTGACCTGGGTTCTAGTCGTTTCAAATTTGACTTGGCTGCCGAGTTGTGTAAACCTGGCAGACTTTTTCAGAGTCCCTGGAAACTGAACTTGAGCTTAAAACCCAACCTGAGCATTCCCTTCCCAGCAGTTTTTGGCACAGTTGTGTCACGACAGAGATCCTCGTTGCCGCGGTCGGGCGCGAGGGGGTCTCGTTTGCTGTCCCTGGGAGCAGCCCCCCTGTTCCCAGCTGGGTGTCTGCATACCTCACGGAGTAGGTGGAATTTGGGAGGAATTGAATGTCAGGAAGCCTGTGCACTGCTGTGCAGCTGCCTCTCCCAAGGGGCGCTGCCCTAAGTTTTCGTGTTCTTGCCATATCTGTGCCAAGCACATCCGAGGGGTTTGCCGAGACGCAGCCACGTCTCTTGGTGGTACTTCATGGCCTACACTTGGACCACGGACAGTTTGTTTCCTCCCCAGCTGGGGATCTCCTAAGTTAGCCTCTGTGGGTAGAATTAGGAACAGATTTTGCTTCACATGGTAGCTCATTAGGGAGTCTTTGTATCACGGAACTGTGAACACGAGTTAATTCTCTTCCAGTACCTTCGTGGCTTCCTGCATGCATGTGATGGACACTCTAAAAGCACATGGGGTGACCTGGTGGTGATGCTCCTTGGCAGTCATAGCCTTTATGGCAAAGTCCTACAGTATTTTTGCAGGAGAAAGCAGCCAGCTGAGCTGTGGCTGCTTTAATCCAACATTATGAAAGCTGATAGCAAAGGAACGTCTATTTTTTGTTTCAGGAAGACAATATTGGAGGTGAACAAAAATACTTTAACGTTTCAACTTAAACCCCAGCAACTTAACCCTTGGAATAAGAACCAAAAGTGCTTCACTAACCCTAAACAAAACCCCAGTTGCCCCCCAAGCAGACTTGGCAAGACTAATTAAAAATTAACATAAGCGACATTGACTGCATTTGCTCAAGTGCTTTTTTGATACCTGCAGCCTTAGACTGTAAATCATTGTAATGAAAAAACATTTATTCCAAATGAATGGATCATGCAGTAGCAGCACTCCAGTTGGAATTGCACTGGCCATATGTCTCTGCAGGGAATGGGAAGAGGTAGGAAAGGATAAAGCAAAAGTAGCAAGTAATGATTTTTGGAAAGGGGTTTTGTAAAAGTAACTAGACTTCTAGGTTCTTCCTGAAATAGGCAGGATTTATTACTGGAACATTTAGGCTAAAATTCAATATATATGGGATGTTTTTCAATGTATATTCGTATTTCTTGAGGTCATGAAAACTGTTTCATAACCCCTTTGTTTTTGTGAGCAGAGTTCTTTGCATAGCAGTGAAAAGGGTATTCCTGTTAATCTATTGTGTAAAAACTCAAGGTGTCACTATATACCGTGTAGTAACTTTATCACATGTTATGTCAAGTGTGAGCAACTTCTGGCCTGAAGCTTTTGCAATGGAATTTGTACATTTCTATGCATCATTTTGAGTTCAATTGCTGAGGAGTTCGTTTTGACTTGTGCTTTGAGGTTGACATACTGCATTTGTTTACAATACGAAATATAAGCAATCACATCTTTAAAGTATAGATTATCACCTGCTGCTGTATTTTCTTTAGATGAAACAAATATTGCTGTATGATAGTGAGAAGCTATAAATACAGGATTTGATATTTTTTTGAAAATGCTGTCACTTTTGTATAAGATTAGACATTAAACGTATTTTCAAGACTGTTGTGTTCACTGTTTTTCAATTCCTGCTTTTGACATGCCTGTGTAGACATTTGCCTTGAATGAATAGTAAAAGTAGGACATCCTTGATTTGCAAAGCCTGAATATAAAATCAGAATTACTTGACTTCTGTGAGTGTTTTTCCTCTTCCTTTTGTGATATTTGCAGCCTGTACATAAGGGATATTAAATGTGGATGCGACCATGGCTCTGGTGTAGCGTGTCAGCCCCAGGTACTGCCTGTTCACAAATTCCTTGGTAATTAAGAGAGAAAAGATCTGGTCTTGCTTGTTCCAGAGGAGGAATGGGACTATTTTTCACCTGTGAAGAGTTGTGTGTGTGTTTTCCCTGCCTCCGAACAATTCCTGTGCTAGATTGACACACATGGATGTGGTAAGTGACCCCAAAACCACTGTTTTTACACACTTACCAGGGGTTTGATGGGATAAAGTGAATAACAGAAACTCCAGGGCTTGGCATCAGTGTGAACTACTAAATTTGGGCATCACTTGTGGCTACATTTCCATATGTTGGCTTGCAGAGCAGTTCACGCTGAGCTGGCCAATTCTGCTGCCTTGGTTCACACCTTCACCCTTCAGGAAGCTAAAAATAGCAGCAGTGAGCAGGAAAGATTAGAAACAAAATTATTTATCCCCTTTAAGGCTTGAGAAAAGGTCTTTTTAGACCATGGTCCAGAAATAATCCTTCCATCTGTTAATAGAACAGTGCAACGTGTGGGCAGTGCTTTATCCTGACTGTTCAGGACTGTGGGATTGTCCCTTCCTCTGGATTTCTCAAATGAATTGTGTCTGCAACTCCTGTGCGTCAGTAAAGACACGGCCATGCAGATCCAGTTATGTTAATTGCTGCCCTGCAGACCCAGAAATCTTCAGATGAATGTTTTCAAGGGAGCGAGTCCTATGAGGAGCATCTGAGGGAGCTGGGGGGGCTCAGCCTGGGGAAAAGGAGGCTCAGGGGGGACCTTGTGGCTCTCCCTGACAGGAGGGGGCAGCCCTGGGATATTGGGCTGTGCTCCCAGGGAACAAGGGACAGGTGAGAGGGAATTACTTTAAAGTGCACCAGGGGAAGTTTAGATCAGATATTAAAGACAATTTCCTCATGGAAAGAGTGGTCCAGCCCTGGCACAGCTGCCCAGGGCAGTGGTGGAGTCCCCATCCCTGGAGGGATTTAAAAGCCGTGTGGGTGTGGCACTTGGGGACAGGGGTTAGTGGTGGCCTTGGCAGTGCTGGGGGGAATGGTTGGACTTGATCTTAGAGGCCTTCTCCAACCTAAAGGGTTCAGTGGTTCTAAGTGATACTTATCTGTATAATTCTTATGAGAGGAGTAAAAACTGCTCAGCGGTGTTGCAGAGTGGTCAGTGCACGGTTAGATCCATGTTGGGATTTGTCGTTCTGCTCCACTCTCATGAAGGCAGGTGCCCAAACTCCCTGCGGGCGAGTCCAGATCCATGGCTGTGCCCAGGCATCGATGGATTCACTGCCCAGCCTGTCCAAACTGTCCCAAGAGAGGGACGGTGATCACAGAGTGGTTTGGGTTAGAAGGGACCTTAAAAACCATCGCATTTCAACCCCTGCCGTAGGCAGGGACACCTTCCATAGGCAGGGACACCTTCCACCCTGATAGGAAGGGTGTCCTGAGCCTCAGTGCAGCTTCTTCGGCATCTGTGGAAGGATGAAATGTTCCATGCCTATTTTTATTAGTAGTGGCTGCCCTATTTTGAAGTTAAGCACAGAATTCCAGTTAAGAGGGCAGTTCCGTACACACCCAACAGCCGGTATTCAGCGGGCACTGGTGTCTGAGTGTCATCTGGCAGATGAAAAAACACGAGTTTCACCTTTCACACAAAGCTTCCAATCAGTGCGTCCACGCAGCAGGAATAACTCACCGTGTCACACATCGGGGTAGGTCACACACTTATCCCAGAGACAGCTGCGGGAGGATCCCGAGTGGACTTGGACCCGGATGCACCCCGTGGGTGGGTGCTGGAGGTGTTTGTGCCGCGCAGGGGGTGTGCTCTGCACTCGCTGCCCGGGCTCCACCCGCAGCCACCCATCCCTGGGTGCCTGTGCTGCTGCTGGGCAGAGCCCGTGGGACCCAGGGCTGTGGTCTGGAGAGGGATGGTGGCTCCACAGATGGGACACTTCCCTGTTTCACTTACTGTTGGCCCAGTTTTCCCATTTCCCAGGCTGATGTAGTGGGATGAGCTACTCTAACTTTTCCGCTGCTCTCACAGGTCAGGGGAATGAGTTAACTGAAAATGTGCTAGCTGCTAACAGTCAGGGAACATATTTTTGGTCACTCTTGCCTGCAGAATCAGGTTCGTTGGAAGCAGGTTGCCCATGGAAGCTGTAGCTGCCCCATCTCTGGAATTGTCCAAGGCCAGGCTAGATGTGGCTCGGAGCAACCTGGTCTAGTGCAAAGTGTCCCTGCTCACAGCGAGGGGTGGAATTGGATCATCTTTAAGGTCTCCTCCAACCCAAACCATTCTGGGATTCTGTGATGCTTTTGCTTCAGAGATGCCCTGGCTGCTCAGGTTGTCCTATTTGATGACAATGGGGCTTTGTATCCCCTGTGCAGCAGATCGTGAGCTCCGATGAAGTTACAAGTTACACCCAGATAAGCGACAAGGGATAGTCAGTGTAGCAGCAGGAACAGTTCTGCTCCCTGTTATCACTTTCCAAAGTGAACCCTCCCTGTTAAATGAGAGATGGGGAGATAAAATCACACTGCCTGTGTTCCTGTCCTCTTCCCAGTTTTCTCATGGCAAGACAGGGAAGGGCTGTGTTGAGCAGCCCTTGGCACACCTTGGGTTTCATTTCAGGTCCTCCTGCTGTCTGCACAAGATCTTACCTGCTCTTGCACATTCGTGTTCTTGTGATTAGGGGAGGGAATTCCTGTAGCAATTAACCCCTAGACTCCTGCATCAACTCACAGAGTTTCATTCCAAGTGGGAACTAGGAACCTCCCAGTGTCCCCACCAGAATCACACATAACTCTTAAGAAAGTAGTACTGTTTTATGCCTGGTTAAAAGCAAACATGGAATTTATCCATTGAAATAAATTTGGAAGACGACAAATGACCATGGATTTCATTTGTGAATTCCTGGGCTTGGCATGAATGGGGAATGGCATGAAGCTGTGCCAGAGTGGGTTTAGGTTGGATATTAGGAAAAGACTCTTCCCCCAGAGGATGGTGGGGCACTGACCCCAGGGAAGGGTCATGGCCCGAAGGCTGCCAGAGCTCCAGGAGTGTTTGGACAGGGTGGGATTGTTGGGGTGTCTGGGCAGGGCCAGGAGCTGGGCTCTGATCCTTGTGGGTCCCTTCCCACTCAGGATACTCTGACACCTCTGGCTCATGAATGCGGTGTTGTCCTGGGGTAGATCCGTGGTGAGAACCCCAGAAGTGTGTGCTTACAAGGGGGTTTTGTCAGGATACTTCGCTTTTCTGAGCTGTTAAGGGATAATGAAAAGTAACCCTGTGCTGTGCTGCCTTTTCACAAGAACGTGCTTAATTTGCACGATGTGAAAAGCTTTACATTACAGAGCTTCGTGTGACAGAAACGGTTCAGAGGAGTTGTTTCCAATTTGCCTGTACTCCTTTCAGTTACAGGCAACACCCTCCAGCAAAGAGGTGACAGAATATCACAGTTTAAATTCACTTAAAGTGGGGGAAATTACTGCTTTAATGCCCTGGTGCTGCTCTCACTGCGTGCCAGGCTCTGTAAAGCCGGGGTTTGCTGATGCTCCTCAAAGGAGACAGAGTTGTTAATCTTGAACGTTTTTTAATTGAGGCACTTCAAAGTCTCAGCAGCTTCCACATCAGGCTTTTGGTTTTGCATTTCTGCCTGGATTCTGTCCTGTTTTCCCCTCAGAAAGCAACACCGCGTAACCTGGAATACTGGGGTGATCACATTCATGGGTCTGTACTGCTGCTCTCACCATCCTTGTCTTGATGCTCCTCTCCTGGGGCTCTGTCCTGGCTGTCAGAGTAAGGAGCTGCTAGAAGGAGAGTGGGAGTGGAGTGACACCAAGCAGAAACTGCTCTGAGTGGGTCAAAAAAAAAAATTAAGATGTTGGGAAAAGGAGCTTGTGAGCGTTGTGTAAAAGCCAAGCACGGTGTGGTCCCTCTGGATTTTGCTCTCAGAGCTGGTGGCTGCCCCTCCACCATCCTGCTCATCACCAGAGGGCTCTGCTGCTGCTCCGCTTACCCTGCAAAGCCTCTGGGAGAGGCGACTGTGTCTGGTATTGATTATTTTTAACACTGAACTTGATAAACAAATGGGGAAAACAACATTTTAGTGACTTACGGTGCTGCTGGGAGAGGTTGCGCCGCCTGAGCTCTGGCTGCTGCAGGAAGAACACATGAGGTTTAAATCTGAGCCCTGTTTAGTGTAAGGCTTCGTAGCAGCATGAATTTCTGTGCTCTGCAAAGATCTAGCGCAGGAAAGAAGGAAAGGGACTCCTCCAAAGCTCTTCCCTTCCCCTCTCCTCTGGTTTCCTGAGATACGGCAAAAACCCCCCACTGAGGTTGGATTTGATGATCCTAAAGGTGTTTCCCAACTTCGAAGATTCTGTGATTGCTGTGTAATCAAGTTATTTTAAGCTCTGCAGAGTGGTTGGTACTGCTGCTTCAACTCTGTATGATTAAAACTCTTCAGAGTGGTTGGTACTGCAGCCTTCTGCTGGCTCAGGCTGAGCTGGCCTGGCTTTCTTTGCCCTTCACGTTTTCTCTCCAACCCCGTGTGCTCAGTGTGGTGTCACACAGGGATTTTGCTCTCCTTGTGGAGCGTCTTTCCCCGAGACAAGGGGGGTTCTCCCTGCCCTCAGTGAGGGTTGCCATGGACTGATTAAATCCCTCCCTTCAGCACAGCACTATTCCTCTCAGCTTTTCAGGCTGGAGTGATTCCTGTAAGCTTGGATGGGTTGGCTGGGCAAGCACGGAGGGTGGGCAAGAAAAGCACCAGGATCTTGGATTTTGATGGCAACAAGCCATGGGGGTCTTTGGCCCCATCTGCACATTTGGGGTCACTGTAGGCATTTTTCCTCCAGTTATTTAATAATATTTGCATCAAGGGCTCTCCATAAGGGCCCCTGGGCATCAGGCTGCAGAGGAGGATGGATTTTCCATGAAGTTCAGAGCCAAGGGGAGTTTGAGGACTTTTGTAAATCTCTGTTGACACAAATTGCTGCAAGACTCATTTAACGCTTGGAAAGCAACTTATGCTCAGATCTGAATGTCAGGGTCAAAGTGCTTCTCGGTTCCTCATCTTTAATAATATAAAAGCTTCAAACCTTAGCAGGGTTTTGCTCATCTACAGCATCAGCAAGAGAAGCTGGGTGAAGCTTTTTGGGGTGGCCTTGCAGCTCTCCTGGTGCTGCCAGAGCAGGAGGGGACTGGGGGAGCTGCAGTTCCACATTTTCCAGGAGGAGGAGGAAGCTCCAAAGGCAGCAGTTTTGCTTTGGTGCTTTATAAAGAGAGTAAAAAGATAAAGAGAGCAAGTCCAGGGTTGCTGGTACACACGAGGGTTCATGCGAGCAGCAGGGGTGGTGCTCCTTACCCACTGATTTTCCTCTCTGTACCACCAAACTTGAGTTGGTGAAGTTCTCAACCTTCCTCTCACGGAGTTTTTCCCCAGTGCTGGGGCCAGGTGATGTTTGGGGAGGAGGAGATTGTGATGCAGCCAAGGAAGCTCTGGAATGAGCCACCTCCCCAAAAGGGCTGCACGAGGAGGAGGAGGAGGAAGAGGANTCCCTGCTCTCAGAAGTCCTGGGAGGATATTGCCCAGGTCTGGCAGGTCACAGAGGAGATTCCCGTTGTCTGATTTCGCTGTGATGCCCTTTTTTATTGCCGAGGAGAGCCGGAGGTGACTCAGACACTGGAATTCGGGGCTGAAACTGCAGTGACACCTCGGGGAAGTGCAGCGAGGGGCTGCACCTCGCAGCCTCATCCTCGGCTCTGAGAAATGAGGTGACATTGTCACAGCTCCCCAGCCTGGGAGGTTGCACAGGGAGGAGGCAGAGACGGTGGCTGAATTTAGCGCTTTGGGATCGTGCCAAGCACGGCCTCCGTGGCAGATCTGCAGCCCAAACATTGCACACTGTGGGTGCTGCCAGTCCCACACACAAGTCAGGCCACAGAAATCACAAGGCAGGGAAACATGTGGATGTGGGTTGTTCTGCTCCGTGACGGGAAGCGGATCTTTCCTGCCGTGGAGCTTCTTGCCTTCTGCGTTGGTTTCCTCTATTTAATTTACCATCAAGAAGAGAGGAGCAGCTTTCTGTTTATTAATTTCCAATGAGCAGTTTGAAATTACTGCCTTAAAGTTATTTAACTTTATAGAAATAGATTCGCTGTCGGGGTGGGGTCTGTTTCCACAGCCCTGTGGTGAAGAACATCAACCTCCCCCAGCCAACCCCAGGCACTGTTAGATACCATTTGGCTCTTGCCATTGGAGAAATGCTGGGAATTCTAAAATGGAGAAAGTTACTTGTGCTTGGAGTGTTTGGCTGCAGTGAAGGGCAAGTTGAGAGCACACCCCTGAGAAATGGGGTGCTCTCGTGGCTGATCCACCTCCCTGGGTCCTCCACCTCCCACCCCTCGGGTTTGCAATTTGGGGCTTTAAATCGTCCATGGATGGTTTTGTTTTACGTTGAGGGTTCTCTAAAGCAAACAGGACACTTAGGAGTGCTTAAAAAAATTCAGATCCACAGAATATACCGATTTTTGAGACATGACTAATTCTTTACCCCCTTTGGAAGAGCCAGGGTTGCATGGCTGGGCACCACAATGCTGCCAGTGAGGAGATCTGTGTCTTACATCTCCCTCAAAGCTGGGGTGTTCCAGCCCTGCCCTGCTCACTCCTGGCAATAAACCAACCTTTCACTTCCCTGGATCCCAGGAGGCAAAATTATGAAGCTCAGTGGCCACACCTCGGTGTCCTGTGAGTCACGGTGGGATGACTCAGGCGAGGAGCATCGCTGGCTCTGTGCGCAAAGGGCTCCAGCACCCACCCCGTGGATGCTGAATCATGGAATCACAGAATGGTTTGGGTTGGAAGGGACCTTAAAGACCATTTCATTGCACTCCTGCCACGGGCAGGGATACCTTCTGCCAGATCGGGTTGCTTCAAGCCCCGTCCAAGCTCACTCATCATCCTCGCTGCAGCTTGGTTTATTTAAATGAAGGAATTAACGAGCTCTGGTTTTGATTTCTGTATTCACTGACTTTCGGTCAAATGTTTTTCTTTAACATCATGTGTCTGTTGCATAACTGGAAGTACAAACCTTATGGTGTTGGAACAGGAAAAAAAAAAAACCCAGGCAAAGCTTTTTGGTTAATGTTTGAAGCCTTGGAGTGAAATCCTGAAAATAGCAATACAGGTTTTCCACGAAAATCTCTCTTCCCGAAGACATCTTGAGGGAGTCTTAGGGAGGGAGGGAAAAACCTGTGCATTAAGGAATTCGTGTAGCCTTGTCCGTGTTACAGGCTTGGGAAGCTCCAGCTCTGCATGCCATGGATCAGGGATCCTTCAGCTTTACTGGCTTGAACCCTCTCCAGGTCCCTTTGCCCTAAAACACCTCCAAAGATATTGCAGTGTCTGTTCACAGTGGGTTGGGTGCTGTGAGAGGCAAGTGAAGCAGCACTCCCTAATTAAGCGTATTTCTTATGTACTAATACGCTCAATATATATTACTTAATATATGTTAAGTATAATATATATATTTCCCTGAAATACTTAATTTTCAGTCGCTCCCATGGGTATCCCTGGCATTTTTACACACTCGAGTTTGGTCTGAATCCCTGTGACAAGTATTACATGAAGCTGAGGGATGTTAAAATCCAGGCTGGAGCCCCAGCGGAGAGGAGGCTGCCCTCTTTTAAGCCAAATCTTTTAGAGAAGCAGAGTTGAACCAGAGGAATTTATACTAAAATTAATCAAAGCCAAAGTCAACAGGTTTTTGCCTTTTTGTTGTGTATCAGCTGCAGTATCAGCTGAGCCCTTTAGCTGAGCTGCTGCCTAGAAGAAGCAGTTTCTACATCTGTAATGACACCAATTAGAGGGTGCGTCCCTTAGTGACCTTCGGTCAGCCCCGAATTGGTCAGGGAGGTGGATTAGATGGTCATTGTGGGTGTCTTCCAACTGAAATCCTCTCTTCTGTTTGATTCTAATCTAGTCCAAGTCTATTCCATTCCATTCTAATTCCTTCCCTTCCTTTCTTTTCCTTCCCTCTCCCTTCTCCCAGGAGCGCAGTGCAGCGGATCAGGATTTCAGCACGAAACCACCTTGTTCTTTTCCATTGCTTTAAGCCGTGGAGCCCATTGAGCAAACCAGAGATGATTCACCCTGAACCTCAAATAAAATCGGGCTTGTTGAAATTCCAGCTGCCTCTAACAGCTTCCGAGAGCCCGTCCTCTGCCGGCCTCGCTGTGTCGGGCGGAACCAAAGCTCTTTTTCGGCTTTTTTGGCTTTTATTTTTTCGGGGGGGGGGAAGGAGAAAATGTTTAGAATTTAAAAGCCAATTTGTGTTTCACCGAGCTTCGCTGAAGCTGGAGGGATGGAGCCGTGGGACACACGGGCAAACCGCTGGCAAGGAGAACATCTGGCAGCGGCTCCGGGTGGGCAGGGCAGGGAAACGGGAACCGTGCGCGGAACGGACCCGCGCGGGGCGCAAACCGCGAGAAAACCAAATGACTCTGTGTTCGCATCCCCCGCTGCTGATGTCAGCACTGACAAGGGGAAATAAAGCGCTGTTCTGGGCTGTCACGGGTGTCCCCGGCGCGGGGACCCTCCCGGCACCGCCTCGGCACCGCCCCCGGGCGGGTCCCGCCGAGTCCCGGGGCGGGAGCCCAGAGCAGCCGCGGAGCCGCCGCACGCAGGTGAGGGGATGCGGGGATCCCGGGGGCAACAGGGGGATTAGGCACAGATATCCTTGAAAAAGAAGGGTTAGGGGTGCGCTGGTCCCCTCGGAGTGCGAGGTGGGGCACGCGTGAGCTCCCGCGGGCTCTGCGGTTTGGGGCGCACGGAAAGCCCTGGCTGGTTTTAGGGATAATGGTGGGATGGTGACTGTGGAGGAGCTCGAAGGGTGTTTGCAACTCGCGGGGTGCTGGGCAGCCCTGCCCGTGCCCCAAAATCCTTGCGGGGTGGGGGGTGGGGAGGGAGGGTGGGTGCGTGGGAGGCTGGGACACCCAGGGAGACACTCGGGGAGCAGCCGCAGGAATAGCACCGAAGGGGAGAGCTCTGGTGTTTCTTTCCCTGACAGAAGTTTGTTTCCACTTGCCGTGAGTATAAGGGAATGTTTGGGGTGCTTTATGGACGTCAGCTCTGGGATGTTCCCTGCAGCTGATCCTCTGTCGGGGCGGGGAGAGCTCAAGTGAGTTCGAGCTCAGCTGCCCAAACGCTGTTGGAAATCAGAGCCCAAGTACTCGATGAGGAGCCCTGAGGGAGCTGGGAAAGGGGCTCAGCCTGGAGAAAAGGAGGCTCAGGGAGGACCTTCTGGCTCTGCACAAATCCCTGACTGGAGGGTAGATCTGCGAGAGATTCGGGCTCTGCTCCCAGGGAACAAGGGACAGGATGAGAGGAAAGGGCCTCATGTTGCACTAGAGGAGCAACTAGAGGAGGTTTAATTGGATATCGGGGAAAATTTCTTCATGGAAAGGGTTGTCCAGCCCTGGAACAGGCTGCTCAGGGCAGTGTTGTAATCCCCATCCCTGGAGAGATTTAAAAGTCGCCTGAATGTGGCACTTGGGGACACAGTGCTGGGGGAATGGTTGGACTCGATGGTCTCAGAGGGCTTTTCCAGCCTCGGTGATGCTCTGATTCTCTGCAATCCATCGTTGGGGCACTGCTGAAGAAGGTGGGAGAAAACCCCTTCCTGTGGCAGCAGGCAAATAACCCAGAGGGGCATTTCCAGAGAGCTCCAAGAGCTCCAACTCTGCAGTGACACAGAGAAGGTGACACCGGGCCCCGGGCCTGGCTGCACCCTTTGGTGGCAGAGGATTAGTGAGTTTTGGAGATTTTGGTTACAAACACCAAACTGGCCGTGCCAGACCTGGCTGGGAGACACGAAGCTCTGGCCACCCTGTCCCACCGGGGCCAAAGGGAGCAAAACTGCTGCTCCCTGAGGTGTTCAGGGGAACAGGGGCATCGTGCAGGACCTGCCACTGGAGCAGCACAAGCCACTGGCAGCCACGGAGCAAACCTGGCCTGGCTGGATCCAGGCTGGGGGAGTCAGCAGGAGCTGTTTGTGCACCCCTGGCTTCACCTGCCCAACTAATGGCGAACCCAAGGGCTTTAGAAAGAACCCAGAAGGCAAATAAAAGCTTTGGGAGATACGGGCTGTTCAAACACACTGGGCTGCTGGATGCTGCTGGAAAGGCTGCCTTAAAAACCCCGTGGGCTCAGGAGGGTGAGTGCTTTACAGGGAGAGGAGTTATTTGTTGGTTGTGAAACTTGGGGGTTTGTTATTCCCGAGGCAGGGCAGCCACACCTCCTGCCAGCTTTGCGCACCCAAATGTTTCTTCCAAAGAGAATTTGCATTCTCTGGTTTAAATTTGGCATTTTCCTTTTCTTTCTCTGTTCCTGGCTCTCCCTTTTTCCTTCTCTTATGAATGCTCTCTTTGATGGGAGGAGCCCAGCTGAGGCTGTTCCTGTGCACAGGCAGGTGTGTGTTCGGCCAGGCCGTGGTGTGGGCTCCAAAAACTTGCAAAGCAGCTTTCATCCGCTGGCCCGGAGCCGCCGTGTCCCTCCCACGGTGCCCTCAGGCCGGAATGGGACAATTGTGGATGCTTGGGAGGGGAAAGGGGACCTGTATCCATGGCTGCCACCCTCCTCTCCCCATTCCAGGCCGGCTGTCAGCGCCCATCCCGTGTGTCACGGGGTGGCTGCTTGTCCCCGATGTGCTGTGCTGGATTTGTAGCTCGCACACAGCTCCTGGTTGATGCTGTGCCTGCACCCCCCGGGGATTCTGTTTGGGGTTTTTCATGGAAATCCTTTCCCGGATGGTGCCTCAGGGTTGGGGAAATGAATAACACCGGGAGTGTTGTAAGCTCAGTGGTGGATTTCATCCGGAGGGTGTCTGGGCTGGGTTCACCCCGGAGCGTTCAGGCTGCTCACAGCAGTGACTCCCGTTTATCCCACAGGTGTCGGACCAGGATTTGTTCTGTGGCACCGGAGCTGTCGGCTCTGCTGAGCAGGTATGTGATGGGAACTCAGCAATTTCCATCAGTTGCCACTATAAACCACAAGTCCCCTCAAAAATCTCTGTTTTTCGGATGGTACGGGTTGAAAATGGCTGAAGCTTCCTTTGTCTTTTCGTTTCAGGAAAAATGTCAGACGGTTTCTCCGTAAGTATGGATTTCTTTAAAAAACCATGGGGGCTGTGACTGTGGCCTTGAAGCAGAGACCTTTGGCTGGGATGGGAGGGAACACGTCCTTGCTAACCTGTGTGAACCCCCAAATCCTCTCCAGCTACGGCAGCACTTACCGGTTTTCTGGAAAAAAACTGGGGGGCAGCTGAGAGTTGAGCTCCTGCCCTCGGCACACGCTGCAGGCTACAAAGGATGGATGTTGGCGAACTCAACGTGATCCCACGAGGAATCTCCCCCACCTGACCCTTGTCCTCTCCTCTGTCCCCAGTTATCCGACGCCTTGGCCAACAGCAACAACCCGGCTCCCTGTGCCCCCCCGGCCCAGGGCTGGCCCTCCTGGGGGAACCAACCAGCAGCTCCTGGGGCGTTCCCGGGCTACCCTGGAGCACCAGGGGCTTATCCTGGAGCACCAGGGGCCTATCCTGGAGCGCCAGGAGCATACCCTGCAGCACCAGGAGCATACCCTGGAGCACCTGGAGCTTATCCTGGAGGACCAGCAGGACCGGGAGCGTATCCAGGAGCACCTGGAGCATTCCCTGGAGCGCCAGCAGCAACGGGGCCGTTTCCTGCCCCAGGACAACCATCCAGTGGCCCTGGATTTGGGCCTTCTGCTCCGCACGGAGGACCAACTCCGCCTCAGGGAGGACCGACTCCCCCACAGGGAGTACCAACTCCTGCGCAGGGAGGACCGACTCCTCCAATGGTAATGGCTCCATCATTAGGAGGGTTTCTGCACCTTCAGTGGCTGATTTTGCTTGGCCATGGGAGGGGCCTGGGGCTGGCTGTCCCAGGAGGTGGCATTTGGCTTCTGACATGATTTTTCACTGACACCAAATCCCTGTTGTCTCCCAGAAAGTCCCCTTTGAGCTGCCCCTGCAGGCAGGACTCGTCCCTCGGCTGCTCATCACCATCACCGGGACCGTGAACCCCAACCCAAACAGGTACTGGGGATGTCCAGCTCTGGGGGTGGGGGGTTTCCATGGGCCACTGCTGGGTGGAGCAGGGGAGCTGGAATTTGCTTTCCATTCCTGGATAACACCTGTGTGGTGTAACATCAAATATTACCCTACATAAATGTGTAAATGCCCTGTCGTTGCCCAGCGGGGTCTGTGGGGTTTTCTTTCTGCTGTTTTTGGGAAGCCCTGTAACAGAGTCCAGGGCTTTTGTGGCAAAAGCAGCAAATCCATTATTGTCTTTGCAGGTTTTCACTGGATTTTAAGAGAGGGAATGACGTTGCCTTCCACTTCAACCCCCGCTTCAACGAAGACCACAAGAAAGTCATTGTCTGCAATTCCATGTTCCAGAATAACTGGGGGAAGGAGGAGAGGACAGCTCCCAGGTTTCCATTCGAAGCTGGAAAACCCTTCAAGGTACCAGAAAAACCCATTCTAGCTCAGTCTCAGTGCACCAAAAGCTCTGAGAGAGTTTGGGCAACAAGACCTGTGTCAGGACATCGATGCTTTAGCACAGGAATCAGCTCCCAGGGCTGCTTCTGAGGCAGCCACCCCATGTGCTTCCCTGGCTGCCCCCACAGCACCTTCCCAGCTCTTCTGATCCCTCCTGCAGCTCCAGCTGCCCAGGGCATGGCTTCTCCCCCCTTCTGGTATCCCCATGGATTATGAAACCCTCCTTATTGCACTGTTGTTCTGCAGCAGTGGTTGGACAGGTTTCTGTAACGTGTTTTCCCTGCTGGCAGCTCTTTGAGGGTTTTTTTCCTGCAAAGGAGGTTCACGGTGTGGAGTCCTGCTTTGAGTGACTGGCATAGGGATGAGGAGACAGAAACTGGGCTAAAACACGGAAGAGGGAGAGCACAGGAGAGTTTTGGGAAGGCAAAGGTCACTGGTGTTGCAGCTGAGTTGCTGCTCCAGCTCCTCCACGTGCCCCAGGGCTGGACTCAGCTGGCAGCAGCCTCCAGCCAGCGCCAGCCCGCTCCAATCTGTGGCTTAAAACTTCTAGAACAAATCCAATGGGGCTTTTTTGGCTGATTTGGGGTTTTTATTTCAGCTCCAGATCCTTTGTGAGACGGATCACTTCAAGGTGGCCGTGAACGATGCTCACTTGCTGCAGTACAACTTCCGTGAGAAGAGGCTGAACGAGGTCACCAAGCTCTGCATCGGGGGGGACATCGCCCTCACCAGCGTCGTGCCCACCATGATTTAACTGGGGGGGAACTCTGGGCAAGCTCTGTGCTCTTTCTGTGGTGTAACAAAAGTGCCTTCTCACAAGACCACTGTGAGGTAATAAAACAATTAACCTGTAAAGTTTGGTTTTAATAATATCTCAAAAGACACGACACCCTCCGGGCAAGCTGAGTTCTGATGTGGAAGGAGCTGAATTCTTGCTGTAGAGACAGCAACAAGGAGTTTGATTTCTGTGGAGAGGAGTACTTGGGAAAGCAGCCTTGGCATTCTGTCCCTGGTCCTGTGAACAAGGGCAGCAAGTCCTCTAGGAAGCACAGGGAAAACCTGACAGCCTCTGAGCCTGAGGTATTTCAGGACAGGGTTCAGAGCTGGAGGAAGCAAAATCTCTCTGCAAGCCTGTGGCTGGAGAAGCCATCCCTGTCCTTCATTTCAGCCCACTTGGGGCCCAAACCAGCGTGTCCCAAGTACACTTCCCCCCCCAGGGAGATCCCATCCCTACGAGCGTTACGTACCCCACGGAACGGGTCACGAGCCTCGTGCTGCTCCCCACTCATCACCCCTGTGTGAGTCAAGACCAGTTTCAAGGGTGGGGAGGTTTATTGGCAAGTTCACCTCGTGAGTCAGACTGGTAAAAAAAGAAAACAGAAGTATGTTCCCTTTGCTGTGAGTCACTGCAGTCTTGTGTGGAAAACAAGAACGGTGCAACAGCCACCACTGAAGTTTCCAAAGATTTGTGACGTGTCTCATGCTGTTTTATAACAGTGACTCCTTTTATACTTGGGAGTGCCAAGTTACAAGCAGAGTCCTTAAAATTTCCAGCAGATGCAGCAGTCCAGAGCAGCACACTGCTGCTACCCAGCAGCACAGAGAAGCTGTGGCTGCCCTATCCCTAGAAGTGTTCCAGGCCAGGTTGGATGGGGCTTGGAGCAACCTGGTCTATGCAAGGGGGTGGAACTGGATGGGCTTTGAGTTCCCTTCCCACCCCAAACCATTCCTCAGCAGGAAAGCCATTAAGAGGTACCTAAAAGTATTCCTAGAACTGGAGTTCAGTAATGACAAAAGTGGATTCCAGCACACATCAGCTTCCTCTCTTTATTCAGTGTAATCAGTACACAGCTTCCAGGTTAAAACTTGAGCCACATGAGCCCCCGTGGCAGTGGCAGTGACTCTTTTCTGCTGAGGGACTGAACTCTCTGCTTGGTTTAGGATCGAGGCTGGTGGAAGGATGTGTGTGTTACACTAAGGTCACCAGTACAAGAAGAAGCCCAGTGAGGTATTTGTTAAAAATACAACTGGTGGTACTGTAATACTCCTCAAATCCAGAGTCTATAGAACTGGCGTGCTCCTTATGCACAAGTATGTTACAGTCTGGATGGGGAATGCACAAGGAACAAGATGAGAGAAGAGACTGAGCATAAACATTTCAAAAACAAGGAGAAAATGCGGTTTGGCTTGAAGATCCTTGATACTCAATAGAAAACTGCATCCTTAAAGGACATAATATCAATGCTTATTTTAATACATTGCCAAGAAAAGGTATTATTTGACTTAGAAATCCTTGTTCTGAGTTAGCTTCTGAGATTACAAACCCAGTGGTTGTTAAACACCAGGAAAATCTCCCCAGGAAAGAATTGCATGCATCCAACACTGCCATAGAGCTGGTGCTGAGGCAGGTGTTAACACACCAGACACTGGAGCCTGAGGGTGCAGAGGTACCCCCAGAGCAGTGACAGAGCGTGGCAGAGTGTTCTGGGGAGGGAACAGGCTGGGTCTCACCCCAGGAGGTGCCCTCCCAGCAGAAAAGGGGCACAGGCACAGCTGGTGGGGGAGGCACCTTGGAATAACAACAAGCCATGAGGTCAGTCAGGTCAGGGTAGAAAAGTCTAAAGGTGAACAGTTTTACAACCCGAAGGAGACAGGAAATACATGAAATGATACCAATATAAAAACGCTTCAGGTTGCAGTCAGGATTTGCAGCCAGAGGATACAGCAGGGATCACCAGAACACAGCCCACTCCTGCTGTACAGCAGTGCTTGGTGCATCACGACCGCACCGTAAAATGATACAAAACCCATTATCAGATCCACTACCACAGGTACTCCTCGTCTCTCAACACAGTTCCAGGGTAACAGACTGTGTTCCAGGTATCCTCTGTGGGCTTCTTGTTCGTAGTATTTACGTATTTTGCATTTTAAGTCACTTTTCATTGATCCCCAGAGGGACCAACAGGAGAAAACACGATGAGGTCACTGAATACTTCAGCTGCTGCAAACTTCTGGGCTCTGGTCTTGACTGGAGTGAAGGGAAGCTCAGCGTCCTGCATTGGCTGTGGGAGGAGCCAGAGCGTGGAGTCAGTGTCTGAGGAACACTTAAACCACAGAGCACTGCAAGGACTCTCATTTCCCCAAGAGTAATTTTGCAAGCTTATTTCCAGGTATAAAATGAAAAGTGATTACGCATGGTCTGTGTTGAAGAGAGACACTCCTTACCCAAGTCAGTAATCCATATTTTAAAGAGGATTTTTCACAAGAAATCCTACATCCAAATTCTATTAATTCTATTAAGTGTGAAAGCTTTTGCACACCTGCTTTTCCCTGCTGAATGTTACTTCCAGCCCTAAATGCTGAAGTGATTAAAAAAAACATTGGGGTAGGCTTAAAAAAATTCCAGGGGAAAAAAAAAGGCTATTTTAGTGAATATCTACAAGGAAATTTGTAAGAAACATGATTTAAAGGCTCAATCTGACAAGAATCAGACATTGTCCTATTACAAATGTCTTGACTCATCCTACACTCATCATGTGCTATAAGGAATACCAGTGTGAGGCCAAGCAAGGAAACAGCTGGAATGTGGTTTGTATTTAAAGTTACCTGAATTGGCTCGATAACATCTTTAAGAGTTTAATTTTCTTTGTGCAGTAACCGAGTCTGCAGCAAAGGTTAACAGTCCTGCAACATGCAGTTTGTCTTAGTCAAATAAACTTGAAGGTCAACTTACCACATCAAGAGAATTTCTGACAGTGGGTGTCAAACCACTGCACGAAACATCTGAAAAATAAGCATATAATTTTTTTTAAAAAGTTACTCTGATGCTGCCAAAGCCAAAAAACCAGTACTGCTTTCTGTATTTATTAAAAGAAGAAATCCAAACTCTAAACTGCATTTATTTCTTTAAATCAGCTTTCTGCTTCACATATCACACAGAAACTATACAGAGAAATCCTGGGGCACTGTTTGCTCATGTGCAACGTGTGTTTAACTCACACCAGCTAAGGGAGGCTTTGCTAACAGCACACACAAATCAAGCTGACACTGATTTCAAAGAGTAATATTCAGATTATCATAAATCCTTAGAACAACCAGAAGGCCCCAGCAATGCCACCCAAATGACACCACGCAGCTCTAAGACAAGCACCTGTTTGATGTGTTTGTGGCTCTCCAGACTGAGCAAAGTTTGTGTCTGTGCTGGGATCCTTCTCCGGGCTGCACATGACGATGTCTTGTCCTTGTTCTGCAGCAGACAGTTCCATCTCTTCCATGCCATCCATTGCTTTTGATTTGCTGCTAGAATTTCCCAGCACCTGAAAAACAGGGATTTTCTCTGTTCCCAGCCACGTCCTTGTTTTGTCAGACCAAGTCCACACATCTAACCTACAGTTTTTATGGACAGCTCAGGAGAGATGCAGTTTTAACTCCAGGCACTCCATGGGGCACAGGCAGGCCAAGGCTCAAGGTTTAAGGCTGTGACCCATACCCCAAACATCCTTTAAAGCCTGAAAATCCCTTCGACAGCATGAAGGAAGCTCTTCCACAGGAAAAGTTTTCAACTTCAAGTGTTTTCTGGTGACTTTTCCTCCCGTAAAACCTATCAGCAATACAGACAGGCTTCCCCAGAGCGTGAAATCCCCAACAAGTGGAAAGAATGAAGTAAAAGGCATAAGAAAAAATTAGTAACCAGGATTTTTTTCATATGTATTATATGTAGGAGGATGGGAGGGGAAATGACTGCTGCAGTCATGCACAGATCCAAACAGTAACAAGTAAAATTTAAAGACTCCATTTCCAGTGAAAGTTACTACAGGATGATTGACTCCAAAGCACTGGCTTTCACTGGTGGCACAGTATAACCTAAATTAGAGGCCACGTTCCTGCTTTTTAAAGGCTACTCAAACACAGGCAATGTCACCAAGCCTTCAGACATTTCAGGACATGGATTTCTGACACTTGGATTAGTTCTTGCTACACCTTTAAGGAGATTAAGAGCCCAACGCTCTGCCATGGCAGCATGAGGACTGAGGGCTGTTGCTTTCAGTCACGGTCCATAAATGCACAAGCATTTAAAAAATTCACACCAGAAAACAGGAGGTGGTGGACTTCTAGGAACATTGCTTGTCCAAGTGACAAGTGTCCTCACGGAGTAGCCAGGACCTCCAAAATACAGCTCTAAAGAGCAAGACAAGGTCCCCAAACTGCAGCAGTCCCTACCTTTGGCCATCCTCAGAGGGAAAAAGCACTGCCCTGAGGAATACACAAGATTTCTAGAGTGAGGATTTTATCAGAAGTCCAAGTGTCTGGGGTAATCAAAGAATTTTTCCTTTGCTAGTAATAACAGAGTATTTAAAGCACATCCACGAACAATGCATGACTTACCTTATTTCCCTCTGCTGTGCCAGCTACCAGACAAATTTCTTCTGCAACCACAGAAATGCTGGAAGAGAAACCAAAACATTTACATTCTTTTCAATCATCTTCATCAATCACCTTCAATCATCTTCTGACTTGTCCAACTAATCTTACAATTTGTTCTGCAGTTTTGCTGGCTTGGTTGGCACCGGTGAGCTACATCAAACTTCCTGGGCAAACAATAAACTTCTGCCCCAGCAGCGAAATTACATTTGGGCAAAGCTCTTAATATTTGCTTAAGGGAAGGAAAAGTCACAAGTACTTTGCAAACTTTACCACTGCCAAATTGCAAGGTAACATCTAATGGGTATGAACATCACGTCTTTCAGTTCCAACTCCAAAATTATTTGTACAAGGTTAATTAAAAGCTGCTTTGACACGCTTACCTTTGTTCAAGACCATCAGGGAGTTTATCCAGTGGGGGAGTTTTTTCAGTGGGAAGTTGGTCCATTTTTAAACTTTGTGCTGGGTGGAAGCCTTTGAGACCTGATGGGGTTTGTTTTGCAGTTGCATCCCCAGAGTCACGGAGAGGAGAAGGAACGTTCAGGAGCAAAGGTCTAATGGACGGTCTTGGAGTTGCCAGTTTTCCAGGGGTCCTTGGAAGCAAACCTGGAAAATGTGTTCAGTGTTTCATTCCTACAGCAGTTTCCAGAAGCTGAAATTAACTGATCGTTATGATTCTAACCAGGGACACAATTGTTCTCTGCTTGCTGAATCACCTTATACAAATATTATACAGAAATCTTATATACACTTGCAAGGAGAAACTGAAATTATTAACTTCCATCTTTCAAATTAGGCAATTTTAATAGAGTTTAAAAGACACAGATTCAGAACTGATGCTTGTAACAGATTCTCTGCTGGAGTTGGCTTAAACCCAGTGTTGCTGAAAGCTTTTCAGGAGTTCTCCTCTACTAACAAGAGGCACATGAAAACAATTGTTAGTTTTGTGATGAGAAGAGAGATCTGCACCAAAAAAACCCAGAATTTAAAATCAAATTATGAACTAGAAATGGGAGAGAAGCAGAATTACTGGAAATACTGGCTGCACATAGATGTCAATAAGATAAGATACTGAAAATGAAGTTATATTTTGAGCACCTGTTAAAAAAACCCCAAACTGTTACACAGCTTTTATAGCAAACTGGATTATGTCACAATCTTGTTAACCATGAACACAGATTATGGGTAGACTTTATTTGCAGCTTTGAAGGCAGCACTGCAAGAGGTTTAGTTAAAAAAAGACACCCCAATTCCTGTCCTACAATTAGAGGATGTGAGCTGGCATTGACTTTGATGAAGAGGCTCGTCAGCTGAATCTGGGAGCGTTCAGATTAGAATTTCATTATTAAACTTATGCTGGAAAAACATGAACCAGCTATTTCACCTCTGTCTAAGCAGGGATTTCATTCTGCCATAACCACTCAAATCAGCACATTCACGTACACCAGTTTACTTTGGAGCCCTGATGTAATTAGTCACTGGTTGAAATAGTGTGTCCAGTACTGGAGTTGTAGCCAGTATAAACAGCACAATTCCTATCCCCACTGAAATGGATTAAACTCTTTTCAGTAGTTTCAGGCCACAGAAAGCATGATTAAGCTTCACCTACCTGAAAAGTTTTTCACAGGACTTTCAATCCTGAAAAACCCTGCTTCAAAAACCACTTTTTCTGCCTCTGGCAACCTCTCCCGACGTGTACCCTCAGCTGCTCCCTCCTGCTTCATTTTATCCCTCATGGCTGCTTTCACAGAAGCCAGGCGGTTCCGGGCAGCAGTTCTGGCAGCTGCTTCCAGCCTGGGTTTGGGCACTCCACTTGGAACAGCCTTTTTCTGGAATGGTACAAAAGCTCGGTCACACCTGGAAACTCTGGATAGGGGTAATTACACATGAACCTCTACACAGGTGCTGTGCCACAGACACAGCAAGGGGCAAAAGGAGGCTTAGGGGGGGACCTTCTGGCTCTCCACAACTCCCTGACAGGAGAGGGTGTTCTGCTCCCAGGGAACAAGGGCCAGGATGAGAGGAACCGGACTTAATTTGCACCAGAGGAGGTTTATATTGGATATTAGGAAAAATATCTTCACTGAAAGGGTTGTTCAGCCTGCCCAGGGCAAGGGTGGAGTCCTCATCCCTGAGGGGATTTAAAAGCCACGTAGATTTGGCACTTGGGGACAGGGGTCAGTGGTGGCCTCAGCAGTGCTGGGGAATGGTTGGACTTGATGACTTTTCCAACCTCAACAATTCTACAATTTTAGGCATCAAGGCCTCTGCTCATCCCCAGCATGTCTTGGGCTGCCATCCAGCTGTTAAGTCTCTGATGACAACATTAAGAATTTCTTTCAAATGAATCTGCAGTTCACAAATCCTCAACACAACTTTTTTCCTAATAAATTCAGTAAGATTTTGGAAGCACTGGGATGCAGGGACTCCTAGTGGCTGGGACATAGTGTAACCACAGGACAGACTCCGGGCAATCAATGAAGTCTCTCTCGGCTTTCAGTTTTCCAAGGGAAGTTTTGTTTTGTACCACCTGTAGGGTTTGGCATTTATGGGCAGCTCCCACAGACCACATTCCTTCTGTTTTCCCATGCCTGGAATTTCTTATCCACCTTCATATCAACTTTATGATTAGTTAAGCAGTCTCAAGGAACTGCACAGAGTTTGGGCAATGCAAATACAGCTTGATACTCAGAAGCAATTATATATTTCAAACCAAAGAGTAGATAAAACAACTCACATTACAGCTTATTTTGCAATAAGCACTAACTCATTTTGGAGAGTGTCAGATCCGTTTGTGCTTAGAGAAGCAGCAGTTTAAAGCCACCCATGGTGTTGGCTTAATGGGACACCATTATAACTGAGCACTCCCTGCTCAAAACTGGCAGTCACTCCCAAATTCCTGTGTGGTTTCCTTTTTCAGTTTCAGTGTCAATGCCAGTGGCCCAGATAAATTGTTTATATCCTAAATCTAATAGATTTGTCTTACTAGCATAGAATCCAAAGACTCCAAAAAAGTCATGGCTAATTCTTAGTTCTAATCTTACCAGCTAAAAGAGGCAACTAGGACTAAACCCACCAAATAATACAAGTGCACGTGGGAGAGGACAGGGAGAAGGGTGCACCCCGAGAGGAATTTCACTTAATATTTAATGTATCTAAAGAAGCCATACAAGATGTGCTTTAGGGGCTATTCATACCTTGACAACTGCTTTGCTTGGGACATCAAGTGGCTGCCACTCATTGTCTTGAAGCTTCTTCAGATTATCAAATTTTTTATTCACATCTTCAATCTATTGGTCACCCATAAGGAAAGCAAAAGAATACATTGCAAAAGAACCTTTATCCAAACAAGCACAGTCTTCCATCCTGCAGCAAACAATCTCTCAAATACCTCTGAAGAAGCAGATCAAACCCTTATGCATTTTGCAGAGAATTCCAAATCTATGCCTAGGACCATAAGAAATCCATCTCTGCATTTAATTTAACTACTTACAAATTCCTTTGCTGAGTGCTGATTTACAAATATTGTCAAGAGCCCTTTGGATAATTCAGAATATTATATTTCACTCTGAACCCAAAGAAAGCATCAACAGAGGAAGAGAGATGAAGGTTTTCTACCACCTAAGCTCACTCCTAAATAGTTATTGTAGTTTCTGCATTATTCTCATACTGAAGCATGGAATCCCTACTTTTCAGGTGAGCTTCAGGAACTTTCCAAAAACTGGGAGGAAGACATTGTGACTGTATCCTCACTCCAAACTAGAATAAGATTTGGCAAAACATATTCATTCCAGAGATAGACAAGATAACACAGGGCCACAAGAAGACACAACACAAGAACTGGTCCATGAATTTTAAGTCATAGTAAACCAACTGCAACTATTCACTGTCATAAAGTGTTAAAACAAGGACCTGCATTTTTTAAATTCAAAATAAAAAACAATCTGAACATTAAAAAAAAAATTAGTTTCAATCCAGTTTGTAAAGAACTACATCAGTTTTATTCTACTAAGTTAACATGCAAGTACCTACCTGAAAATTAATCATATCCCAAAATCCATCCAGGTCTGTACACGTTGTTTCTTTTTCACCTCGTTTAAATTCACAATTATCAACCAGTCCTTCAAACTGTTTGAACCTTTCTCCTATGAGCAGCCTTGTCTGACCAACCGTGGTGCGAATAAGGTCTTTAGCTGGTAGCAACAAGAAAAACAATACAGGACATCTTGGATAAATAAGTGTTTGAGGAGTCTGGAATTTGTTGTCCCATCTATTGCAAACCTGCAATTCAATTCAGATGGAGCTTCCCTGTCCACTGAACTGCTCTAAACTTGCTTCTTTAAAAAAAAATTACTCTCTCAAGTCTTAAAGATACGCATTGCTGGAGTCATCTTTGTTTTTCCAGATAAGGGCACTTATTCCATGTTAAAAACTAATCTTATTCTTAAAATTAGCTTGGTTAAAGCTCACACATTTAAATACACTTCAAGCTGACAACAGAACAATTATTTTGATGTGCACTTTGTTCACTTTATCAATCACCAACACATCAAGTGCTACACAAATTTTAGTAATAGGAGACTTTTCGTCTTAGGGCAGATACAACTCTAAACTTTCTCTAGCACAGCTTTGCAAAACCATTTTGCTATTTTGCAAAGAGCAGGTACATATCCTTCCCTCTGTCCCATTCAGTTCCCATAACCCCCTTTCTAGTGTCTATTGCAGCTCGCTCTTACCATCCTCTGGAATGTCCAGCTCAAGGTTTCCTTCCCACTGGAGGCACTGAGACAGCAGCCTCTCCGTCTCAGTCCGAAGAATGTTCCTGAAAATACAGGGATAGAGAAAAAATAAGGATTTGGAGAACTTACTGACTTGTAGTTGTTAATAGTTACTATCCTTTTGCTCTCCTCAGAGAAGCCAGAGTCTTTGAGCAGAAGCCATTAGATTGTTTTATTTTGCTGACTGGCTGAGGTGCAACTTCTACTGCTTTCAAGCTCATGATCCTTAGGACAAGGTGTCAGTCTCCAGAATTTTATATTCATTCCTTGCACTAAAGGTACAAAAAGGAAGACAGGAATGTGTGCCTGCACAGGTCACAGCTGGCAGGCACCAATCACTATTAAATTAAGCTGATCTTTAGAAGATGCCTCATTATTCATATTAAGAACCTTCAAATGGACATCATGGAAGTGAAACAAGTGAACCCAAACCTGAAATAGGGCACATCATGCTCTTGCTGTCTTGTATCATCTGACTCCACTGCAAGTGCTGCTGAGACAGGAGCTGTTTTGTTTGATCTCTGAGTGGAAATTCTCTCATCTGATTCACCTGCTGAAAAACATGAAAGGAATTTGTTCAGAATCCGGTGATTATTAAAAGCATTAGAATAAACGAAATGTGAACTTCCTACCTTCTCCTTTCAAACCTGTGGTCATTTGCTGTTCTTGAATGCCTTTAACAGCAGGTGAACTTTTTAAATTAGGCTTTTGTGCTTTAGTTTCACTGGATTTTTCAAATATTTTGCTGGAAACAAAGAAAAGTACATTTAGTTAAGACACATTGAGAAAGTGACATCAAATATGGCCAAATACACAGAAATGCACAGTTTAGAAGGCAAACCTCCACACAACACAAGAGAACTCAAATAAAAAATCAATAAATCTGTGCAGCTATTATATAGGGCAGAGTCCCTGACAGCTGCTCCTAAAGCATGGACAGAATTATGGATTATATCCACATCTGCTGTTGTATTAAGTCCACATTTCAGCAGTGATAGAAGCCATGAGGATCAGGTGTTACAACACCACAATACTTTGTTACAAAGTGAATCTCTCTATAGACAAATGTTTTTTGCATCCCCACAGACAGGTTCATTTGTATTTTAAACCCCATTAGAAGGAAGAATCTTACACTGAAGATCCTGAAAAATTCCAGACAGCACTGGGTGTCAAAAAAGCATGTGCCCTTGAAGGAGACATGGGTGTCACACTGTAGGTTGCTAATCCACTCAGAGGCTGAAACACAAAGTTCTGAGGTGCAAAGGAGCGTGTTCTGGGTCTCCTTGGAGAAGAATTGTTGTTTTCCACTGAGGTTTGTTCTTGCTGAACTTCTACCGGCATTGAATGTTTGGAATCAGCTGCAGAAGTTTTCATCCCGGGATCCACTCCAGCATTTGTCTCCACTTTATGTTTAGAAGAAATTACCTGTAACAGCATAGATAGACAAATCAAATCATCAAATCAATCACGTGTTTGCAATAAGCACGGGCTGAATTACAACATGAGTGTCTGAAAGCCATCAGGAAGGGAACAGCTTAAGGTAAGTCAGCTCCTACAACAGCACACCTGTACAGAAGTGATGAGTTACCAACAAGTCCAACCATTTTTGACACCTGTAAATCATTCTAGAGACAGAAGTAACACTTCACTACAAAGAATGCAGCAATCCACTCCAGGGGCTAGAACAGAACAGCTCATCTACCAAAACAATAATTAAAGTTGGCAAATGCTTGCTCCACTGCTAGGAAAAAAAAGCTTTAAGGTGATAAAATCCTCAAGAGCAGAATTAGTGGCTACAAATCCAACTAGGCCTGTTGAATAATCATAGTTTATACACATACTCCAATCCAAAGACTGAAAAACAAGCTGGAAAAGACTGATAGCTGAGGAATGCAACCCACAAGCGCAGTTAGCACCACAGAATGTCATTAAAAGAGGAGAAAAAAATTAAACAATAATTCACATTCTTATGAGATGAGTGACCAGATGGTCACACAGAACACATTTCTGAGATACCTAATTGAGATTGTTTGCTCAAGCCAACCAGAAAAACTTTGGGTGTTTTTCAAGAAGAAAAACATCTTCAATCCACTGAAAGTCTTGTTATACTTTAGTCACCCCTGCTAGGAATGTAAATCTTGAATTTTGCTTTTAGCCAACCTTTTCAAACGGGCTGCCTGTGGTTACAGCAAGAGTTTACCAACTGACAGGGACTCCTGCCTGTGAAGAGGTGCTCTTACCTCCTGTTCGGGTGTGATTGCACAATCTCAAACACACTAGAGCACAGCTGCAGTTACAGGAACAAGGTGGAGATGGGAGGTGTGAGAGGGAAGAGTGGAGCACAAAGAAGGAAAAAATCGTGGATAGCTCTCACACAGAACTGTCTGCACATGAATGCATAAAAAATTCTGGAAGTGATGACATCAAGAACCACAATGACTGCCTTCAGCTGTAAATCACGCAGAGAATGGCATTCTGCCTTGCAGAGAACAGCATTTCCAGCTTTATTTTTTGGTGGTTCAAAACCTAAAATTGTGATTATTTCTTAGCTTCTAGAGTCTCATATCTCATACCTGAGGAGGAGAAGGATCCATTCAGAACGCACTTCAAAAAGGAATGAACTGCACAAAATTTACAGCTGCTTGATTAAACCAGCAAAGCAGTCTTTTTTTTTTTTGACTAGTTAAACCATCAGATACATGTCATGTAAGAACTTCTTGTCTATTTTAAATCATTGTCCAGATCTTGATTAGTAATCAAATCATCCATCAGTCACACCCACATCCATGGTGGGATTCTGGGGGTTGCCCTGTGAAGGGCCAGGTGTTGGACGTGGATGATCCTCATGGGTCTCTTCCAACTCACAGTATTCTACGATTCTATGTGAGCACTAAATTTGATCTTAATTTTAAAAATATGGCAGTATAAATACTTACAGCTCCTTCCCAAATCCGAGCTTATTAGTGAAATTACTGCTTCTACACTTGAACACTTCAGCTACAATGACACAGTTACTGGCTCTTAAATCAGTTTTACTGCTTTTCCATTTCAACTATTACATGACCTACCTTTGTGGTGTCAGGTTTGACAGCTTTCTTCTGCTTTCCTACGTTTGCTGTCTTTCGCTGTGACTGGTTACCTACAAAAAGAGACACTCCCAGAGGTCAAAAAGGCATCTGATTAATGTACTCTTTCACCAAAACACTGCCATAAAAATCCAGTTGCTAAAGACAGGGAGAGACTGTTTTATTTCTCAGGTGGGAGGTGGCTAGAGGGAAGAAATAGCATTGCAAAAGTTCATTCAAAAGAAAACCTGGCCTAGGATTTAACAGCCTAGTAACAGATGTACCACCAAGAAAACAGATTCATTAAGTCATCAATCTTTAGATGTTGTCATATAGTAAAAATAAAAGCCTCATTATTTCCTTAAAGGTTGAAGAGAGAGTGTCAAGCCAATTTGAGTTTAGATTTTTAATTTCTATATGGCATAGGAATTCTGATGGTATATTGAATTCTAGTAAACAGGCAAACACAAAGAGAAATTCCTAAACCTGAAGAACAAAGGCTCTCATATCTTCCAGAGATGTTTCTGTTGCTGCTCACACATTTAATAGTCATATGGCCATAAAGTCATACACCAACAAGGCAAATCTTTACCAGTTCTGGCTTTGTTCTTTGAGTTTGTAATTACCATGTGGACATTGATGCTCCACACTGATGGGTTTTGTGGGAAACTGTCCAGTGTTGGTTTCAACATCTTGATGTAGATATTGCAACAGAGTTCCAGACAAGAGTCTGAGTGATACAGCATTTAGTCCTTTTCTTAGATGATAATTTGGCCTGACTTAAATGCAGTCTAAGGTACAGCTGAGCTACACAACTCTGCCTCACTTACCACCAGTAGCAGCAGCAGCTGTTGGTTTCAGCACCTGCCTGGCTGCAGAGGCAGCTGCTCTGGTGACTCTCACATTTGGGGCTGGTTGGGCTGCAGTCTGCAACACTGCAAGAGAGATTAATCCCAGAGATTTCAAGTTTAATAAGGAGCTGCACTCAGGTAATCACTGAAAGTTTACATTTTGCAGAAATCAGAAAAATGCACCAGCAGTTATCAGTTGCATGGGTCTGCCAGAATGAACAGGGTTGGGTGCTTTTGGTCAGTTCAGTGCAAACAGCACAGCTTGGCCCTGGCATCCAGGCAATGCACGGAGGGATCCTGACTGAAGGTGGTTTTACTCTACAGGTCCATCAAGGTACCAGTGTGCTTGATGCCATGCACAAAGCTTAAGGAATGCTTCCCACTGTTCCCTGCAATCAGAGTCAAGGCCCTCCTTGGTTTACAGATGACGTTTTCTAGAGTAATAACTTTGCCATGGTTACTTGCACAGCTGGAAGCTTAAGCGAACCATTGGTTTAACAAAGTGATGCCCTGGCCATTATATGAAAGATTTCCAAGGTCAGAACTTAATGCAATCTAACAAAGTACTCTTAAGACTAATTGCCTCTGAAATATTTTATAAAACATGACAAGTTCATGCACCATATCACCCATCTTAATCATTTTCATCTTTGTATTTTAGCACTGTTTCTAATAGGCTTTTAAAACGACAACGCTTTCCTGCACAGACAAATTTCACAGGAGCTTTGTATTCCATACTCTGCCTGTCTGAAATCCCCACTTGGTTACTGTTAATGCTATTCCTGTCTTTAATGTCAAGCTACGATTCTGTAGAAGCTAGAATGAAAAGCTGGGAAAAAATTACTGGATAAATAACTACGACTTTGGATTTATCAAACATTCACTTCCCAAACATTTTTATATTGGTGTTTCATAGAATCACAGAACGGTTTGGGTTGGAAGGCACCTTAAGGATCACCTCCTTCCAATCTCCCTGCCATGTGCAGAGAAGTTTAAGTGCATATAATGCATATCCTTGATTCAGTACAAAAGAAATAATCAAGTCTAGTGGATGACCATTTTTCAAAAATTAAACGTTTTAATTGTTACATCAAACACTAATAATACATCTTTTCAGTATTCACCAAAGGCACTACTGAAATTTATTTAAATAAAGGTCTGCTGCTTGCTGATTTAATTAGATTAATGATGTGAAAGTCATTTCACTCTGAATTACTGAATATCCTGCATTAACTTCAACATTCCACATGACTTGGCTGTATCTACTTAAGGATATCACTGGGCTATGAGGAAGAGTTTCTGATCTAAGGTATTCTAGTCCCTTAGAGGTGGCACAGGTAGTTCTTTTATTTGCTGTTTTCTTAAGAAAGATCTGTAATTGTGGCACAGAAAGTGACAGACACAGAAGGCACTTGCTCTTCTGTAACAGCAGCAGTCACCTGTGATATTCTTCTTGAGGTAAACAGAAACCTCTGCACAGCTCCAGGAGCTGAGGCAGCTGGCAGTTGTGCATTTTGCCTACTGACCTGTTTCTTTTCCCTCTCCCAGGGGGAATCAGTAACCAGGAGTGTCAGGATCCTGCATTCCATTTCCCCCAGCCTATGGAGGCAACAAGCTCACGTGATCCCTAGAGCCACACACTTAATAATCTTCCAGCTGCTGCCCTTGGTAGGAACGGCCATCTTAAAATCTCCTCCTTGCTTCCTACACCCAAAAATGTACTGTGGATCTTTCCCCCCAAAAAACCCCAACTTTTAGGTTCAGATGTACTTCCATACCTTTCTCTTTTTCAGCTGCTTTGATTGTACTCATCTGTTTATGTCCTGCCTGTGTAGGGCGCATGCTCTGCCCGTGGGCACTGACCTACAAGAAAAAAACCAGGTTTTTTGTGAAGTATCAGATTTCCAGAAATTCAGCAGCCCAATTTCTTTCCTCATCTATCTATCCTAGATTATAGTAAGGGAAAAAGTCAAATAATTTGGCATAGGGGGCTTTAAAAAGTAGAGAGACATCAAGGATAACTAAAATAGATTGGTTTAGGGATATGTTAACATGCATTATCAAACTAGAAATTGTCAGGAAAATAATGAAGAAAAATGTTTAAGCAACAGTTTAAGCATCTTGAGAAACTTGATTGAAAAACAGATCCAGAAAACCTGTGCTCCTTTCTGTTTGTATTGATCTAATCAAACTTCTAAAGATACTACCCTGAGTCTGAAATTGCATTCCTTTCTCTAAATTTATTCACTGAAGTTATAGATATAGAAAACAAACCATAGAGGACTTAGATGCAGTTGGTATCAGAGTTGGTATCATAGTTTTTCCTTCTTGGATCTTGGCTTTTGATCGAGTAATCCTTCCAGAGAAAGCAGGAGCTGCCTGGAAACACCCCCAAGGAAACAAGAGTTAATACACTCCTTTTCCCCCTCCTCATTGAGAGACTGAGCAAGAAGCATAAATGTGAAAAACAACATGTCTGTGCAAAATGGGTCAAGCGTGCAATCTGGAAAGCTTTCAAACCTGAGTTGACTAAATATGAACAAGTTACTAGTTCTAAAATAACTGCTGTTTCATTTGTGGATGAATCATTCCAATTTTTGAACTGAACACAGTCATAAACACAAAAATCCATGCATCATTAGTAGTATTTCCAGCTTTGCTTAAAAAAGAGAACGAGCCAAATTACTTCCTTATCATTACTTATGATAACAAATATTAATAAAGCATTTGCAAAATAAACAGCTTATTTGGAATAACATACACATCTTGTGTACAAATAGCAATTTAAATGGAGTACTCAGATATAATTAATTTAGATACTAAATATTACCCTTGTTACCTTCTCTCTTGGCTTTGCTACCACTTGTTCCTCAGGTGCAAGTGCAAGAAATCCAGGTGCAGCTGGTCTGTACAGCCCAACCTTGAACACCCCTTTCTTGGCTTTCTCTCTCTGCTCCTGCAGTTTGCGAAGCTCCTTTTCTTCTTTGTAGCGCTGGAGCATCTCCTTGCGCTCGTTCATCCTCTTGGTGGCTGCATTTGTGCCTTGTTCTGGAGCAGACATGGAAGACAGACGTGTTATAAAATCGTGAAGATGTTTTTGAGCCAACAATAAGTCAGAAGCTTCCAATAAACTTTTCCAAGCTAGAAGAGGAACACGTCAAAGAGCAGAAGAACTGTCTGGAATCCCTAAATTGTTTTAACCCTTCTCACTAAAAGGGAATTCAATGGAAAATTTCAACTTACAAATAGGCTTCCCCAAATATCCACCTGAGGATTACTGTAAATTCATTCCCATTTTGCAGGGAATTGTAAATATCATTTCTTGCAAGGTTGCTAATATGAAAATTAACACTTTAGTTCCTTATTTCGTTTATTTGTACCAGTTTCTCTATTCAAACACTTGCAATGTCATTGAAAGCTGAGCTTTAGGTTAGCTTTAGATACCAAAGTCTGCCTCAGGCTGAGGATAAATGAGGCAGAAGTTTTATGAAAGAACAAAACCTTAAGAGATTCCAAACTTGAATTATGTCTACCTGAAAAATTAATATCCAATTAAAGTTGAAATTTATTAGAGATAATCAAGACAAATTTATTAAATTTCTTATTTGATATGATTACATACGGACTGCACTCCAACAACCTTCAGAAAAGGACTATCCTCCAATAATCTTCTGCTATCAAAATACTAAAGGTGAAAATATTTTTTAAAAGCCTGTTAACATTTTTAAACATTAACTTAATGTCTTAGACCACAAGCATCCAGGAGAGCCAGGAGGCAGAATTCAGCATGTATGTGGGCCCTATTTTCTGAGAGGAAAAATAAGTTATCAAAACCTAGCCATTTTCAAAATAAAATCATACTACGCATTCACCCATTAATAATTTTATAAATAATTATAATACACAATTGCCCATTGCTAAGCACACTTTAAGCACGTGACAGGCATCAGTTATATGCTAGATGGTATTTTAGATTGGAGTTTTTCACATCTTAAAGGACAAGGCAATCAAAAAGGCACTTCCTATTGAATATTAATAACAAAATGCATTCTTCCTTTAGCTGCTGCAGCCAAAGCAGAGCAAAGCCTCATTCACTCCACTGGAGCAGTGAGGAGGGCACAGCTGTATTAAGATTTTTTTTTCCTTGATTTTAACACTTGGAAAGGCCGATAGGGTTCTAAATCTTAAACTTTTTTGTCAAATTAAAATGTTGACTGCTGTTTAAGGTTTCTGTGATAATGCTACTAAACCTACTTAAAATTTTTAACATTAAAAAAAAAGGTCTATAGCAAGTATTTACTTACTCTGTTTCACACTGCTGTTCTCTTGAGAGCACAATTCCCTGGTTTCCTTGAGCTCAGAAATTCCCCTTTCCTTGGAGAGCTGAACGTTGACATCTGCCAGCCCAAACTGCCGGCCCTTTTCAAAGAGTTTGTGCCTGTTCTCCTTCTGAAGGATGGATTTCCTGCGGGCAACCTTGGTTCTGAGGGCTTCTGTACTCAAATCCTTTTTGTATCGACTGGCAAACTGGGAGGTAGCAGCCATCCTGATGACCTTAGACAACAATCACAGCGATTAGGAAAACACTGTCATGGTTTGTTTTCCATTTTTGTTGAAGTTTTCACGTGAGCAAAGCCTTGAATTCTTTGTTTCTGTATGTGACCAGAGAAAACTCAAATGACAATTTTAGTAATGACTCTTTCAGCAATTTCTCGTTATTTTTATTCATTCCAGGGACCAGTTTGGTTGTTGAGTGGTCAACAAGTCTGACACAGAATTAGGAGAGGACACTGCACCCATGCCTGGGATTGGCTGGGCTGCTTTCTCCACAGCTGTTTTCCACATTAAGGAGATGAGCAAGCAAATGACAAGGCTGTAGGACAATACTTGGAAGCAACATTCCATTTAGATTAGACCTATCTGATAGCAAGGAATTTTATCACTGCTAAGAGTACTCAGAACCAGGATGTTTCCAGGATGCAACTGCAATACAAGAGTGGTTATTTCAAGCAGCATTTTCCCCATCTTTTTTAACCTGAAGAAGCCTTAAGCCAGTTGTCAGTTGGTTTGTACTTGTTGTGCTAACAGCACCTAAAGGGGCTACAAGAGAGCTGGAGAGGGACTTTGGACAAGGGGGTGGAGTGACAGGACAAGGGAGATTGGCTTCTCACTGCCAGAGGGTAGGGACAGATGGGATATTGGGAAGAAATTCTTCCCTGAGGGTGGTGAGGCCCTGGCACAGGTTGCCCAGAGAAGCTGTGGCTGTCCCATCCCTGGAAGTGTTCAAGACCAGGCTGGATGGGGCTTGGAGCAGCCTGGGATAGTGGAAGGTGTCCCTGCCCGTGGCAGGGGATGGGAACAAGATGGGCTTTAAGACCCCTTCCAACTCAAATCATTCTGGGATTCTATTATCCCCTGAATCCCCACTGAAACCTGTCTTGCCAAGGGTTTTCCACCTCAGCCAGGATCTTTCAGACATCTCATTTCCCACCACTTACAGAAAACAGCTTTACAGTAAGCAGAGTGACAGAGCTAAACTAAACACCCAACAGTTACTAATTAATTGGTAATTTAGTAATTTACTGAGGTTCTTCATTTCTGGACAGCAAGCTCTGATCAAACTAAAGGAACCATCAGCGAACTAGACTTGAAAAGCCTTGACGATGGGTGCACAGGATTTCCTAAAGCCCATCCCCTTCCCATTTAGGTGCTGCCAAAAGCCAAAAACTCAACCAGCAGCCTAAGTGAAAAACCCAAATGTTAGAAGGAAAAAAGCAGTAAAAAATAGAAATAACATAGGAATAAACTGCCTATACTTATGGGAAAAGTAGTCAAGGAGAGAACCTGAGCTGCTGGAAGAAGGAATACAGAGCAAGCCTGTTCAGATGCCAGCAGTGCTGGCAGTGGCAGCTCCCTGTTCCCCACTGCATGGAAGTGTTCATGTAGGGGGGAACTCACACAGCACTAACAGCACCCGCACAACCTCCCGGAAGGGTTTAGAACAGATACTGGACAGAAATCTAAATGGGTGTGCATTTTGCTCCTTTTTTTCCGATATGTTCAGTGCTGCAGGAGAGCAAAATGGTCAATGGAAGTTAGAGAGCAGAGAGGAAAAAAATCAAAACACAAATCAGGGACAGGATCTCTTCCACACAATCCTGAAGAGCTGGTCCATGCCAGCACCACTTGATTTGTGAATATCTTGGGCTTCACCCTGCATCTTGCATTCCAGCTTTCAGAAATTGATTAAAAATGCCAGTTAATGATGATTGCAAAAACCCCCACTGCAGTTCATAGGTCATATTTGCCCTGCTTTACATTTAAGTGATTAAGGGAGGTTAATTCATGAGCATCTCCAACAATCATATTTGAACTGATCCTGCTAGTAATTACAGAATTAGTCATTACAGATTTGTTAGTAATTACAGATCTTGTTAGTAATTACATGGCATTACAGAAAGCCATAAAGAAAACAGTGGGAATACATCTCTACTACCTATGTCCTAGAAGCAGCAGGCTTTTGAGCCCACTGGATGAGAAACATTCCTCAAAGCAGCAGTTTAGTCTCTACACTCATCCTTTTTCAGGACAAAGTTCCTAAATTTACCCTTAAACGCGTTCTTTAAGCACAGCAATCCTCTCTAAGTGCACGCACAATTTTTACCCTTGATGGTAACACAACCTATATTCCCAGAATATACACTGCTATCTATCAGCTGCACTTGCCTTAAACACTGATAAACATTTAACACTTTCAAAGGGGTTTGATGCTCTACCTCCTACTTCTAATATTCTCCTAGTTATTTACTGAAGCACAAGTCCACTTAGGACTTCTCCCATTAAAAAGTCCCATGGAGAAGTGATCCATATTTCAGTAAGAAATCCTGCAGAATTAATCTTACGGATGAAGATGGCAAATGTAATAAAAGCAGAGAAACAGACAGAGCTTCCCAGAAATGTATTCCAAATTCAGGAGGTTCCCAGTGATCCCTGTGGTCTCATTAAAAATGGATGGCATACTCAATATCCTAAAGGTGTGTTTAGGATAAAAATACCTGTCTCCTCTTCTTTCCAGATTACTGTTCCCGTGGAGTATCTTGCCCAAACAGGAGCCTAGAAGATTAATTGGTATTTAAATTGGCATAAACTCAGCTAAAGACTATTATCAAGAAAGGGACAGAGGGCTTACACAAAAGATTTGTGACTGACTATACTAAGGTATAGTAACAAAAATCAAAGCCGAAAATTAATTTTGATAAATAACAGCGAAGGAAAAGAGACACTTTTGACCAGCAACACCCTAAGAACCAAAGGGCAATAGGAGCATGAAAACATTTAGGTGCTCTTTTAGCCTGAATAGTGAGCTAACATCGCAAGAGAAGCAAACATCGCTACGTTTAAAGCGGGAACCCGTTAAGTTTAGAGACTGAGTAAAACCTGGACTCAGCGGTTTCGAGACGGGCCCCAGGGGTCGGAATAGACTGTGGGGCACACACCCAGACCTCGCCGTGCGGGGTCACCCCACGACTGTCCCCTCAGCGCCTCATGCTGTTCCCACCCCAACTCAGAGAAGAAGCACCGCTGCCAGCCCACTCCCAAGCGACTCCCCTCGCCCCGGGACCCCTTACGGAGCCGCAAAGTTCT